>PVKB01000377.1:355541-794266 GCA_004027205.1 Ctenodactylus gundi
CCTTTGTTTTTTTTTTTTTTTTTTTTGAGACAGGATCTCGCTCTGTAGCCCAGGCTGGTCCTGAACTCACTATGGAGCCCAGGCTGGCCTTGGACTCAGGGCAATCCTCCTGCATCAGCCTCCCAGGTGCTGGGATTACAGGCATGCGCCACCACGCCCAGTTTATGTGGTGCTGGGGAATCAAACTCGGGTACTTAGCGCTTGGCTTAGCGCTTGCTCAAGCACTTTAACTGCTGAGCCATTCCTCCAGCCCCTAACCTTCGATCTCAGTGATGTTTTATTAATTTTTAATTACAGCATATTAGTGCCTACATAGATCTCTGGCATAAGTTCATCAAGAAATTCCAATGGGGACTGGGCATGTAGCATTTGCCTAGCAAGCTCAAGGACCTGGGTTCAGCTTCCCAGCACTACCACATAATCTAGGCATGGTAGCACAAACCTGTAATCCCATCTCTCAGGAGGCTGAGGCAGGATGATTGCCTTGAGTTTATCTGTTTTGTGGTGCTGGGGAAACTCAGGACATGCTAGGCAAGCATTCAATCAATGACCAACCCAAACCCTAGAAACACTTTCCAAAAGTGGGATAGCACCAAAATATTACCTAGAAAAGTACCAAATTATAATCAGATAGTGGTTTTATAAGAGATAATTATTTTCATCCTTGTGGTCTTATATTTTCTTTTCTTTCTTTCTTTTTTTTTTTTGAGGCAGGGTCTCACTCTGTAGCCCAGGCTAGTACTGAACTCTCTGTGTAGTCCAGTCTATCCTTGGATTTACAGCAATCCTCCTGCCTCAGCCTCCTGAGTGCTGAGTGCCTCCTGATTGCAGGTATGTGCCACCATGCTGGTTTTATGTGGTACTGGGGAATCGAACTCATGGACTTGCTTTAACCACTGTACCATTCTTACAGCCCCTGAATATTAATAATATACTATATATGTTACATATTTTAGCTTATACGTATTAATTCACTACCAAGCTAAGGCCATGATAACTCCACAAGGTGAAACATGGAAGGAGAGGGAGAAGCACAAAGCAGGACCCTGTGCTAAAATCTCTGGTGAATGACGAAGGGAAGGGAAGGTTCTTATGAGGTGAAATTCGAACAGATTTGACATCGAAATGTCAATGCACTGACACCTCCTCTAAGAGACTAACGTGGTATTGTAAGTCGGTGCAAGCTTGAGTTCAAGGCCCTGGGGATTATTGTCCTTAACATCTTCCCTCCAATCCCAAGTGCGTGTGGGGGCAAGGGGTTGGGGAGGAGACTGGAGGTATATTCCCAGGGTTTTGTTTTGTTTTGTTTGAAACAGGATCTCTATCTCCCGAAGTTAATAAATTGTCCAGGCGGGGCTCAAATTCAGGATCCTCCTCCTGCCTCAGCCTCCCTGAATGCTGGAATTACAGGCTAGTGCCACCAGGCCCAACATCCCCCAACCTTTATATTCTTAGCCTTGATGATCCAGTCAGTGGACCAGGTAAGGGAGGGCTTGCTTTCGGCTTAACAACATCTACTTTAGGGTTGGCACTGTGGGATGGGAGGAGACGCCAAGCCTCGCTTTGATTGATGGGTCAACGAGCCACAATTCGGGCCTCCGACTGCCTCCAGCCTCCACCCTCCGCCAACACAATGCTGCCTTCCTCTGGGCCCGGAGCCGTTCTTAGCGATTGGAGGAGAGTCCCGCCTCTTGCTCGGGATTCGCTGAAGACTCCACAAGTCCCACCTCCCCGCTCTTCTGATTCGCTACTCCGCTGTACTTCCCGCCTCTTCGCCGAAAAGACTGGCTGTTTGGCCACCCACGCGTTCATCGCCGACAGAGAAACTGCCACCCGAGTGACGAGAGTTGCGGCCTTTCGAACCATGGCAGGCACAGCGCTGGCGGTGCGGGCGCGGCTCGGCGTGTGGGGAGCGAGGGCCATGCAGACCCGAAGCTTCGGCTCCGACCAGGTACTCTGCTGCGGGGCTTGGTGCCCCACCCCTGCGCGCGAACCCCATCTTTTCATCCGCCCCCTGACCAAGGGCCGGGTCTCTCTACGCAGTCCGAGGATCTGGACAGGAGCTCAGGCTCCATCCGGGAAGCCGGTGGGGCCTTCGGAAAGAGGGAGCAGGCTGAAGAGGAACGATACTTCCGGTGAGGCTCCCCGGGTCCCAAGTCCACCCCAAGGTGTTCCAGAGCCTTCCAGGTCTTGAGCTTTCGGTGGCTCCTCCCACGCCTAACTCGGGGCATCCCATCCCCCAGGGAGCTGGGCTCCGGAACCCTGACCTCCCGACACCCCGGATCCTGGCCGTCCCCATCCGTAGGGCGCTACTCGTCCCCCTGCCCGGTAGCATCGCACTCCCCAAGCCGTTCCCACCGGGTCCCCCGAATTCTCTCTCAGGCCACGCTCAACTCCTTTTTTTAATCATTTACCGTCTCCTGGGTCGTGACGATTCCCCTATTTCTGCGCGGTACCTAGATCTGACCGTGCGGATACCTGCAGACACCTGAGCCTGACTCCTACCCACTTCTCATCACCTCCCACACCCACACACACCTTAGCAACCCCAGATCCATCCTGAGCTTTCAGATCTTCCTGGCGGGAGCGTGTTGGTCATGGGAACCGTCGCTCCCGCCCTGGGGCTGGGCTCCACCCTCTGCTGGAGACTTTCGCCCTCCCTCAGCCGGCCAGCTCCCCCAGCTCCGGGACTGGACCAGTCTCCTTCCTTTGGCAACCACGAGTTGTTTTTAACCGACCTCACGTCCTGGGAGAGCAGCGAGAAACGAGGCTTGCTTCACCTTCTCCTTTGGTCTCTGCTTTCTCTTAAGAATCATCACGGAGCCGGGCAGGAAGACAGGAATTATCACGGGACTGGGGGAGTAACTCCGTGAACTAATATATACATAGCGTGCAGAAGTGCCTGGGTTCCATTTCAGCACCAAAAGTCAAGGATGCCTCACAGTGACCCACCTGCCATACCAGAGAGCCAGGATGTGGCCCTCAGAGACCATCTGATGGGGCCTGTGAATTTTACAGTTAAGGAAGATTGAGACCCAAATGTTACAGAGCCAACATTTTCTTTAGTCCTTTCTTGAGACCTAAATTGAATTGCTGAACATAAAGCTAGTAAGAGACCCCCTTCCTTCTGGCTCTTAAAGTGGCTTTTACATTGCTGTAAGCAAAGAAAGCCCTAGGCAAGTTGGGATATAATATTCTTACCTTAACCATGTTCCTCTTTCCCTCCTCCCGCCTTTTTTTTTTTTTTTGGGGGGGGACTCCTTTTTTCCTCCAAAAGGAGCTCTGTCCGTCTTGGGCTGTTCCCCTGACAATGCATCTGGGATTAACATCACACTTTCCTGGTGTGTTCTACTTTAAAGGAATCTGAAAAAGAATAGAATTTTAGGCACTGACCCTAGGAAAATGGAATTGTTTTGGTCATCTTCCCTAAGAGGGATACTCGTTAATTTAGGATGAGGTATTTTTTTTCTTCAGTAGAGTGAGGAGGTGCAGCCAGACTCCCATGGGAAAGGGACACCTGTTCGTTGCCTTAGGGATTGCAGGTTATTCTTAGAAATGTCTTTGGGGTGAAGGATTGGAATTAAGCCCTGAGCCACTGTGTCCTTGTAGACAGCAGACTAAAGAACAACTGGCAGCCTTGAGGAAGCATCATGAAGAAGAGATCTATCATCACAAGAAGGAGATTGAGCGTCTGCAGAAAGAAATTGAGCGGCATAAGCAGAAGATGAAGAAGCTGAAGCATGAGGATGATTAAGTTCACAGGGCACCCGCTGAACCGCGTGTATCATTGCCCAGTTCAATGGAGACCTAACTGGCTTCACTAATCCTTCGTCTGTGTGCCACTAACAGATAATAAATTGTCAGAAATAAGCAAAACAGACCAAAAAAAAGACATAATAAATTGTAACCAGTGAACTGTTGTCTGATGCCCTTTTCTACTATCTAACAGGTGGTATAGGGACAGACACTGCTAAATTAAAGAGATCGGTGCAACAGGAAGATTATGGACAGTCCATAGTGTGACACGTGCTCCAGAATGACATAGGAAGCACGTGTCTTAAGTGTTCAGAGAAAGCTTTCAAGGTCTGAAGCAGCCTGGAGAACAGAAGAAAGGCTATTTCGAAAAATGCAGTTCAAGGCACCATCAGTAATGACCACATTTTACATTTACAAAATGGTTTACTATTTGTTATATGGGGAGGGGGTAGGTATTGGGAATTGCATCCAGGGATTTCCCCAGCCTTCTTCCACCATCGAAAGTCTAGACTGGTCCTGAACTCACTGTGTAGCCCAAGCTGGCCTCAGACTCATGGCGATCCTCCTGTCACAGCCTCCTGAGTGCTGAGATTATAGGTGTGCACCACCAAGCATAGGTTATCCCAGCCCATTTTCCTTTATAATTTTTGAGACAAGAGGCTGAAGGGATAGTTCTGCAGTAAGAGCTCTTACCTAACAAGCAGAAGGCCCTGGGTTTGATTCCCTAGCACCACATAAGCAGGCCAGCCTGCATCACACAGTAAAACCCTGTAAATAACTAAACAGATACATAAATTTGAGACGGGATCTTAGTTAAGTAGCCCAGGGCTCAAGCTTGATACCCTCCTGCCTCATCCTAAGTGTTGGGATTACATGCAGGATCATTCTCCCAGCACTAAAATTTTTATTGTTTACCGTATATCAGGTACTGTACCAGGTGCTGAGAATAAAACAGAAAGCCACAGTCCTACCCTCATGGAACCGATAAAATGTGAGAGTTATACATGGTAGGTGGAAAACAAATGAGGCAGGACAAAGGAACACAAACGGGGATGGAAGAGGATTATATACACTGCCAAGCAGTTGTCACCATCTTGAATGAGGTGATAAAAGGCTAAAGAATGTAACCAGAGCTGAGAAGATGCTGAGCTTGCCAAGCTGCTGCCTTATACCAACATCTCCAAGACAAGAATGGCTTGACTTGGGGCTGGAAGAGTAGCTTAGCAGTTTGGCAAGCACTAAGTACCTGAATGATTCCCCAGCACCCCATAAACTGGGTATGGTGGTACACGCCTGTAATCCCAGCACTCAGGAGTCTGAGGCAGGAGGATTGCCCTGAGTTCAAGACCAGCCTGGGCTACAGAGTGAGACCCTGTCTCAAAAAATAAAAATGGAAAATAAATTGGCTGGGGAAGTAGTTTGGTGTAAAGGCTCTGGGCTTCATCCTTAGTGCCACAAAATTTTTTTTTTAATTTAAGATTTTATGTGAGGGCTGCAGGAGTGGCTCAGTGGTTAAAGCACTTGCCTAGCAAGCACTTAAGTCAAGGGCTAAGTACCCAAATTCAATTCCCCAGCACCATATAAACCAGGCTTGGCTGCACATGCCTGTAATCCCAGCACTTGGGAGGCTGAGGCAGGAGGATTGCTGTGAGTCCAAGGCCAGCCTGGGCTCCACAGTGAGTTCAGGACCAGCCTGGGCTACAGATTGAGACCCTGTCTCAAAACAAAAAAGATTTTATGTGAAGTTTGCCAGTTTTTAAATACAAAGTTCCATTATGTAACCCAGATGGCCTTAAACTCACTATCCTCCTGCTTCAGCATACAGAGTGCTGAAATCACAGGCATGGACCATTGTGCCTGTTTTATTCTTTTTAAAAAAAACACATAGAAAACTAAATAATACAAGTTAGCCGATGGAATTATGATCCATCACATTTTCAACTACAACCTGGACAACAAAAACAAGAAAGTTTTGTACCCAGCGGTGACTTGGTCAGAACGCTGTCAAGTGTCTTCATATCAGAGCTATTTATACATTGCTCTGTGCCCCATGCCTGTCTGAA
Organism: Ctenodactylus gundi; assembly: GCA_004027205.1. Taxonomy (NCBI): domain Eukaryota; kingdom Metazoa; phylum Chordata; class Mammalia; order Rodentia; family Ctenodactylidae; genus Ctenodactylus; species Ctenodactylus gundi. The sequence goes on from PVKB01000377.1 coordinate 361,361, forward strand.
CTTGGCTGCCAGATTCTGTGCATGATTCAAGCCTGGCACTCTCCTTTGCCAACACCAAATACTCATACATTAGGCATTTGTAATGCTCCCAGAAATAAACTTTAAATTTTTACAGACAGGGCCAGGAGTATAGGTCAGTGGTAGAGCATGTATCTTACACAAGAGCCTAGGTTCAATCCCTAGCACAGCCAAAAAAATGTTGGTTCGGGGGCACAAGTCTGCAATCCCAGCACTCTAGGAGATTGAGGCAGAAAGATCACAAGTTCAAACCCAGCCAAAGAAACTTAGTCACCAAAATTCTGTCTCAAAATCAGACATAACAAATGAGCTTGGGATGCAGCTCAGGGTGAGGGTCCTGGTTTCAATCTTCAGTACCACAAAAATAAAATGTAAGGGGCATGGTGGTACACGCCTGTAATCCCAGCACTTAAGAGGCTGAGGCAGGAGGATGTTTTAGTTCACTTTTTCATTGCTGTGACTCAATACCTGACATCCACAAATTTAGAGAAGGAAAGGTTGATTTTAGCTCACAGTTTCAAAAGATCACAGTCCACTCAGGGGCAGCTGGCAGCAATGGAAGTGCCCGGCAGAGGCAGAAGTGGAAGCAGCTCCTTATGACTTCACAAACAGGCAGGTGAGTTGAGACTAGTTGTGACCAGTCCTCCACGGAAGGAAAGAAGCAGCTTATATATATCCTTCTAGGAAGGCAGGAAGCAGCTTATATATCCTTCCAGGTCTCATCCCAGTGATCAGCCCCCCCTGGATCCAGGTGTGGAAGGTGTGGTTAAATCACTACTACACTCCTATAACCTAATTTACATACCTGTAATCCAGTTTACATGCTTGAATCCATCCCTCCAGACTAGGACCAAATCTCCCAATAGCACACAGTTCCATAGGCAATCTATAACATTCAAATACATGAGACTTGGGGAACATTCCAGATCCAAACCTCAATAGAGGTTTACCATAAGTCCAAGGCCAACCTGGGCTACAAAGTGAGTTCAGGCAGCCTGGGCCACAGAGCGAGACCCCGTCTCTAAATAAATAAATAAATAAAAATAAAATTTAATTTTAGCACCAAGAGTCTTGAAATACAGCCAGGCACAGTACTGCATACCTGTAATTCTAGCTACTTGAAAAGCTGAGGCAGGAGGCTCACAAGATTGAGACAAACCTGCACAATTTAGTAACATCCTGTCTCAAAAAAATGAACTCAGCTAAGCATGGTAATCCCACCACTCTGGGAGGCTAAGGCAGGAGGATCACAAGTTGAAGCCCAGCTGGGCAATTTAGCAAGGCCCTGCTTTGGTTTGTTTTGGTACTGGAATAGAACCCGCTGTCTAGGACCATACCACCCTGAACTCTCAACACGCCCGATGCCCAGTCTCATCTGGAATGGAGCCCAGGGTCCTTGTGCTGAACTACATCCCAGCTCTTTTTTTTTTTTCCCCCCCTGAGACAGGGTCTTTCTGTGCAATCAGCAGGCTGGTCCTGAACTTACTATGTTCCTCAGGCTGTACTCAAACTCACGGCAACCCTTCTATCTCAGCCTCCCAAGTACAGGGATTACAGGCGTGCACCACCATGCCCAGTTTATGTGGTGCTGAGGAATCAAACTTAGGGCCTTGAGCTTGCTAGGCAAACACTTTGGTGCTGGGCTATTCCTCCAGGCCCCCGGCTCACTTATGTACTTTTTTGGAGGCAGAGTCCCACTCTGTATTCTAGGCTAATCCTGAACTTGCTATGTAGTCCAGACGGGCCTGAAACTCACAGCAATCCTCCTTCTGGGATTACAGGTGTGTGCTGACCACACCCCCAATATTTCTGTGACACGGGGCCATGTGTATACAAGGCAAGCACAGGAGGACTCTATGTGTTTGAGGCCAGGCTGGATATACAGTGACTTCAACCTGAACTGCAGAGCAAGACACGGTCTCAAAAAACAAAATAAAAACAAAGTTATGCTACTAGTTTGTATAATAAATTAAATTAAGCCTTAAAAATCTAATCTGAGGGCTAGGGATGTAGCCCAGTGGCAGACTGGGTACTATGCAAGTCCCTGGGTTCAATTTCTAGCACCTAAATTAAATTTTAAAAATAAAAAATAAAATATAGGTATCAAGAAATTTGGACTCATGTCTCAAGGCAGTGCTCTGAGTGGCTGCATCTGGGCTGTACCAAGTTCTAGTTCCAACTGCAACGTTGGAACAAGGATGACCGTCTATCTGACGAGTCCTTTGAACCATTTTATAAACTGGGTATGGAAACACAGGTCTGTGATCCTAACACTCTGGGAGGCTGAGGGAGGAGGCTGTCGAGTTTGAGGCTAGCAGCCTGGGAAATTAGCAAGACCCTGTCTCAAAACTGAAAAAGAGCTGAGGATAGGGCATCTGTCTTCAAGTCCCCTACAGGCTGGCAGAAGCTTTTACTACTCTCTGTGGTTCTTGATGAAGCACTGTCTCTGGGCTGGAAGTGTCGCTCAGACGTTAGATGTTTTTGTCCAAAAAAAAAAAAAAAAAAAAGAGGTTTGAGGTGTAGCTCAGTGGCAAAGCACTTCCCCAGGCACATGCAAAGCTCTGAGTGTTCATCAGCACACAGAAACAACTCTGCTGCAATACCCGTAATGCGTATTACTCCCACCTTTGTGGTTTTCACCAATGAAGTCTTTATGCATTATTTGTGCATGAACATGCATTTATAATCATTTTACGCAGTCATCTCTTAAATCATATAGAAATAGGAGAACAGTAGTTTTTTTGTTTTTTTGTTTTTTTGGAGACAGGGTCTTGCTCTGTGGCCCAGGCTGGTCCTAAACTCACTATGGAGACCAGGCTGGCCTTGGACTCACAGCAATCCTCCTGCAATCCCCCTGCTCAGGCTCCTAAGCGCTGGGATTACAGGTGTGCGCCACCACGCCTTGCTTATGTGGTGCTGGGGAATTGAAACCAGGTACTTAACACTTGATAGGCAAGCGCTTTAACCACTGAGCCATTCCTTCAGCCCCTATAACTAGCTCTTATTTTACCTTGTGTATGAGCAGTTTTGAGTGTGTGTGTGTGTGTGTGTGTGTGTGTGTGTGTGTGTGTGTGTGTGTGTGTGTGTGTGTGTGTGTGATACCAGGGATGGAACCTAGGACCTCTGCTTTGAGCTACAGTCTGATCCCTTTATCTTTATTTTGAGATAGGGTCTCACTAAATTGCCTAGGCTCAAACTTGCAATCCTTCTGCCTCAGCCTCCCAGCGTGTTGGGATTACAGATATAAGCCCACACCCCCAGTAAAAAGTAAATAATTTATTCATTTATCTTTTAAAATAAAATATTTTCATATAGGGTCTTTCCTCTTTTTTTGAGACAAGATCCTACTCTAGTCCAGGCTGGTCCAGAACTCACAGCAATCTTCCTGCCTCAGCCTCTCCAGTACTGGCATTACACGGTGTGCAGTACCACACCAGGCTTATGAAGTGCTTGGGAATCAAACCCAGAGCCTTGTGCTTGCTACACAGCACTACCCTGAGCCATTGCCCCCAGGCCAATAAAAGGTCTAAGTGGACTTGAAATCATGAGCATCCGAAATGCTGGGATTATATGCAGGAACCACTATCCCCGGAACTAAAATAATTTTTTATTGAATGCCCACTGTGTGTTGGGTACTCAACTAGGTGCTGAGAATACAGCAGAAAGCCACAGTCCTACCCTCATGGAACTGATATAATGTGAGAGGAACATGTGCTAGGTGGAAAACAAAGAAAGACAAGGGAACACGAGTGGGGATGGAAGTGGATTATATACACCACCAAGCACTGGCCACCTTCTAGAATTAGCTGAAAAATTGGCGTGGTGGTGCTCACCGTAGTCCCAGTACTGGGAGAGGTGGGCTGAGGCAGGAGGATTGCTATGAGTTAGACAGCAGCCTGGGCATGATACTGAGTTCAGGTCCAGCCTGAACTATTAAAGCAAGACACTGTGTCAAAAAAAAAAAGACATGCAGAAGAAGCAGACCAAATTATGACCCCTCACATGTCCAAACAGTTTTGTGCCCAGCGGTGACTTGGTCAGAACGCTGTCAGGTGTCTTTGCGTATCTGAGGTATTTATACATTTGCTCCTGAGCCCCTTGCCTGTTGAACGTGGCTGTCAGATTCTGTGCATGATTCAGCCTGGCACTCTCCTCTGCCACCACCAAGCACTCATGTATTAGGCATTAGTAATGCTCCCAGAAATAAACTTTTTAAAATTTTATGAGTGCGATTGGGAATATAGCTCAGTGGTAAAGCACAGAGCATACATGAGGTCCTAGGTTCAATTTCCAGCATGGCCATAAACAGCCACCCAGGATCACAGGCCTGCAATCCCAGCACTCTGGGAGGCTGAGACAGGGAGGATCCCAAGTTCAAACAGACCCTGTCTCAAAACCAAACATACAAAATGAGCTTGAAATGTAGCTCAGTGCGAGGGTCCTGAGTTCAATCTTCAATACCATAAAAATAAAGAAATAAAACTTAATTTTAGCATCAAGTGTCTTGAAATATATATATAAGCAGGCAGAGTGCTACACACCTATAATTCCATCTACTTGAGAAGCTGGGGCAGGAGGATCACAAGTTTGAGACAAGCCTGGGAAATTTAGCAAGGCCCTGCTTTTTACTTGTTTATTTTGGTACTGAGGATGAAACTTCAGGGCCTTTGCACTGAGCTACATCTCAGGCTCTTTCTATTTTTCAAGGTGCAAGGAGGGTGCTTTGTTAAGAACTAAAGACACAGGGCTAAAAGCTCATTAGCCTGTAGTTCACGCTAAACAGGGCTGCCCCATCCTCAGATCATTTGTGATTTTTGATTTTTGTTTTTATTTTATTTTATTTTATTTTCAGGCAGGATCTCACCCTGTAGCCCAGGCTGGTCCTGAACTCACTATGGGACCCAGGCTCACCTTGTACTCACAGGAATCCTCCTGTTTCAGCCTCCTGAGGGCTGCAATTACAGGTTTGCGCCACCAAACCTGGCTTACAGGCTTACGTGATGGTGGGGAATCCAACTTGGGTACTTAGCACTTGACAGGCAAATGCTTTAACCGCTGAGCCATTCCTCCAGCCCCTGATTTTTGAATTTGAGACAAGGTCTTGGTCCACTGCCCATGCTGGGCTCAAATCTGGGATCCTCCTACCTCCGCCTTACAGGCTTCTGGGTTGACAAGCCTGCACCCCCAGGCCTGGCAAGACCCTGGTTCAAAGTAGAAACGTGTTGTGGCAACTACATTAAAGGATAAGACAAAAGTACAACACAGATACGTAGAGCGCTGCTTGAATTCTACAGCAGGAACAAGCAGGGGCACTACTTTTCCTTCAAGGGGTAAAATGGGTAGTTCATTTGTAAAGTCAAGTTAGGAAGGACAGAAGCTCAGGCTAACTGAATGGGTCCCAAAGCGGACTGCCCTGAAGAGATGGAGGCATGGGCTTATCAAAACAGTGCAGGGCTGGGGCCTAGCCACCAGGAGCTCCGGGTCAGCTGTGGGGCAGCTGTGGCGACCACAGCAGTGTGAGCAAATACAGGCAAGTTTTACCGGAAATCGCCAGTGACTTTCAATAAAACATTGCATAGGCAGCTGAGGAGGGACGAACATCAGCGACCACAGCAGTGAGGAGCCCAACTCGTAGGGGACAAGGGTAACAGAAGGGTTTCCACCATGTCCAGCACGCCCGCTGGAAAAGTCATGACATTTTTCTGTTATTCAAGGGTAATTTATTTATATAAAGAACAAAGCTCAACCAATAAGATATTGACTGTTTTGTTCAATAACCTTTTGCCATCTTTCAGTGGGCTTCATAATTCCTCATTCATTGAAGGACCTGTCTTTAATTTATTTACTTGGACAGGGTCTTGCTCTGTAGCCCAGGCTGGTCCTGAACTCACTCTGGAGCCCAGGCTGGCCTTGGACTCAAGGAGATCCTCCTATCTCAGCCTCCCAACTGCTGGGATTATAGGCGTGCTCTACCACGCCCAGCTTATCTATGGTGCTAGGGGATCGAACCCAGGTCCTTGCACTTCCAAGGCAAAAGCTTTAACCACTGTGCCATTCTTCCAGATCCCCAATAATTACAGCTGATCACTGACTACTGGTCACCTTTTTAGAGAAAAAAATAAACTTTAAGAATTTTTGCTGGGCTAGGGGTTTAGCTCAGCTTTTAAGAGTGCTTGCCTAGCAAATGCAAGGCCCTGGGTTCAATTCCTCAGCACCACATAAGCCAAGTGTGTGCATGCCTTGGGAGGCTGAGGCAGCAGAATTAGCATATAAGAGTTCAGGACCAGCCTGGATTATAGAGTAAGACCCTGTCTCAAGATAAACACATACTCAGCATACACACACAAAGCAGTTTTGCATCAAGTTTGTTATTTATGTTTATTAGTAGAAATTGGGATTTATACATTTATTTGTGGTTCTGGGGATCAAGCCCAGGGCCTTCACACTAAGCCACATCTCAGTGCACTTTACTTTTTCTTTATTTTTGCCCTATTGATACTGAATACATGGCCTTTGTTCTGAGCTACTCCTCAGCTCTTTTTTAATGCTTAACAGTAAAATAAAATTAATATTTTTTGAGATAGGGTCTTGCTCTGCAGTTCAGCTGGTCCTGAACTCACTACGTAGCCTGGGCTGGTCTCAAACTCACAACAATCCTCTGCCTCAGCTTCCCCAGTGCTGGGATTACAAACATGCACACCACGTCCAGTTTATGTGGTGCTGAGTAATGAAACTTAGGGTTTCGTGCTTGCTAAGCAAGCTGTAAGTGCTGTGCTATTCCTCCAACCCCAAAAAAAGGCAGCCTGGGCAATTTAGTGACTTGACAAGACCCTGTCTCAAAAGCAAACATAAAAATGGGCTGGAGAAGTAGAAAAACCCTAGACTTAATCGCTAGTTTAAAAAAAAACCAAGATTAGAATTTGAAGTGTCCCCTCTCTCTATTTGAAAGGATCTCTCTCTCTCTCTCTCTCTCTCTCTCTCTCTCTCTCTCTCTCTCTCTCTCTCTCTCCCTGAGACAGGATCTCACTGTAGTTCAGGCTGGTGCTGAACTCACTATGTAGCTGAGGCTGGGCTTGAACTCCCAGAAATCCTCCTGCCTCTGCTTCCTGACTGCTGGAATTACAGGCATATTTATGTGGTGCTGGGAAATTGGACTCAGGTACTTGATCTTTAACCACTGAGTTATTCCTCAAGCCCCTTTTTGTCTTAAACTAAAAAGGTAATGCACCTTAGCATTTAAATCTAGATTAAAGAAAAGTGTCACTGGTGGTGGTGCTGGTTTGTAATCCTAGCACTGTGGCAGGTTGAGACAGGATTCCAAGTTGGAGCCCAGTTTGGCCAATTTAGTCATTTAGTTTGATCCCTGCCTCAAAAAAAAATTAAAAAATTAAAAAGGGGCTAAAGCACTTGCCTATCAAGCATAGGCCCTGAGTTGGATTCCCAGTACCACATAAACTAAGCCTGGTGGCCCACACCTGTAATTTCAGCACTCAAAAGACTGAGGCAGGAGGACTGCCTTGTGTTCCTGACCAGCATGCGCTACACAGTAAATTCAGAACCAGCCTGGACTACAGCGTAAGACCCTGTCTCAAAATAAATAAATAAAATAAAATAAATAATAGGCTGGGGATGTAGCTCAGTGTGTAGGCCCTGGCTCAATTTCCAGTAACACACCCACCTACCCCACCCCTACCAACTTTCTCCATTCTTCCTCCATCCCAGGGACAACAGATGTGAACATCTGCAAGCTGCATACCTGCAGACTCATTTCCTCGGTGTAACTGAGTACACGCACATCGGTAAAATCATTCTATATGGATTACTGTGCAACTTGCTTTTTCTCTTTTAATCATGCACACTTTTTTTTTTTTTCGGGGCATACAGAGCTACTTCCTGGAGAGAGATGGCCTCCTGTGAGCACCCTGCTCGCTTCCGTTCTACACTTCCACAACAGAGCAAGGAACAGCGATAAATACCAGCTGAGAGCAGAAACCCTGAAAAACATTTTAAAACACAAGGGGGGGACATTCTCCGGGATACTTGTTACAGTTCTACTTTTCCGCGCTTCCCCAATTTGCTGCTTTAAGCCGACACGTATAACTTGGAATGAAAACATAAAACTAAAATCAAATACTTACTAAAAAGAAGAAAAGCAAAAGAGGAATAAACACATAAAGGCCGATGGGGCAGTCTGGTTCCTGCGGAGGAGGGCGGAGGGAAGGGCGGGTCGCTAAAGTTTTCACCAATCAGAGCCTGGTTGGTGGGCAGTAGCGGGCGGATATCGAGACACGCCCCGCCCCTTAACCAACCAAAAGGTTTCACCTCCGTAATCAGCCTGGAAACCGGCCTCGGCCTATCCTGCGCGCCGCTGCGAGCTGCTATTGGTTGGATGGAAACCCCACCCCTCTTTCTCCTCATTGGTCGCCACGGTTTACGTAAAAGAAGCCTGTTGCTGAGCAAGAAGTACCGCAGCTTTCGCTGACACTTGAGGGCCAAAAACACACTGTACGTGCTTGTATCAAAAAAAAAATTTTAATGTAAATATGCTACTGTTTATGGGGCTCCTGCTAAATGCCAGAGTCCATGCCGCAAACTTTGAAATATTAATAGTTACAGCTACCTTTCTTAAATGTGCTCTGGCAGTCACGGATCTACATTTTCTTTTGGTTAGGTAACTATGACTTATTGAACACTTCACCAGCATCCAGCCTTGTTAAGGGCCTCGCGTGCCTCCCACAGTAACCCTGCGAAGGACGTGTTATGGCCGGGTTAGACACAGCAGCAAACTGGATCAGAGAGATGCAGTGACTTGGCCAGGTTCACACAGCTTAAAAGCGTTAGAACTGAAACCTTCAACTTTGATATCCTGATTCCAAGTCTGGCCTTTAGAGAAGGGGATAAGGAAGTTTTGGGGGCATAGCAGAAGGTAAGACAGGGACTTTAGGGACAAGCCTTCAGGATGGCTCTCTAAGAATAGGCCATATGGAGACTCTAGAGTAGAGGGAGGAAGGTGGACATCAGAGTAAGGAAGAACCGTTTCTATCTGGAATGTGAGGTTCCTGGGGCAGCCCAGACCGAGTATCTGGACCTAAAGATTCTAGTCTCCACTCGGGACAATTTTCAGGGGACCTTGGGGGGAATAGGCATTCTCTCTCTCCCTCTCTCCCTCTCTCTCTCTCTAGCTCTATCTCTCCCTCTCTCTCTTTGAGACGGGGTTTCACTCTGAGTTCAGGCTGGTCCTGAACTATGTAGCCCAAGACGGCCTCAAACACATGACAATCCTCCTGCTTCAGCCTCCCAAGTGCTCACTAGGATTACAAATAACACTTCAAGTGCTGGCTGGGATTACAAGTTATATCTATCTTTCCTTCTTTGTTTCTTTTTCTTTCTTTCTTGAGACAAGATCTCAGTCGCTAAATTGCCCAGTCTGGGCTCAAATTTGCTGTCCTCCTGCCTCAGCTTCCCCCGAGTTCTATGATTAACAGGCTTGCGCCACCACACCACTGCAAATTTTCTATCATGGCTGAACCTCAGGTTTCCTGCCTGAAGATAAAAGAGTAAGCCACAACAAAGGGACTGGACATTCGGGCTGTGAGGCCTTTTGTGACACTGATCCTTGCTGGCAGCGGGAGACTATTCAACTATCACATGATTTTACTTACTCTTTGCCTGGCCTCTTTTCAAGACCTTGAGGCGGTGACATAGGACCTGACAATCCTACAAACTGCAAACCTTTTAAGGCGCCTCTCGTCCCTTGTTTTTCAGTCCATTACGGTTTGCTGTATCAGGGCCTGACCTGCAGGGGGCGCCGTGGGCACACTCGGCCAGCGAAACTAACCGAACTCTGCAGCGAAGAGCCCCAAAGCATCTTCTATTTATTAAGAGGTGCCGGCTTTTCCAAACCTGGAGAATCCTGTGCCCAATCTCCAGCCGAGGAAAACCAATTATCTGCACTGCCCAACACCGTATCTCTGCACAGTAGCTCCGGTGGGTTAGAGCATTGCGATGCGTTCTCCTTGCAGAGGAGGAAAACAGATTACTAAAGGGGTGTGGGGGCGGGACTTAAATCCGCGGTTAAAGCGCTTCCCTAGCAAACGCGAGGCCCCGAATTCCATTCCCCAGCACCCCATAAACAAACAAAAAAAAATCCAGTGTGGGTAGCAGGGCTAAAAACCAGCCACCCGAGTTGCCTGACTCCTGAGAAGTATTTTTAGGAGATAGTTGGCTCTGTTTCCCAAAGTCTTTGGCTGTCCTAACCCTAGTGCACAACTCCAGGGGACAAATTCAGGTTTGCTGGCATAGCTTGACACTTGAGGAGCGATTGGCTCCCGGCAGGAAGGGCCTGGCTCCAATCCCGCCTAACGAGTAATTGAATGTGTGGATAAGCCTTGGAGCGGGTCTCCTCTGGCTTTATGAATCCAATGGGAGGGAAGCTTCTTCCCGGAAAGTTCCCCCGGGGCAGAGCTTGTGTTCTTAGATTGGGCGCTTAGGAGTGACAATAAGAAGAGCTCAGAAAAAAAAAAAAGCCATTTGAAGAGATAAATCATAGCTTCTGGAATGTTTCCATTATAAGGTCATTATAGTGATCTCAGAATTTCAGATCAGAAAATTAATTGAGGAAGAATAAATATAGAACAGATGAGAATCCTGTTGGGTTCAGAGTCTGAGAGAGGATCTGAACCCGAGGAAATCTGGAAACACAGTTCAAATTCTAATCTGGATGTGTCTGTGTCTTTGGGACTGGAACCTGATTGAGGAGTAAAAATAACTTTGGCCAATCAGTGGCCTCCACATTGCTGATGCAAGAGTGGAGAGAACATGGCAACCGGATGACCTTGACTGAACCAAAGATGCAAGGCGTGGGGGTGGGGAGGAATGTGCCCAGCAAGTGTCACTGTCCCCTCCACGTCTCACTAGGTGGTCAGTTAAATACTGAGTGAAAGAAGGAGGCAAAACCTGGGCATGGCATCATCTAGCACTCGGGAGGCTGAAGCAGGGAGTCCAAGGCCAGCCTGGGCTCCATAGTGAGTTCAGGACTAGCCTGGACTACAGAGCAAGACCCTGAGGAAGGAAGGAAGGAAGAAAGAAAGAAAGAGAGAGAGAGAGAGAGAGAGAGAGAGAGAGAGAGAGAGAGAGAGACTGTTAGCTGGTCTACTCTTAGCGGAACTGATTCAATGATTCCTCCTTTCACTGTTTCTGTTGGGATTCCAGCTGATCCCCATCGTCTGGTAATACTTGACTTTTCACGAAGTCTCTCTCACAAAGACAATGTGCTGGAACCCGGCCCTGCGGCACAGGCCTGTAATTCCAGCACTCTGGAAGGCCGAGGTGAAAAGATCACAAGAGCCTAGCCTGAGCAACTTAGCGCCTTAGCAAGAATCTGTCTCAAAATTAAAACCAAAAAATGGGCAGAGGATGTAGCTCTATAGCTCAGTGTGGAGGCCCTGGGCTTGATCCCCAGTTAAAAAACAAAAAACCCAGAGATATGGTGACCCTGCATTTACTGACCACGTAACAGTTATGTTTCCCACTCCCAGTAAATATATCTGCTGGAAGCATCGGTTACATGTGCTAGCCAGTTTCTCACATATTCACACCCTTCTTTCATCACTGGTGTGGTGGAGTTTCTGTTATGGAGTCATACTGGGATTGAAATCTTAGGCTATTACTAAGCTACCTGACTTAAGCCAATACATTGCTTGGGCCTTAGCATTCTAGTCTGTTAAAAGGGAACATATATCCATGAGGTTATGGTGAAAATTAGGTGGGTATATCCTGGACTCCTTTTTTTTTCAGACAGGGTCTCACTCTGTAGTCCAAGCTGGTCCTGAACTCCCTATGTAGCCCAGGCTTGCCTTGAGTGCATGGTAATCTTCCTGTTTCAGCCTCCCAAGTGCTGTAATTGCAGGCAGATATCACCTCGCCCAATTTATATGGTGCTGAGGAATTGAACCCAGAGCCTCAGGCTTGCTAGGCAAGTACTCTAACTACTGGGCTACGCCCTCAGTCTCTATATCTTGGACTCTTACTGGAACTCAGTAAATACTGATGTTCGTGCCTCTTCTCTCCTTTCTTGGAGACTAGCACACAAAGGAACACCAAGTTTAAAATATCAGTGTCAATTTGCCAGCACCACATAAACTGGGAGTGGTGGTACACTGTAATCCCAGCACTCAGGAAGCTGAGGCAGGAGGATTGTTGTGAATCCAAAGCCAGCCTGGGCTCCATAGTGAGTTCAGGACCAGCCTGGGCTACACAGCGAGACCCTGTCTCAGGAAAAAAAAAAAAAAAAAAATATATATATATATATATAATGATTCTAAAGATTCTAAAGGGTTTTCCTTACCAGGAAGGTAACTCGTATACATTCAAAAATATTTGTGTGTAGCTTAGTGATAGAGCAGTTGCCTAGCACGTGCAAGACTCTGATCTGATCCTTAGCATCATCATCAGAATTTTTTTTTACTAGTGATTCACTATATGCTAGTTAGGGATACAGAGAGACAGCTAGACCCAGATCCTGACATAATGGAATTCTCACACAGCTTGGTGCAGTCAGAAGAGGATATTGTGTGACCTTTACAAGCAGTTTTGCCCTCTGAGCTGAGGTTCCCTCTGCTTTGTATAAGTGATCAATAATGCCAGGCCTGGTGGCACAGGCCTGTAATCCCAGCCCTCTGGGAGGCTAAGGTAGGAGGACTGCAAGTTCAATCCCAGCCTGGGAAACGTAAGAATTTAGCAAGATCCTATCTCAAAATCAAAAGCAAAAATGAGCTGGAGAAATATCTCACTATGAAGGCCCTGGGCTCAATACCTAGTAGCACACACTTGTGCTCACTTCAGCAGCACGTATGCTAAAATCCTCGTAGCGCGCGCACACACACACACACACACACACACACACACAACATACATATATATGGATAGATAGTAATTTTTTTGAAATTGATTTTAGGACCTTCATATTCAGCTACTTCCCCAGCCCATTTTCATTTTTTTTCAAACTAGACTTTTCTAATGCTCTTATTTTTAAATTTTTCTATTTACATATCACCTCCCCATTTTTATTTTTAATTTTGAGATAAGGGTCTCACTAAATCTCTAAACTACCCAGGCTGGGCTCAAATTTGAGATCCTCCTGCTTCAGCCTCTCAGAGTGCTAGGATTATAGGCCTCTGCCCCCAGGTCCAGCTTTCTGTATTTTTTTGAGAAAGGATCTCACCAAATGGCTCAAGTTAACCACAAAACTGAAATTCTCTTGTCTCTGCCTCCTAAGAACCGGAAATTACAAGCAAGTGCCATCACATACCTGGTTTTATTTTTTAAATGAAAACTGAATCAAATAAAGTATTGCTTAAAAGGGAAGTTAATCCAAAAGGAGATTCAATGACCGAAGACCAGTTACGGGGAGGACATTGTGGTAAGTGGCATAAGGCCAAAGCAAAAGATGTCAAAATGTGGACTTGTCCTTGAGCAGCTCATAATCAAGAGTCAGATAACAGTGGAACTCCTGGTATCCCAGCACCTGGGATGCTGAGGCAGGTGGACTGGGAGTCCAAAGCCAGCTTGGGCTCCATAGCAAGGTAAGTCCAACCTGCTTGGACTGCATAGCAGCAGAACTCTGTCCAAAAAGAAGCAAGAGGGCTGCAGGAATAGCTCAGTGGGTAAAGACCTTGCCTTGCAAGCGCTGAGTACCTGAGTTCAACTCCCGAACAGCACATAAGCTGGGTGTGGTGGTATACGCCTATAATTCTAGTAGTCAGGCAGCTGAGGCAGGAGTATTGCCATGAGTTCAAGGCCAGCCTGGGCTCCATAGTGAGCTCAGAACCAGCCTGAACTACAGAGTGAGACCCTGCCTCAAAAAAAAAAAGAAAGAAAAAGAAAAAAATTTAAAAAAAAGATAGAAGCTAGTGGACTAGCACAGTGGTTAGAGTGCTTGCCAGGCAAGCAGAAGGCCCTGGCTTTGATTTCCCAGCACCACATAAACTGGGCAAGGTACAACACACTTGTAATTCTAGCACTTGGAAAGCTAAGGCAGGAGGGTTGCTGTGAGTCCAAGGCTAGCCTGGGCTATATAGTGAGCTTTGTCTCAAAAAAAATGTACACACAGAAAATTATGATACAAAATAGCATACAAAAGTGTTTTTAAAAAGATCCAGCCCGAGTGACTTGGGATCTCAGAAAAAGGTGAGATTAATTTTCATCTTCTAGGAAGCTGGAGACAAGAGTCTAATCCAGAGGTTCATTTTAGGAATCATAAGTCTAAACTCAGAATCTTTTTCTTTTTTCAGAACTGGGGACTGAACCCAGAGCTACATCCCTACCTGCATTTTATTATTTATTTGAAACATGGCCTCACTAAGTTGCCCAGGTTGGGCTTGAACTTGTTGTTCTTCTGCCTCTCAACCTTCCAGAGAACAAGGATTACAGGTGTGTACCCAGCTAGATTTAGAATTTCATATAGAAAATCTGGGCAGTATAATCCACCCTCACCCTGCCAGGATTCCTTGTCCAGATTGAACAGAGACTTTGAAAATTGAAACAAGGAGCTGGAGGAATGGCACAGCAGTTAAAGTGCTTGCCTCGCAAAGCTCTTGAGTTTGATTCCCACCACATAAAGCTGGCTGCAGTGGTGCACACTTGTAATCCCAGCACTCAGGAGGCTGAGGCAGGCAGATTGTCTGGACTCCAAGGCCAGACTGGGCTACACCAGAAGTTCAGGACCAGCCTAGGCTACAGAGTGAGATCCTGTCTCAAAAATAAAATAAAATTGAAACAAGCCAGGCCTGGTGGCACCAACACTGGGACATCACAAGTTTGAACCCAACCCGGGGAACTTGGTGACTTAGGGAGCCCTTGTTTCAAAAAAAAAAAAAAAAAAAAGACTGAAGATGTAGTTCAGTGTGAAGGCCCCAGGCTCAATTCCCAGTAATGTAAACTAAGTTAAATAAATAAATAATAGAAACAACAAAAAGAGGAGTCTGAAGAAATGGTGAAGGAAGAAGCACCTTGGGAGGGGAGTAGATGAACTCAGCTTTGAGGTGCTGAAGTGCCGGTGGAGGCAACCTCTTGCAAAAGGTGACTCGAAAGCCAGGAAGTGGATGAGATCAGACTGTGTCTGGAAAGAAGAGAGGTAAAACAGAAACCAGAAACTAAGGAAGCACCCACGTTTCAGGGAGTGGGAGGAGAAAGGAGTCAGAGAAGGCGTGGCCAGAAGAAGAAAGAACTGGCCCAGCACAACTCCTTGTTACTAAGTTTCGAGAAAGAGGGTGGCAGGGATGGGAGACAGCACTGGTGAAGGTCCTAAGGAAAAAGGAAAAATAAAATAAAAACTATAGTGAAAGACACTGAGAGTTTGCCAATGCGTTTCAGCACAAGGAGGATTTTCTAGAAACTTATTAAGTAAGGTCGGTTCCTTGTGTTTGTTACCTTTGGAGGTGGAGTCCTCTCTGAGATCTGGGGGAACTAGCTGGTATTTTCTGGCCTCCAAATGTCTGGTACTCAACTCTATAATGAGCGCCCCTGGGTACGGTGGAGGCAAACCTCTCCCGAGCCTAGCCAGTCTCTCCAGGAACTGAAAAGCTAAAGAACCCACTTGAGAGGGATTTCACACCTGGATCTCGAGCCCAGCCTGGTAAGGTCCCGTTTCGTCACGGAGCCCTAATGACTCTCCCGGCTGTCACTCTCGTCTAGTCTTGCCAGGGATATGACTAACGCCTCTTGCAAAAGTTTGCAGCATTTGTCGGAGGTCGACTACAGTTCCCAGAGTTCCTGGGCCCGTCCCGAAGCCGATTGGTGGAACAGTTGGCTCCAGAGGGAGGTACCGCCCCCGCCTCCCTGGGAAACAGCCTTCTGATTGGCTGCGCTGCGGGGCTTTTGTGTCCCCGCCCTCCCCCAAGACCGCAGCGGGCTGAGCAGAGCTGCTGGTGTCAGAGCCGAGCGAGCGCTGTTAGTTCCGCGGCGGGGATGCTGGAGAGCGCTGGGTCCGCTAGCAGGGCTGGCCACTGCGGACTTCCGAGGCACTCGGGACCGTGAGAACCCCTGCATCGTGGCCAACCCCGGGCCTCCGAGGCCGTTCCCTGTTGCAGAAGCCAGATTGGGGAAAGAGTCCAACGCAGCAGCCGTCGTCCTCCGGATCCGGAGCGTTCTGGACACCAGAGGTTCTAGAACCTCCCCAACGGCCCCCAGCCCCGGCTTTCTGCGCGCGTCCATCCAAGACCGCCTCCTGGGCACGGGTGGTCGGCCAGCCGCGGCTGGCTCCTGGCGCACAGCATGATCGTCGCGGACTCCGAGTGCCGCGCGGAGCTCAAAGGCTACCTGCCGTTCGCCCGCGACGGCGTCGGCGACCCGGGGACCGGAGAGGTACGCAGCCGGGACGCCGCTCTTCCCGAAGCCGCGTTCGAGCCTTCGGCAGTCCGTAGCTTAGTCCGGGCTCGGGGTGGGCGAGGGCGCGCGTAAGCCTGAACTAGGGTTGCATCAACTGGCAGCCTCGGGCCTCTTCTCCCTCCCCGCAGCCCCTCCCCCCGCCGTCCGTGCCTTCTCCCTTCCTCCCCCCCCTCCCCCGGGGCTGCGGAGCTCTCGCCGCTCGCCGACTCCTGGCCAATGAGTGGGAAGCCTTCTGTAGGCTCTCCGGGGTTTGGGCTTCTGTCGGGTGAGCGTCTTCAAGTCCAGGCAAATCCCCGCCCGAGCGGCCGGTCCACTCCTCCTCCCCGCCCCCTTCCGCAGGATCCCTTCCTCCTGGCGGGGCTGGCGGGCAGAGGACTCTTTCTAGGATACGTCCCGGCTCCGATCCCTAATGTGCTGGGAATGGAGCATCTGAAACTGGCCAGTGATGTCGTCCCCCCGTCGCCCGTCCCCACCTGCACCCCTGATGAGGGAAGGGGGCGCGCGCTCCCTTGGGGTTTGCCTGCGGCCGCGGCACCCAGAGCCGGGGAGAGACGAGCCGCTCTGGCCTCGGCTCTTGAAGATTAGTGGCGTTTAGGTTGCTCCCTGTTAAGTACTCCGGTTCTCTAAGTTTGTTTCGCAGGGGTTCGTTCCTCTCCCTTCTGCAGAGCCTGGAGTGGGGCGGGGGGGGGGGGGGGCATGGAGCTGATCTCGTAACTCGCGCGCCACTCCCCCTAGCAGCAGCGATAATGAACGTCTTCTTTATTGAGCACCTAGTAGATGCCAGGTTCGATTTTGTTTTGTCTTGTCTTGGAGTCCTCTGGATTAAACCAGTAAATGCAAGGTTTATTATAGTACCATTTAACAGGATAAGGAAATTAGGAGAGACTTACAGAGAGCCTTTCTTCACTAGCCCCACCAACTACCGCGCTCTTTGGTCTAGGTGTCGCTAGGATTTTGGCATTACAGGAAGGTTCACTTGTTTCTTTAGTTTTCAAGCCTGGAGTGACATGAAGGTAGGTGTGTTGCTGAGATTAGTGCTGTTCCTAGAGTGATATAGAGAAAAATCTCTTCTCTGACAAACAGGAGGTTTTTTTTTTTGTTTTGTTTTTGTTAGTTTTTTTTTAATCTCCAGTACTGCGAATTGAAGACAGTTCCTTCACTTTGAGCTACATCCCCAGTTCCTTTTTATTTTTTGTTTGAGACAGGGTCTTGCTCTGTAGCAGCCCAGGCTGGTCCTGAACTTACTATGGAACCCTGGATAGCCTTGGACTTGAGGCAGTCTTCCTGCCTCAGTCTCCGGAGGGCTGGGCTTACAGACGTGCACCACCATGGGCAGTTTATACGGTGCTGGGAAATTGACTCCAAGGCCTCGCACTTGCAAGGCAAGTGCTTTAATCACTGTGCCCTTCCTCCAGTCCCTGTTTTAGATTCTTAACCCTTCGCCCATGTGGAGGAACAACCCTCAGGCCTGCCTCTTCTCAGCTTAGTACCTTTTTGTGGTAATGGGGATTAAGGTCAAGGTCTTCACTCTGAGTGACATCCCCAGTCCATTTTGTGTTTTTGATTTTGAGACAAGGTCTTGCTATGTTACCCAGGCTGGGCCAGACATGGAGTTCTCCTGTCTCAGCCTACAAGAGAACTGGAGTCACCTGGGCCTGAATTAATCTGTTTCTTCTTGAAAAAAAATGGAACCAGTATTATTATCATGGAGATAGCCCTGTTCACTAGAGCAAGAACATGTTGGGTTAGTGTCTCAGCCCTCCATTTAGGTGCTGTGTTATCTTAGCCCAGTGATAACTTCTCTGATTGCAGTTTCTTCCCATGGGGATTTGATGATATCTCTAAAGGACTGTTGGGAGAGTTAAGTCAGAATTCAAGCATAGGCTGAAGCACTAACTGCATGGAACATGCAACCACTACCAAAATGCTAACTCCTGTCGGGATGTGGTCCTGGCACAGATTTCACAGGGGCCTTTCCTACCCAAGATCCCCTCTGGGACTGAGCCTGGGAAGTGATGTGGGGAGAAAAGTGCCTTAAGTTGCCTGGGCAGGCTTTAAGGGACCCAAGAAAGTCACTTCAAAAACGGGGGAAAGAGGGCTGGAGCTACCATACAGCAGTGAAAGCACTTGCAAGGCAAGCGCAAGGCCCTGAGTTCGATTCCCCAGTACCACATAAAGCTGGGCATGGTGGTGCACGCCTGTAATCCAGCACTCAGGAGGCTGAGGCAGGCGGATTGTCCTGAGGCCAAGGCCAACCTGCGCTACACCAGTGAGTTCTGGACTAGCCTGGGCTACAGAACAAGACCCTGTCTCAAAAAAAAAAAAAAAAGGAAAGAAAGAAAGAAAGAAATGAGGGGAAAAAATGGTGATGGCTGAGATGTATTTTCTCTCAAGAAAAAGGAGACCTTGGGAAGTGACAGCTCGCACTGGATTCTTTGGAAGACTGCAAGGTGCTGATCTTACAGAGCGAGCTTGATGCTCAGGGCCCAAGGGGCAGTCCCTCACCTCCCATCGCTTCAGTGTGCGTCCCCTGTGGGGAGCCAAGGCCTTCGACAAGGATCTCCAGCAGGTTCTGAGGCTTCCTGCTAGCCCTGGTTGGGTGTTTTCACAGTCGAATTAGGCTCTAGAATGACTTCCTCACACATCACTTCCTCAGGGAGGCTTTCCTCCCCCCTCAGATAAATTTCTTTTTTTTTTCTCCTTCGTACTGAGAATTGAACACAGGGCCTTCACCCTGAGCTACATCCCCAGCTCCATTTTATTGTTTATTTGAGACTGGGTCTCTCTAAGTTACTAAATTGCCTAGGCTGGGCTTGAATTTGGGGTTTCTCTTGCTTCAGCCTCCCAGAGTGCTGGGATTACAAATCTGCACCAGTGGGCCTGGCGAGGTAGGTTTCTGTGCACCTGTATTCTGGTCCCCTTCTCCAGGGTAGGAGCTTTGGGCCCAATTAGGTGAACCAGATGTGGTTCAAGGTAGGCGTTGGTCCTCCCCAGGTCTCACTCCCAGCAGTGTTCTTCACACTTCA
The DNA here is from genome assembly GCA_004027205.1 of Ctenodactylus gundi. Taxonomy (NCBI): domain Eukaryota; kingdom Metazoa; phylum Chordata; class Mammalia; order Rodentia; family Ctenodactylidae; genus Ctenodactylus; species Ctenodactylus gundi. Next base: position 380,791 of record PVKB01000377.1, read on the forward strand.
TGAGTGCTCATGATTATCTGACCTTGTGAACTGTTCAGGCTTTGAAGTCAGATCTAAGTTGTGCCTGGCTAGGAGAGGACCTTTCTGAGCTTTAGTGACCTGTCTCTAAAAGAAGGACAACAATGTGTATTTCTCTCAGTAGTTGTGAGGATTTGGTGAGATGAGACATTTAAGACATTTTGTTTGATGCTTAGCTCAGGGCACCCACCACTACCACCACCAAAGATGGATAGAGGTCAGGCTGCTTGTGCTATCTGTGTGCATGTATGATAGTGGGGATCCAGCCTAGAGCCTTTACACTGAGCTACATCCCAGCCCATTGTTAGTTTTGATTTTGAGAGTCTCACTGAATTGCCAAGGCTGGGGTCAAACTTGGAATCCTCCTGCCTCAGCCTCCCATAGTGCTGGGATTACAGGCCTGGACTTATTTATTTATTTATTTATTTATTTTCTGAGTCAGAGTCTTTCTGTATAGCCCAGTCTGGTCCTGGAATTACTTTGTAGTCTATGCTGGCCTCAAACCCAAGCAGCCCTCCTGCCTCAGCTTCCAGAGTGCTGGAATTGCAGGCGTGGGCCACCATTGCCCGGTAACATTTTTTATTTTTCCCCATTTTATTGATATGTAGAAGTATAATACATAAAGTTTACATTGAACTTGAGTATTTTGTGCATATACATATCATGGCAAAATTACAAATTCTTCCCCTCCCTTTTCAATCCCCCCCCCCCTCCAGTTCCCATTATTCCCCCAGTAAATTCTATGAAATAGTTGTGATCTGGGTTTCTCAGAGAAACCATTCGATATTTCATGTTCTGCTTCTGACTCACTTCACTAAGCATGATGGTCTCAAGTTGCCTCCATTTACCTATAAAAGCCTCCAATCTATCTGTCTTTATAGGTGAGTGGTATTCCATTGTGTAAAAATACCACAGTTTGTGTATCCATTGGTCTGTTGATGGCTATTTTGGTGTCTTCCACATTTTACCTATTGTTAGTTGTGCTGCTATGAATGTGGATATACATGTATCTCTGTTACATGTTATTTTTAACGTTTTTGGGAAAATTCCCAGAAGAGGTATCGTTGGATCGAAGGGGATATTTATTTCCAGTTTTTTGAGAGACTTCCATACTACTTCTCATAGTGGTTTTACCAGTTTACAATCCCACCAGCAGTGCAGGAGGGTTCCTCTTTCCCCACAGCCTCGCCAGCACTGATTGCTGTTTGTAATCTTGATATACACCATTCTCTCTGGAGTTAGATGGTGTCTTAGTGATGTTTTGATTTGCAGTTCCCTAATTAACGTTGAACATCTTTTCATGTATTTATTGCCCATTTGAACTTCTTCATCTGAGAACTGCCTACTCATTTCTGTTGCCCATTTTTCAATCTGATCTTTGGTTTTGAGGGGCTTACTTTTTCACTTCCTTGTATATTCTGGTTATGAGTCTCCTATCTGATATTGGAATATTTTTGATTTTGAGATAGTAAATCGCTAAATTGCCCTGGCTGGGTTCAAGCTTATAAACCTCCTGCCTTAACTTCCCAGAGTGCTGAGATTACAGGCTTGCACCAGCAGGCCTACTCTTTGTGTTTTCTCTCAGGTGCAAATTTAGACAAATATCTGAGTTCAGCTGACTAGGAGTGGGGTGAGAGTGTCTGGCCCTTCCTGGTTGGCAGAGGGACTTGGCAGATGTCTGCTGGTTTCCTGGGCTGGCAGGCTCTAGGGATCCAGAACAAAGGCTGAGTTGCGCTCCACCAGGCCTTTCCATGGGCTAAACAGAACCCTGGAAGTCCAACTGGGCTGGGTGCAAATCTGAAGGCCTGGGGCCACTTCCAGAAGCTGTTATGGATGAGTGTAAAGGCCATTAGATGCTAGGCATTCCTGGCAGATGAGCCACTTGTCCTCGGTACTTAACTTTTAGATCCTTGATCTTTTCCTTTGTGCAAAAGAGAGTCCCTTTGACCCCCACTGATGAAGATCAGGTGGCACCTGTGCAGGTACCTGCTCTCATACCAAAGTTAATGTCTCGGGAGCACTTGAATTGGAAGCCAGGCACCACGCTGAGGCACTTGTCCTGTTTTTACTAGTGGCCTAAGACCTCCTGTTGGGTGACCTCCCAGACTGCCATTTGACTGCATTGTTCCTGCTGTCCTGTGATCCTCTGTTGGAATTACAAAGAGCTGCCCCCATTTGTTCTGTCAGTCCCCTGCCAGCTGTTTACCTTTGGCAGGTGCCGCCTTCCCCTTTCCCTTTTTTCATCTGTGAAGTGCAGGTGGATGGTGCCTTTATCTCGTGTGCAGAGCTTGGGCTTTTCAAGTGATAACTCATAGCCACATGTGGTTATTTAGGCGTAGATAGCGTGGGATAGGGTAGCACAGCTGTCATCTCAGCCACTCCCAGCAGGGAGGTGGAGGCAGAAGGATCCCGATTTCAGAGCCAGCCTGGGTAACAAAGGACGAATCAAGATGCCATCTCCAAAACTCCATCTCCCCCACAAAAATTTAGATTAAATTAGATAAAGTGAAAATTTTAGGGTTTATTTTTGTTCTTGTTGTTGCATTAGTTACATTTCAAATGCTCAGCCACTGTGAGGAGATGCAAGACAGCATAGATATAACACATCCTATCAGGTGGCCTGGTGGTGCAGGCCCATACCCCAGCAGCCTGGAAGCTGAGGAAGGAGAATTGCAGGTTCAAGCCCAGCCTCGATGGATGAGTGACTCCATGACACCCCCATCTCAAAATCAAAAATGAAAGTAGGCTGGGGAGGTTGCTCAGTGTGAAGGTCCTGGGCTCAGTCCCCACTAACACACACACGCACACACACATACATGCGTGCGTGCACAAGAAGAAGAAATATTCTGTCGTCACAGAAAATTTTCCGTTGAACTTCACTGGGGTAATAACAGAACCAGGTCCAGTGTCTGTCCTCAAGGCAGGAAAACAGTGGGGCAGATGCTGTGATTAGGGACTGGGAGTTTCCAGGGCCTGTGGGAGGAGGTAAGGAGAGCCCTTGGTGAACCGCAGGTGCCAAAGCCCTGCCACTGTGGAGACTTTGAGAAGTTTCTCGTCTTCCCTCCTTCCTGGCTGAGTGACCGGAATTAAGCAGACCTCTCCCAGCCTGGTTCCTCATCTGTAACATGGAGGCCCTACCAGTAGCTTCTACCTTGAAGTGTAGGTAGTGCGTGTCAAATTGATGCACAGCCAGCAATGACGGAGGTTGTCACTTATATGTATTAGGGAGTCCATACCCCAGGATAATGGGGGAGAGCTGGCTTGAGGTGTCATCCTTGCCCACGGGACCCTGCCTGCTCTGCCTGCACTCCTGGACCTACCCTGGTATCAGGGTCAGGAAGGCATTCAGGGTGTCGGAGCCTTGCGTTCTAATCCCTTGGTCTTGTCTTGGGGTTCTGCGCTCTGCTCTCTCTGGCTGGAGTGCTGGTCCCTCAGGTCTCTACAGACCTCGTGCCCTCTCATCATCCAGATCTAAGCTCAAAGGTCACCTCCCCAGTGGCGTTTCTTGGCTCCTGACAGCAAAATATTGCACACCCTCTAGCGCTACCATTCAATTCTTTGTTCTGCTTGCTTCACTTTCCTTGTATTTGAAATCCTACTGGCATTTGTCTTTCTCTGTGAGATCTGAAATTATATGAAGGTTCAGACTTTGTCTTTTCACTGTTTTATTTTTAACTGCCTGCAATATAATCATCAGAACTGTTTGTCAAGTGAACAGCCTCATTCTGGTTCCACCTAGAAGCATGCAGCGCACAACCTTATTCTAGAGGAAGTGATCAGGAAATGGTGTAGACCAAGGTCCTGCCCGGCTGCACATTTCATGGGGCCCCATCGCAGACCAGCTCCATTCGAGTAGTTGGAGCTGAGACCTTGGCTTTGAAGGCTTGTCCGAGGGCTTCTAGTGTACTGCATGGGAGAAGCCCTTGTTTGAAGTAACAATGAAATTAATGACAGCTGACTTTTATTAAAGAGCTTGTGCTAATAGCCATGCTCAGGTGAGCCTTGCAGCATTACCTTATTAAATCCTTATGACACCTCAATGAAATTATTAATAGTTATGAGTCCTATTTGGTGAGGAAGCTGAGACTCATATTGCTAACAGGGAGCAAGTAGTGGAGCTGTCACTTGAGCCCCAGCATGTGCGTCAAAGGCCCCTGTCTTCTAACTACACTCTACCTTACTGTTGTTGATAGTATTTTGGACCAGGGGATTTAACCCAGGGCCTTAGCCCCAGCTACATCTGCAGCCCATTTGATTTTTTAATTTTGACAGGGTCTTGTCAAGTTGCCTCAGCTAGGCTTGCCATCCTCCTGCCTCAGCTTCCTGTAGTACTAGGATTACTCATGTGGGCCATTATTGTTGTTGTTGGAAATGATGAAGATGTGATAGGTAAATAAAATAAGTAAAATGGCACAAGATAAAAATTGAAAAAAGTACAAAATTGAAAAAATAAATATGATTAAAATAAATATTTTTTTTGAGACAGGATCTTGCTCTGTAGTCCAGGCTGGTCCTGAACTCACTGTGGAGCTCAGGCAAGACTCATGGCAATCCTCCTGCCTCAGCCTCCCGAGTGAGTGCCGGGATTACATACCCAGTTTATGTGGTGCTGGGGAATCAAACCCAGGGCCTTGGCAAGTGCTTTAACCACTGTGCCATGCCTCCAGCCCCTGAATAAATAATTTTTAAAAAGGAAAATCCAGACTCATCACTTAAAGACTTAGGGGTATTGGCACCCTCCTCAGCAGGTGGGTCAGGGTTTACAGTGAGACAGTGCCCAAGGCTGTTCCCTGTCCCCCCTTGGCACCGCCTCAGTTCTGCCTGCCCTACTATGTTTTTCTCTCTCTCCCAGATTCCTTGAAGGGGAAGCCAAGTTCGTAGTCAGCCACCCTCATCTCCCAGTGAGAGCTGTCGGGTCTTTCTCTTGGGTAAGGGAGGAGGGACACTCTGAAGGCGCATTACCAGGCTGCTCTTGGATCAGCCTGGCCTGGTGGTTCCCAGTGGCATCTGCAAGGGGCCTGAGCAGTCAGCTCAGCCCCTTTTGTTTATAATTAAGGCCCAGAGAGTCTAGGGTCTTTCCTAGAGCCACACAGCAAGTTAATGGCAGAATTGGTACCCGTACCAGGGACTTCCAGGTTCCTCTAGTTCTTGCTTTTGTAGCCTTCAAATCCCCAGAGATCTGCCTCTCTCTTGACAGCTTTTGGGAACTTGAAAGAGAAGGTTGGTTCCCTTGTAATTTTTAATCTTCGAACACCTAGGATACTCAGTCTGGATCTTTTGGGGTTTTTTTGTTTGTTTTTGTTTTTGTTTGAGAAAAGGTCTCACTGTGTATCTCAGGGTAGTCTCAAACTTGAAATCCTCTTGCCTGGGATTACAGGCACAACCCAGCATGTTTGGCTTAAGCCTGGGCTGATTGGTTGATTTAGTGGTGCTGGGTATAAAGCACAGGGCCTTCACGCTGAGCTACATCCACAGCCTATTTTTATTTTTTACTTTGAGACAAGCTCTTGCTAAATCACCAGATTTCCCAGGCTGGATTGAAATGTGTGATCCTCCTGCCCCAGCCTCCCAAAGTGCTAGGACTGTAGGCCTGAGCCACTACACCTGTTACCCCAAGGACAAAGTTTGGGAGGCTGGGATCCCCCCTCCCCCCCCCCCCCCCCCGCACCTGTCTTGGGCCCAGCTGGACCTGGATCTTAGCAGGAAAGGGGGGTTGGGGGACTACTTTCCTATCCAGTGAAGGTGGAACTCCGATTGGGGAAAGTGCTTTCCAAGGTTTCTGTGGGGAGCCCCTCTTCTCAAATGAACAAAATAAGCAAATAAATACAGTGTTCCTTCTGAACTCCGTTGCTAACCACAGAGAAACAGGGTTAGAGAACACGGGATTCTGGTAGTTTCTCTAGCAGCTCAAGTGTATTCACGGCAGAACGGCTGAGATCATCAGCCTCATAGCTGGCCCTGGTGCCCTCCTGATGCGTGTCTGCTTTCTCTTCATTCATGGAGTGCAATGATGGACTGGGAGTAGAGCGGCTTAAAATGTACAATTAGAGAGGACAGTTTTCAGAAGTGTAAGCCCTGGGAATTGTGGGGTTACTGAGGTGCGTCAGAACACTCAAGGCCCTGAAGGACTGTAGGACCTAACCCTACAAAAAGAGCACCCGGTGGGAGGGAGGTGGGCCTCGGCCACTTTATTTGGAAGGCCATGAGAGAGGGAGGTACTTTAGAAAGTTAATGTGGTTGCTGGGAAGAGGAGATGGACAGGAGAGGGTGGGGCTGGGAGGCAGGGAAGACAGCTGGGTCCCTCAGGTGGTGACAGTCTTGAGATGAACTAAAGTAGGTAGGGTCCTTGGCCTTGGAAGGACCTGACCAGGACTGAGGCGCAGCAGCCAGCGGGAGGCCAGAGGTGAGTGAAGCCCCGCCTCCGTGGCTCCGCCTCCCGTCCGCAGCTCCTGTTAGGTCCTAAAGCCTCTGCCCGGGATAGGAGCAGGGCTTCACTCCCCACTCCCCTGCTCCCCAGTTCTACTCTGCAAAACTTTCCACTAACCATCCACTGGCAAGCAAACACCACCGCTCCTACCCACCTCCCCACCCCTGTCCGTGGGAGAATGGTCTTTCACTGAACCATTTCTTGGTACCGGGAAGGTTGGGGATTGCTGACCTAAAGCTCCTTCATGGGTACATAATGGACTTGATTACTTGGTTACTGGCTTTGGGGCACAGGCTGGAAGTTGGGGGTGAACCTGTGTGGGCTGTCTGGGGCTAAGGCAGGGATTCCTGGAGGTGGACAATGCAGTGGCTCTGTATTTTCTTTCGCTGGGTTTTTCCCACCCCAAAATTGCCTGATTCTTAAACAGCTCAGCCAGAGAGCCAGCTGTGGTGGCACATGCCTGTAATCACAGCACTTGGGAGACTGAGGCGGGAGGATGTCTGTGAGTTGCAGGCCAGCCTAGACTACAGAGTGAGGCTCTGTTTCAAAAAGAAACAATCAAAAACAAACCAAATCACTCTGAGATGAGCCTCTTCCCTGCTTCACCTGCTCTCTCACCACACAACAGAGGGGTAGAAATCTCCCACCTGGCTCCTTCGCCATAGCTGGCTAGGATTTCCCTTTTTTTTTCTTTCATTCATTCATTTTGTGGTAGTAAGGATTGAACCCAGGACAGTGGCACTGAGCTGCGTCCTCAGCCTTTATTTTTATTTATTTATTTATTTGAGACAGGGTCTCTCTTGCTCTATAGTCCAGGCTGGCTCTGAACTCACTATATAGTAGCACAGGCTGGCCTTGAACTCACAGCAGTCCTCCTACGTCAGAGCCTCCCACATGCTGGGATTGCAGGCATGTGCCACCATGCCCAGCTTCTGCCTTTTTTGAGACAGGGTCTTCCTAAATTATGAGACAGAAATTGCCATGTTGGGCTGAAATTTGCAAGTCTCCTGTCCCAGCCTTCCAGAATGCTGGAATTGCAAACATGTACGCCTTCATCCAGAGAAAGATGGTTTTAGGTCCTAGGAACATACTCAGGGCTGTGTGCATGCTAGGCGAGCACTCTACTACTGAGCTATAACCCCAGCCCTGGAATGATGGTTTTATTAATAGAAGCTCATTGTAGGCATTGAGGTTGGAAGGGAAACCTGGAGATAACAGCGCTCTTTATCCTTCCTTCCTCTGCCAGCTAACAGCCATGTGTTTCCTCCCAGGAGCAGAGGGAGAGCCGGGCCCGGCGAGGCCCCCGAGGACCCAGCGCCTTTATCCCTGTGGAAGAGGTAAGCATGGAGGAAGTTAAGAATCTTTAGTCTCAGGCTGGAGAAATGGCACAGCAGTTAAAGCACTTGCCTTGGCAAGTGCCAGGCCCGGAGTTCAATTCCCCAGCACCACTTAAAGCCAGGTGTGGTGGCGCACGCCTATAATCCCAGTACTTGGGAGGCTGAGGCAGGCAGATTGTCTTGAGTCCAAGACCAGCCTGGGCTACATCAGTGAATTCAGGACCAGCCAGGGCTACAGAGCAAGGCCCTGTCTCAAAAAATTAAAATAAAATAAAAAATTTTCAGTCATTGCAAAGAAGGAAACATTGTAGGCCAGGATCCTTTTGTGCCCGTTAAATTGAAGCTTTGAAACTACCCCTTTCCTGTCCCTGATTCATGTGATTCACACAGCGGCTCTGTAAAGCAGGCACCGCTGTCCTCATTTTCCTGGGAAGGAACAGGCTTAGAGAGGCAGAGGGCTAGCACAGCCCAACTTTGGCTCGTAGTTCAGTGTCTGTATTTCCTTACCAAGATACAACTGTCTCTGGTCTCTCCTCGCCTCTGACTGTGCATGTACTACAGAATGTTTTTTTCCTCAGAAGTAATTATGTTCAAGCCAGACATTGGTGGGACACACCTATAATTCCAGCGCTCTGGGAAGCTGAGGCAGGAGTTAGTGAGACCCTATCTAAAAATGAGGATGGGGGTAGGGGGATAGACTGGGGATGTAGTTGAGTGCAAAGACCTTGGATTTAATCTCCAGAAAAAATAAATAAGTAATATAATTTCCAGGGCCTGGAGGAATAGCTTTGCAGTGAAAGCACTTACTTGCCTAGCAAACTCAAGGCCTTAGGTTCAATACCCCAGCACTGTATAAGCTGGGCGTGGTGTCACATGCCTGTAATTCCAGCACATGAGAGGCTGAGGCAGGAGGATTGCTATGAGTTCCAGGTAAGCCTTGGCAGTATAGTGAGTTCAGGACCAGCCTGGACTACAGAAAAAGACATTGTCTCAAAGTAAATAAATTAGTTAAATTAAATTTCCAGTATTTCAGAAAGCCTGGTATCATACAATTCTACTCTTCACAGAGATTGTTATTGTTAACCATTTTCACTGTTTTCTGGTTTTTTTAATACAGATATTTATTTTCATATGGAACCAAGGTCATTGCTTACAGGTTGTTTTGGCTTTGGTTTTCTGTGAACTTGGAATCAAGCCCAGGACCTTCAGATTGAGCTACACATGTAGCTCATTTTTTAAAATTTTTGATGTTGACACAGGGTCTTAAGTGGCAGATTTGCTGGGACTGGGCTCAAATGTACAGTCCTCCTGCTTCAAGCCTTCCAAAGTACTGGGATTACAGCCCTGCACCCCTGGGCCCAGGTTTGGTTTTTCACTCAGTAATACAGCAGAGACATTGTTCATCCATAAAGTCAGTTCATTCATTCACTCATTTTATTTATTTATTTTCTTACTTATCTGTAGTGCTGGGGATTGAACCCAGGGCCTCAGTCTTGTTAGGCAAAGGCTGTACCGCTGAGTGGCACCCCAGGTCCCATTTTCCATTTAAGGGTTACCTGTTGAATTAGGAATGTGTGTAAGGCAGCACTGTCCTGGGAACAGGGATGATGGGAGGAATCGCTACCTTCACGGAGCTTGCACTCTGCTACTTGATGGGTGGGGCATAGCTTCAGAACAACCCACAGAAAATATTTTTAAGCAATTGATTCTTGTTGCCTTCCACAAGCAGAGATAGTTTTTCTCTTTCCTATACTCTTATGTTCCTTAATGTGTAGGCCAGATGGTTAATGACCTGTTAACAGCCATTTAAGGTGCCCCTTTCCCCTTTGTAAATACAAAGTAAACAACCACCTGCTGATTATTTATATCTGTAGCCTGGAATTTTAAGCTCAGGTATTATTCTTACATTATGTTTTCAATTATAAATAACCAGTCTTAGCTGAGCTTGATGTAGCAGGCCTGTAATCCCAAACTCGGGGAGGCTGAGGCAGGGTGATTGCAAATTTGAGCCCAGCCTGGGCAACGTACTAACACCCTATCTCAAAATTAAAAATAAAAATAGCTCAATGTGAAGGCCTTTGGCTCAGACCCCAGTACCACGAAATAAGTAAGGAACTAGTCTTTTATAATAAAGCAAAGAAACAAGCTTTGGAGCTCATCAGGATTTGAATCCTGGTTTTGCCACTTAACAAATCTGTGACCTCAAGCAAGAGACAAAACCTTTCTGATTTCCTTATGTGTCTAAGTAGGAAAATTATAGTCATCTTAGGGGACAACTTGGAAGATTCACTGATACAGAGAAATCTCACGTCAGACGTGGCAAGAAGACCAGAAATGTGCGTTGGCTTGGAACCTGTCCCCTGCGGGTGTGCGCACTGGGCTTGTTAGAAGAGAAGCTCATGAAAGCCCAAGAAACTATATTTTTTAGTGCCAGGGATTGAACCCAAGGTCTTGTGCATGCTAAGCCTGTGCTGTGCCACTGAACTACAACCCCAGGCCCCAAAAGTATACTTTTACATTCCATGTCTGAGTTTTTCTGTTTAAAAATGGAAAAGTTAATTCCTCAAAGCCATATAAGCCGGGCATCCTCATGCATGTCTGTAATCCTAGTGCTTGGGAGGCTGAGGCAGAAGGATGCCTCTGAGTTCAAGGCCAGCCTGGACTACATTGTGAGTTCATGGCCAGCCTGGACTACTTGGTCTACAGAGCAAGACCCTGTCTCAAAAAAAAAAAAAAAATCTGTATCTGTATCTGTATCCCTAATGGAAAAAGGAACTAGGGATATTATAGTTCAGTGGTAGAGTGCCTACCTAGCATGTGTAAGGCCCTGGGATCTCTCCCCAGCCCCACAAAAAAAATTAAAAAAGAGAAAATAGAACTCCAGTTCAGAGTTGTGGTGGGAATTATTTGGTTTTAGATTTTGTGCTGCTAGGGAACAAACCCAGGGTCTCATGAATGCTGGGTAAGAACTCTACCACTGAGCTACATCCCCAGTATTTTGAGGATCGAATGGGTTAACACTTACTCATTACTTGAATGGTTCCTGGCACAGACTAAGTATTGACTATTAATGTAAGAGTTCCCTGATAAGAACTTTTTTTTTTTTCATACTGGGACCAGGGCTTCACATTGAGCTATAGCCCTGGCCCATTTCTTATTTTTATTTCAAGATAAAGTCTTACTAAGTTGCTAAGTTGCCCAGACTGGACTCAAATTTGTTATCTTCATGCCTCAGCCTTCCAAAGTGCTAGGATTACCGGCCTGTGCCACCAGGCCTGGCAAGAGTTTCTTCAACAATCCCTTGCTGAAATATCTTTCTTCCCCAGCCCCCCATTTTTAGGTGTGGTGCTTTAGTCCTGCGCCAGTATACACACCACAAAGAACATGTTGGTTTCTGGTGCCCAGGGAGCAGGAAGGAGCCCACGCTGTCCTCTTTGCTTGGCAGGTCCTTCGGGAGGGGACAGAGAGCCTGGAGCAGCACCTGGGGCTGGAGGCGCTGATGTCCTCAGGGCGGGTGGACAACCTGGCAGTGGTGATGGCCCTGCACCCCGACTACCTGAGCAGCTTTTGGCGCCTGCACTACCTGCTCCTGCACACGGACGGGCCCCTGGCCAGCTCCTGGCGCCACTACATCGCCATCATGGTGAGCCTACCCACACTGGACACTTGTGGGGCTGCCTGGGTGGGGTTGTGTTCTGGGTCACCCTGCGTGGAGCCTCCTGAGTTGGTTCTGTAGGTGAAGGGGAAAGGCCTAGTGGTTTCTGGATGCCCGTAGAATGTTAGTTTTGGAGAAAGGGATCTTCTGTCACTGCAGGTTGGGAAACTAAGGGGCAAAGAGATCAGGTGACAGGCAAGCTGGTGGCCAAGCTGGTTAGAGCCTCAGTGTTCTGGCACCTTGGCAACAGTAAGCCCAGTGATACCTCCCTCCATGGTGGGGGGGATCCATGGGGTGGGGCACAGAAGGCGGAGGGTGACCCAGGCTCTGGCAATCCTCCACAGGCTGCTGCCCGCCACCAGTGTTCTTACCTGGTGGGTTCCCACATGGCTGAGTTTCTGCAGACTGGCGGCGACCCTGAATGGCTGCTGGGTCTCCATCGGGCCCCTAAGAAGCTGCGCAAACTCAGTGAGATCAACAAGTTGCTGGCACATCGGCCATGGCTTATCACCAAGGAGCACATCCAGGTGCGGGCAGTAGAGAATCGGGTCCCCAGCAGAGCCCAAAGGCTAGGCTGGGGCATGGTGGGTAGCCCAGGGACAGTACTGAGCAGGTCTGGCTTTCCCTCTCCTTCAGGCCTTGCTGAAGACAGGTGAGCACAGCTGGTCCCTGGCTGAACTCATCCAAGCCCTGGTCCTGCTCACCCACTGCCATTCACTGGCCTCCTTCGTGTTCGGCTGTGGCATCCTTCCTGAGGGGGACTCAGAGGGCAGCCCTGCCCCCCAGGCACCATCACCCCCCAGTGAGCAAAGCAGCCCCCCAAGTGGGGACCCATTGAACAACTCTGGGGTAAGTCACCGTGGTCCTAGGTCTTGGTGGGAGGAAGTGACATGGTCTCTGATCCTTGGGTAGAAGCCACTACTTCCCTATCTCCTCATACTGAAAAGACACGGAAAAGTTGCTTTTTGTTTTTGTTTTTGTCTCATTCTGTACCAGAGCTGGTCCCTTGTAGCCCAGGCTGGCCCCAAATTCTGGCTAATTTTTATGTGGTACTAGGGATGGGACACAGGGTCTTCAGTATGATCAGCAAGTGCTCTAACCTGTGAGCTACACCCTGAGCAACCCAGGCCATTTTATTTTTTTAATATTTATTTTTTATTTATTTGAGACAGGCTCTCACTCTGTAGCCCAGGCTAGTCCTTTGTAGTTTGGCTTATGTGGTGCTCCTGGAGAATCAAACTTAGGTACTTAGTAGTACTTAGCACTTGACTTATTGCTTGTAAGTGCTTTAGATTCTGAGCCATTCCTCCAGCCCCTCCTCCCCCCATTTTATTTTATTTTTGAGACAGGATCTCACCCTGTAGTTCAGGCTGTCTCTTAACTCACTATGGAGCCCAGTCTGGCCTCGAATTCATGGCAGTGCTGCTGCCTCAGCCTCCCGAGTGCTGGGATTATAGGCATGCCCAGCCATTTTTATTTTTGTATTTGAAAAAATTCTCATAGAGTCACTGAGTTGCGCAGGCTGGGCGCAAACTTACAGTCCTCTTATAATACCATCTCAGGGTACTGGGATTACAAACCTGTACCTCTAGGCCTGTCTATTATTTACTTTAACTTAAAAAAAATCTCCATAATATTGGGCTGGGAATGAAGCTCAATACTAAATGCTCTTCTAGCATGGACAGAGTCCAGAGTTTGATTCTTGGTACTACAGGAAAACAATTTTTGGAGTCTGAGGCAGGAGGATTGCCTTGAGTTCAAAGCCAGTTCCATAGACAGCTCATGACTGGCCTGGACCACAGAGTGAGACCCTGCCTCAGAATAAATAAATAAATATTACTGATGAAGGAGGTGAGTCTCGGGAGATTGCATATCTCTTCCGTAGCCCCTTCAGCTGGTGGTTGGGAAGTGCTGATCGCTGGAGCTGCCCAGCACAGGGCAGAGGCGGCCTGGTCCTGCACACTCATTCGGTCAGGCCTGGTGTGCGGGAGGGTGGGAGGAGTTTTCCGGGGCGAGGGCGAGCTCAGGGGGAACCTGTTCTTCCCCAGGGCTTTGAGGCCGCCCGTGACGTGGAGGCTCTGATGGAGCGCATGCGGCAGCTGCAGGACAGCCTCCTGCGCACCGAGGGGACGTCCCAGGAGGAAATGGAGAGCCGCTTCGAGCTGCAGAAGTCCGAGAGCCTGCTGGTGACCCCTTCAGGTACAGGGTCCCCAGGGTCTAGGTCCCCTAGGCTGCCCCCTTCTTGAGGGGAGTGGACGCCTCCTTGTGTCCTCCACCCACGGCAGCCATCTCTCAGCTCCCCTTTAAGAGGGCTTGGGGTCTATTAGCCCTGTTGGCTGGGTGACCACTGAGACGTCACTTCCTGCCTCAGGGCTCCAGGATTGGTGCGTTGGGCGAGTGAAGCAGAGCGCTTTGCACAGACCCTGCCGGGGGCCGCAGTTCCAGGGCAGCCTCTCCTCCCTGGTCCCTTAGCCGGGCCCACGGTCTCCCCGGGTCCTGCGCCCCCTGCATGTTGGAAGAGCCTCCCTGGCCCTCTGCCCTGCCTCTCCCACCCGCTGACGTGGGATGATATCCGGGCGCTATGCGCTCCATGCCTAGCCTGATTGTGCCCTCTTTCTGACGCGCTCCTCAGCTGACATCCTGGAGCCCTCCCCACACCCAGACATGCTGTGCTTCGTAGAAGACCCCACGTTCGGATATGAGGACTTCACCCGACGAGGGGCTCAGGCACCCCCCACCTTCCGTGCCCAGGTATGGCTTTTCCCCTGGCCCTGGTGGTCTTGGCCATTGTTCCAGATTTACAGACAAGCAAGGGACAGATGTTTTCAGTGGTTGTAAAGTTGCATTCTTGCCCTTTGTATGGCCCCATGAAGGGAATGTGGGCCCTGTGGATCTGGAAGGGCCCCATCTCTGCCCTAAGCTTGTGTTCTGGTGTTAGGGACAAGGCTAGCACAGTGGTGCATCCTCGGGGTTCCGGAGTAAGCAGTATGTTAAATTTATGGTGTAGGACTGGGTGGGATAGTTCACACCCATAATTCCAGCACTTGGGAAGCTGAGGCAGGAAGATAGCCAGTTCAAGGCCAACTTGGATTGCATAGTGAGACTCTGTCTCAAGACAAACAAGAAATTTGTGGTGCTGTGGGGGAGCCTGTGGAGAGCCAGGTGTGCTGTAAGGGTCTAGTAGAGGGTCTCCCTCACTGACCTCCCACGTTCTTCAGGATTATACCTGGGAAGACCATGGCTACTCGCTGATCCAGCGGCTGTATCCTGAAGGCGGGCAGCTGCTGGACGAGAAGTTCCAGGCAGCCTACAGCCTTACCTACAACACCATCGCCATGCACAGCGGCGTGGACACCTCCGTGCTCCGCAGGGCCATCTGGAACTACATCCACTGTGTCTTTGGCATCCGGTGAGCCCAGGTTGCATGCTCAGGATGTGTGTGCACACACTTCTTACTCACTTCTTACTCTGAGATCACTGATATTTCATTTTGTTGGGTTTTTTTTCTTTCCTTCTTGCCTGTATTTGTTACCCCAGTATTGGGGATTGAACCCAGGACCATTGCATGTGTTAAACTCCCAGCCTATTTTACTTTTTTAAATTTTGAGACAGGGTCTTGCTGAGACATTAAGTTGCCAAAACTAGGCTTGAACTTGCAGTCTTCCTGCTTTAGCCTTCCAGAATTCTGGGTTGGTCTATGCCATGCCACCCTGAATGCTCCCAATCTCTTCAGAGTACCCTGTTGTTGGCTTGCACCACAACATCTGGCTTTCCTGTGTTTGTTAGTTTTCAAGGCAGGTTTGTATCTTTGCTCATATTAAAAACTAATAGGAGGAGCTGGAGGAATGGCTCAGAGGTTAAAGTGCTTGCCTAAGAAGTGCTGAGTCAACCACCACATAAGCTGGGTGTGGTGGCACATGCCTGTAATCCCAGCACTCAGGAGGCTGAGACAGGAGGATTGCTGTGAGTCCAAGGCCTGCCTGGGCTTCATAGTGAGTTCAGGACCAACCTGGGCTACAGAGTGAGATCCTGTCTCAAAATAAATAAAAGCTAATAGGAGGACTGGGGGTGTATCTCAATGGATAGAGTGCTTGCCTAGCAAGGTCAAGGTCCTAGGTTCGATTTCCAGCACCATAAAATTGGGCATGGTGGCACACTCCTGTAACACCAGCACTCTGAAGGCTGAGACAGGTGGATTGCTGTGTGTTTGAGGCCAGCCTGGGCTACAAAGTAAGTTCAGGATTGGCCTGGACTACAGAGCAAGATATTGTCTCAAAAAAAACCAATCCAAACTAAAATAAAAGAAAACAAAACAAAACAGAAAAAACTAATAGGAGAAGGCAGGCCTGGTGGCACAGGTGTGTAATCCCAGCACTTGTGGGAGGCTGAGGTGGAAAGAAGTTTCATTGTTTGAACTTTATAAACAAAATTCTTTAATCCCACCCTGAAATAACTATGGTTTTATATATATGTGTGTATGCACATGGTGACCCACGTGTACTTTCCATATAGAGTTATATTTCCATTCCAAATAGCAGATTTTCTCTCATACTAAATAAGGATGACATTTTAAAAATGCCCATCAGTAAGTGATTTTAAATAATGCCATAGTCATTCAGTGAAATACTATACCACTATTGAGAGAGTACAGGCCTATAATCCCAGCAATCTGGGAGGCTGTGGCAGGAGAATCATAGGTTTGAGCCTAGCCCAGACAGCTTAGCAACTTGGTGAGACTTTATCTGAAAATAAAAAATAAAAAAAGAGCAGGGAATATAGCTCAGTATGGATGTCTTGGTTTAAAGAGGAAAAAAATATTTTTAAAAGAAATGTCCTGGCTTGATTCCTAGTACCACAAAAACAAAGAAATAACTGAGCAGCCTACAGGGGCTGGGGGACAAGCTCAGCAGTTAAAGCGCTTGCCTAGCAAGCACAGAGCCCTGTGCACCACAGCACCTCATAAACTGGGCATAGTGGCATGTACCTGTAATCCCAGCATTTGGGAGGCTGAGGCAGGAGGATTACCATGAGTTCAAGGCCAATCTGGCCTACACAGTGAGTTCAAGACCAGCCTAGACTACACAGTGAGACCCTGTTTCAAAAAAAAAAAAAAAAAAAGACTTTCTCTCCAAAAGATAAAGTACTGTTGTAGTTTTTCAATAGCTGTGTTGGGCTGGAGAAATGGCACAGTGGTTAAAGTATTTGCCTAGCAAGTGCAAGGCCCCGAGTTCAATTCCCTAGCACCCCATAAAGCTGGGCATGGTGGCACATGTCTAATCCCAGCTCTCGGGAGACTGAGGCAGGAGGATTGCCATGAGTCCAAAGCCAGCCTGGGCTACACATTGAGTTCAGGACCAGCCTGGTCTGCAGAATGAGACCCTGTCTCAAAAAAAAAAAAAATTGTTCACTGTCTGTATACTAAAACATAGTGGACATTTTCATCCTGTTACTTATTATATCCTCTCTAAACTGGAAGAATCAATAGCGCCTATGCTCACCAGGCTTGTGCTCTACCACTGAACCACATCTCTAGCCTGGGTGCCTGACTGATCATGCAATACTGAGGATTGAATTCAGGCCTTTCGCACTGAGCTTTATATCCACAACTCTTTCTTTTTTAAATTTTGAGATAGGATCATACTACATTGCCCAGGCTCGGCCCCAGCTTGCAATCCTCCTGCTTCAGCCTCCCAGAGGGCTGGAATTACAGGCATGCACCACCATGCCCAGGTTTATGTGTTGCTAGGGAATCGAACTCAGGGCCTTGCACTTGCTAGTCAAGCACTCTTAACTGCTGTACTGTTCCCCTAGCCCTTCACTTTTTTATAGTTATAATAGTTATTTCATCCAAAAATGCTGGATGCTTGTTAAGAGATGCAAATAGCTTGATTTTAAAAAAATTAGCAAACTGGCCGGGCATTGTAGCTCAGTGGTTGCATGTTTATCTAGCAGACATGGGGCCTGGGGTCAAACCCCAGCACAGCTCCAGAGGGAGAGAGGGAGGGAGGGAAGCTATTTAGAAAACAGATAACAGGAAGAGGAAATAAAACCACCCCGGGCCTGATGCAAAACAAACAGACATTCATTCCTGATGCCACCTGTTCGTGTTATTTATCGCCAGGTATTTTCTCCCATCTTTTTTCTATGCACAAATAACCAAAGCATACATAATTTTATAAAAACAAGATCTGTTGCTATTTTTCTTGCTTATTCATTTCACGCATTTTACTCATTCACTTAAAAAACGTAAATGTAATTTTATGAGCTTTTTTATTTTTGCATTTCTCATTTAACAATTTATCAAGTTTAAAAAAATTAACCCACATTTTAAAGGTACATATTCCCCTGGGTCTGGGGGCATATCCCAACACTCTGGGAGCCTGAGGCAGGAGGATCACAAGTTTGAGCCCAGCTTGGGCACTTTAGCAATTTAGTGAGAACCCCTCTCAAAGTAAAAATTTTAAAAATCGGCTGGAAATGTAGCTGAGCGTGAAGACCCTGGTGGGCTGAGGCCCCAGTACTTCAACAATAACCCAAAAAAGTACATATTCCTCGTTGTAAGGTTTTTACCAGCTTAAAGTCCCATGTCACTGAATGAGTTGGGCTGTACTTAGGTGGCTGTCCTCTCATTGGTCATTTTACACCTTGGGGTGGCACTGTGGCATACTGGAACCTGGCACCGACTCTTTCCTGCCAGCTGTGGCGTTTAGGCCCCTCACCCTGCACCACGCTGCTCCTCTATGCAGCGTTGTCCGTGGAATCTGTACTCTGGATGTCCACCGGGCTCTCCTTCCTCGGGACCCGTGCAGGTGTCTGGCTGGCACTGGACTGGAGACAACAAGCAATTGCCTGCTACAGGCCTCAGTGTGGCCCCTGTAAACAGAGGACCAGCTCCTTTTGGCCCTTCCCGCCTGCCTTCTCCAGAGTGAATCCACACTGATCTCCTTCATGACTGGGAAGTAGTAGATGTTAGCCTGGAGCTGGGCAGACTTGGGCTTCAAACCCATTGCTTGCAATCCAGCTTAGCCAAATGACTTGGCTTCTCTTAATTTCCGTTCCCTATCTGTGAAGTTGTACTGATGAGTCCTGGGTACATGGTACATACTGGTTTTGGTTTGTTTTTTGAGGCAGGGTCTTGCTCTGTGGTCCAAGCTGGTCCTGAACTCACTAGGTAGCAGGGCTGACCCTGAACTTAACAGCAATCTTCCTGGCTCAGCCTTCCCTCAGATTATAGGCATATTGGGATTACAGGCATGCGCCACCACACCTGGTTTATGTGGTGCTAGGGAATTGAACCCAGGACCTCAAGCTTACTAGGCCAACACTTTAACCTCTGAACTATTCCTCCAGCCCCATGGCACATCATTGGTAGCCAGCAGGTAACACTGGGTCTCTCGGCCTTCCTTGGAGTGCACTCTGAAGGCGTGCTAGCTCTGACACCTGGGATCAGCTGGCTTTCTAAGAGGAACCGGGTTTCTTGTTGCTTCCACCTTCTGACTGTTCTTGCCACTTCCTCCTCCTGTCATGTTGAGGTTGGGGAGCAGCTTCTGGGAGCAGAGGCTGAGTAATGGTGTTGGGGTCCTTCCACCTAGATACGATGACTATGATTATGGGGAGGTGAACCAGCTGCTGGAGAGGAACCTCAAGATCTACATCAAAACAGTGGCCTGTTACCCAGAGAAGACCACCCGGAGAATGTACAACCTCTTCTGGAGGCACTTCCGCCACTCAGAGAAGGTAGGCGACCCTGGGGAGAGGAAGGATGAATGGAGCCAGGACCCTGCCACCCAGATCACGTGGACCTATTGTCCTGCACATTTAGGCAACAGGATTGAGCCCAGAGCCTTCACACTGAGCTACATCGCCAGCTCTTCTTTGATTTTTGAGACAGTATCTTGCTAAATCACTAAGTTGCCCAAGTTTGATTTGAAACTGCTATCCTCCTGCCTCAGCCACCCGGGTGCAGGAATTAAAAGCATGCATTGCTGAGTCTAGCAAAACTTATCCTCTTTAAAATGGGAATAAATATTTCCTACACTTTATAGTGGTTGAGAGGATGTCGTTGGGAAAGGTCCATAAGACCCTGATCCTGCACAGACTCCCGTTGGTGGCTGCTTGTGTTTTAACTGTGCAAGATAGAAGGGTGTTACGATATGGCAGAACGTGCTAGAAATTCTTCAGCACTCACTGCACCCAGCTGCGAAGGTCAGGCATCACTGTGGGAACAGGAAGGGTGAGGTGAGTGGTCGGAGAGAGTGGCAGGCTGGCAGAGCTGCAGATCACCTGTCAACAAGCCCCTGTCTGTGTCCCTAGGTCCACGTGAACTTGCTGCTCCTGGAGGCCCGCATGCAAGCCGCTCTGCTCTACGCCCTCCGAGCCATCACCCGCTACATGACCTGACTGCTGTCCACGCGGGACCCGCTCCTGGAGAGCTGACCCTGGGGCACCCCCCCTCCTTGCAAGGACTTCTGTGTCTGGGGACAGACCCAGGACCCTCTCTGTCCCACACCCAGGCACCTCGCCGTGGGATAGGGCTTGTGTGATGTGCAGCTCCCAAGCCATGTCCTCCGTTTCTTCATTGGAAGGGACAGAATCCTCGCACTGACTCTGGGGTCTCAGTGCAGCCCCCAAGACTAGAAAAGGACTAGGCGATCCCAAGGGCCTGTCCTTCCTTCATCTTTGGCCCCCAGAGGCAGAGGGCACAGGAAGGGAAAACGGTCACCCCAGGAAGATACATACCAGCAGACTGGGCCCCAGGCACAAGTGCCCGGACCTTCCTGGCCTGGGAAGTCCCTGGCTGGCCCTGCGGGACAGGGCGGTGCCCTCCAGGGACTGACATTCCCCCATTCTCACAGTGGTTACCTCCCTCCCGCCACACACCCATCAATGTGAAGTCAGGGTCGCAGCTGGTCTGTGTGCCCAGTTCCCCCCAGCCTGTTCTGTTGGGCAACCTGAAGCCTCCCTGTTCCCTGGCTGCCCACATCCCATTTCATTTCTCTCATCTCCTCCCCCTGGTATCCCTGTTTCCCCACACCCAGTGATGTGAGACCCGGGAAAGGGGCCAGGAACATCCAAAGAGCAGGCTGCCCCTCAAGAGTTGGCCTCTTGGCTGTTTGGCTTGAGAGGGGAAGGTGTACTTAAAGATGCACTCACTCTGTCGGGCCCCTGTGGCTGAGGTCACACTCCCCAGGCCCTCCCAGAGGCCCCAGTCGGTGCCCTGAGGAACAGGGTTGTTTAATTCTAGGCTGCCCAGCACCCCTCCCCCCGGCCCCAGGGACTCTTCCAAGCACAGTTGCCAAAAGTTAAGCTTTTCTAGCAGGCTGAGGTGGCAGTAGGAGGCCTCAGGACTAGGGCTCTTGTTTGGGCACTGGGTGAGCATTGCCAAACCTCCCCCGCCATGCAGCTGCAGGCAGAGGTTGGGTTAGAGTTTCCCAATGCCTGGTGCTTCACCCGGGGATCTCAGAGCAACCTGCCAACAGCAGACTGGTTTTCTTGGAAGATCTTGAAGGCCTCCTGAGGTCAGTCTCCTGGCTGCCTTCCAGACCTCATCGTCATTAAACTGTCCCTCTGTCCCCTCTCAGAATTGGGGGGATTCCTTGGAGGTAGCAGCCACCCAGGAAACCAGGCACTTTCTGTACCAGCAGCTGTGAATTTCGGCTTCTCTGGCCCTTCTCACAGTAGGTGCCTCCTGGGGCCAGTGTGGGGGCACCTGAAGAAGGCTGGCCACAGTGCTGCTGCCCCTCGCTTTCCTCCCTGGGCAGCAGGCAAGAGAGAAGGGGGGGCAGAGAGCCTCTGGGCCTGGAGAAGTGACTGGCACCCCGTCCTGAAAACCCTCCCTGCAAAGAAGATGGGCACAATAAAAGGGGCCCCAGCATGGGGGGGGGGGGGTGAATTCCAGAGGGGACATGAGGACTCTATGTCCGCAGGGGTGGGTGGGAAGGGGAATCAGTATTCCAAGTGCAGAAATCTTTGGCCTTGCTTCTGGTTGCATATGAATAAAAGTTCACTGAGATTTTGTTTTGTATTCCCTGATTGTTGGTGTTTTTCCATTCCCTAGAGGTCAAGGTTCACTGAGAGCAGAAGCAGAGCTGTGACCCCATCCCAGAGCGGGACTGCAAGTCTTCCCTGCCCCTGGGTGTCCAACCTTGCCTCAGCTCTGGCTTCGGGTAATAGTAATGACCAGGTCATTCTTCTGAGCCCTGTTCCAGGATGGGCACCTGAGGGCCATTTCTTTGACCCTTCAGCCGTCCTGCCAGAAACTTAAGACTTAGGTGCAATGCCATTGCCAAGGCCACATAGTCATTGGGAGAGTCACAACCCCAAGGCCTTGGTACCTCCTGCTGCCCGCTCCTAGGGATGCCCCTCTGTTCCTGCCCCTCCCTCCCCTGGCTTTCTTCTCCAGGCGTGAGGAATCAATGCAAACTGTCAGTGCCATTTATAGCTGTGGGACTTTGATTAAACTTCCTAATGTCTCTGGGCACCAGAAACTAGTGATCCCATGAAGAAAACTTCATGGTGACTCCAAGCCTCTCCTGCCTTGTGAGTCCCTTTGGCTATGAATCGGGGCCTCTAAGGGGCTGGTTGCCTTCCCCTGGAGGCACCTCTGATTTGCAGTTTAGTGCAAGCTGTCTCTTCTAGGATCCTTTCAGAGAGTGAGAAGTAAACTGGGTTCCGGGTAAAACTTGGCTTCTGACCCCCACCTAGCTGCTTCCTACCCCTTGGGCACTTGCTAATTTCAATGTGCCTCAAGTTTTGTCAGCCATTGAACTAGAGGTAAAAACATTCCTGTTTCTTTTCTAGGTAAGTTTTTGGGTGTGTGGCTGTTGTTAAATGTCTTTAAATTCAATCTTCACAACAGTCCTTTAAGGAAGGAATGGTGGTCTCAGCTTCTTTATAGAATGGACTTAACACCTCAAGTCAGAGGAAGGTTGTGAGGATTAAAGTAGTGTATAAAAACTACTTAGTGGTTTTCGACGCGGAGGGCGTAGCTCAGTGGTTACAGCGCTTGCCTACCATGCACAAGTCCCTGTGTTCGATTCTCCAGCACCACATAAAAATTAGCAGGGCATGGTGGAGCATGCCTGTTATCCAGCAGAGGCTGAGGCAGGAGAATTGCCCGAGTTTGAGGACAGCCTGGGTTATAGCCAGGGTTACATTGTGAGTTTAGGAACAGTATGACTACAGAGTGAGGCCCTGCCTTTAAAACAAAACGAAACAACAAAACAAACAAAAAAACAAGTAAACAGTTTCAGTAGTTGGTACTTGGTACCTTACCTTCAAGAGCCATTCAGTATTAGGAAATTTACCTAAGGTCACTCAACTAAGGACTAAAAGCCCGGCTCAGCCTGATGCTAAGGTTCTATTTGTCTCCAGACTTCCTTTTATCTGCTTTTCCCCCTTTAAACCATGTTCAACTCAGTTTGTACAAGGAATTGAAATCCTGTCTAGACTGGATCGAACGATTCTGTTTTAGACGTCTGAAGTCTGCAACCCAGGAGCCAGGCACGGAGACACAGGTGGAGATTGAGGAGCGTCGCTGGCGGCTCCCAGTGAGTCATCCCTGCAGCTTCCAAAGGTTCACTAGACCCTTAGGCAGCTAGGTCTCCGCCATTTCTGTGTCTTAGAATCTGGAGCGCCGCGGCGAGAGGCAGCGATGATCTGTATCTGAACAGCTTCCCTGGTGCTCTTTCATTCAACAGATGTTGTGAACCTAATGCGGAGCGTGCCCTGGAGACACCGCCGCCAGGGAGCCGGCGGGGCTGCGCTGTCTTGGGTGTTGCTGTCTGGAGGGGGAGACAGGCTGTAGATCACCACTCAACTAACGATTCGCATTACAATTGTGGCGGCCCCTCCCAGGGAGGACTGGCTGGGCATTTGCAAGAGCTGCAGTTTCCCAGGGAAATGGGCCGGGCTTCTGCAGAAGCAGCTGCTTGTCAGGGAAGAGCAGTTTCCCATCCCCCACCCCAAGCACTTTCTTGGAGCCCGAGGCTCTTTGGGACGGACTTAAAAAACTGCCTGTGGGCCTGGAGGAATGGCACAGCGACAAGCCCAAGGCTCTGAGTTTCATTCCCCAGCACCCCATAAAGCCGGGTGTGGTGATGCACGCCTCTAATCCCAGCACTTGTGGAGGCTGAAGCAGGAGGATTGCGGTGAGTCCAAGGCCAGCCCGGGCTACGAAGTCTGAGGAGGGGCTTGAGGAATAGCTCAGCGAGCTCAAGGCCCTGAGTTTGATTCCCCAACATCCTATAAGCACATGCCTGCAAAACCCAGCACTCAGGAGGACTGCCCGAGTTTGAGGCCAGCCTGAGCTATATAGGTAGCTCACCATTGGCCTGGATTACAGAGAGAGACCCAGCATGAAGGGCCTGGGTTCAGTCCCCTTTGGAGTCACCCCAGCTCCACACTCACCTGCAGATCAGCTGACCTCTCCAATGCTGCTGTGTTATACAGCCTTTCCTTTGTCCCAGCCTTACTTAAACTGCCCTAAAATACTGTTCCCTGATAATCTTCCTCTATGCAAAGTTCTATCCCAGAGTGCTTGACCTGAAACACTGATGAGGACTTGCCTGAGGTCTCACAAGCCTGCACCTTCAGATCTTCAGCTCTCTGTGCCCACTTGTGGGAACAGCCAGCACCAGAGCCTACACCTCCCTGCTTTGATTTTCTCTCGCTGAATCTGGAGGCGGTAGCTGCAGCGACTGGAATGGCCCCATGGCTGGGACCTTGGGGCAAGTGTCTTCCTTCTGGGGCAAGGCTTAACCACAGTGCCCGCGCGCTCCACAGTCCTAAGTGGGCCTCCTCCTGAAAAACATGTGTCTCAGCAGAAAAACCATGTAGCCGTGGAAATTCCGCTCATGTCCCAAAATTCCTCTTACTTGTCAGTGACTCCTGTTAGGTAGGGGCCAGAGTGAGCTTCTGTGTCTCTCTTAATATTATATATATATATATATATATATATATATATATATATATATATATAATTTTTTGAGACAGGGTCTCACTCTGTAGCCCAGGCTGGTCCTGAGCTCACTATGGAGCCCAGTCTGGCCTTGGACTCACAACAACCCTCCTTCCTCATCCTACCGAGTGCTGGGTTTACACGCATTCACCACCATGCCTGGCTTATGTGGTGCTGGGGAATGGAACCCAGAACCGTCAGCTTGCTAGGCAAGCGCTTTAACCACTGAGCTATTCCTCCAGCCCTCCCCGACCCCATCTCATCTATGAAGGTCCAAACTCACGTGTCAGGAAGGAGTCCCTTTCCATCAGTAACACTGACACTACCAAGTTCCTACTGTGTCCCAACACTGCTAGTGCCGGCACTGCAGCTGTCAACGGGACAAAGCAGAGCTGGCGCTGGTGGCTGTGGAGCTCTGAGGGTGATTAGACCTGGAGAGACCGAGAGCTCAGGAGCCAGGAGGAGGGCAGGCCACCCTGGGCCTGGAAGACAGAGGATCGCCAAGGACGGAGAGGGGTGTGCAGACGCAGGTGTCTCTGGCAGAGGAAAAGCAGCGGAGAAGTTTTGAAGCAAGAAGGAGAAGACACCTGTCCGAAGGCAGCAAGGAGAAGCTGAGGAAAGGCGCGCCTGTGGAGAGCCCTGTGTAGGGTGGCTGGGCCTTGCAGGGCATAGAAAAATTTTTGAGGTGTGGAGGGGTGTGTGTACTGGTGCAAGGCCCTGGGTTCGATTCCCCGGCACCACATGAAACCAGGTGTGGTGGCGCACACCTGTCATCCCAGCTCTGGGGAGACTGAGGCAGGAGTATTGTGTCTTCAAGGCCAGCCTGGACTCCATAGTGAGTTCAGGACCAGTCTGGCTACAGAGCAAGATCCTGTCTCAAAAAAGAAAAAAAAAATTTTCAGTTGTGCCTGGGGTACAAGCCTGTGATTCCAGCACTCTGGGAAGCTAAGGTCGGAGGATTACAAATTTGAGCCCAACCTGGGCAAGTTAGTGACTTCTTGAAACACCATCTCAAAATCAAAATTTAAAAAAGGGCTAAGGCTATAGCTCAACGCAAAGGGCTTGTGTTCAATGCCCAGTACTGAAAGAAAAAAAAAAAAAAATAAGGACTTTGGCTTGGTGCCAGACCTTGGGTTTAATCCCCAGCACATAGGAAAAAAGAAAATTTGGACTTTATTCTATGGGCAATGGAAAGTCCTCAATGGAGATTTTGTTGTTTGTTACAATATAAGTAAAATTTATTAGAAGGAGTGGAGACCCCAGAAGACTTACCTAGGCCCCCCTGCATGCCAGTCCCCGACTGAGTACTTCATAGATATGGTTTGCAATCCTGTTTATTTATTTATTTGAGACAGGGTCTCACTCTGTAGTCCAGGCTGGTTCTGAGCTCAGACAATCCTCCTGCCTCCGCCTCCTGAGTGCTAGTATTACAGGCATGCTTAGTCACACCTGGCTTATGTGTGCTGGAGAATCGAACGCGGGTCCTTAGCGCTTTGTAGGCAAGCACTGTAACCCCTGAGCCATTCCTCCAGCCCCGTGATCTTCTTTCTAGCTCTCTATGGTAGGGCCGGCTATCCGCTCCATCTCACAGGGGGGCCCAGCGGAACCCCAGCGCGCGAGTCCCTCCTCCAAGAAGGGTTCCCTGCCTTCCTGTCCCATCTGGAAAATATATTTTCCTTTTCTGACTTTATAAAGTACTTCTGTATTTCCCATGCTTTTTGGAGGTGGGGATTAAACCCAGAGCCTTGCACCTGCTAGACAGGTGTCCCAAGCTGGGCTGCACCCCCATTTCATCGAGGATGTTGCTCCCTAAGATTATAATTGATTGTGAGCCCCAGGAGGGTGAGGGCTTCATGCCTGTGCTAGGAACAGAGAGGTGCATGTGGAGAACTCGGCAGTGTCCCCCCAGAAGGCCCGGGACAGCTCCAGCCCCGGCTGCAGAGCACAGGGTGGCCGCCTCCAGACGCTAGGGACGTCACTCTGCCCTGGCTGTTTGTCCCTTCCGGGCTTGTCCCACAGCCGGTTCCCAGGCACTCAGCACAGCCCAGTGCCAGGACAAAGCCTTGGACTTTGGAACCAGACAGTCAAGGCTCAGATCCGAGTGCCAGTCCATCTGGAAAGAGGCGGAGTGTAAATAAACAGAACCCAGTACCTGTACGACCTTTAGTAACTTGCTTTTAATTTCCTCATTGGGAAAAGGGAAGCGTCACCATCTACATAGAAAAAAATTGTTATTGTCAGGATCAAAAATGTTCATAAAATCTCTTTTTAGGGCCTGGAGGAATGACGAAGTGGTACAAGCACTTGCCTTGCAAGCACAGGGTGCTGAGTTCGATTCCCCAGCACCACATAAACTGGGTGTGGTGGCCCACGCCTGTAATCCCAGCACTTGGGAGGCTGAGACAGGAGGATTGCTGTGAGTCCAAGGCCAGCCTGGGATCCAGAGTGAGTTCAGGACCAGCCTAGGCTACAGAATAAGACCCTTTCTCAAAAAAAAAAAAAAAATCTCCTTTTAGTTAATTTAGTTTGTCCTTTTGGCAGAAGATGGGGATTTGGCCAAAGCCATCTTCTTGGACTCCTCCTCTTCAAGTTCCACATTTATCTTTTAAAAAGGGATAAAAAGAGGTATGCACTGGCATCCCAGCACTCCAGGAGGCTGAGTCAGGAAGAGCATGGATGCAAGCCCAACTCATGTAACTTAGCGATTTAGGGAGACCTGTCTCAGAATGAAAAGTAAAAAAAGGATTGGGATATAGCTCCGTGCAAAGGCTCTAGGTTCAGTCACCAGTACAACATGAGAGCGACACAGACAGAGAGACAGCCTGGCCCGCCAGGCTGGTGATGCAGCTCAGTGGTAGAGTGCTTGCTCAGCATGAGGGAAGTCCTAGGGTAAAAGGGGTGACAATAATACCTGGCTCCAGGTCCCTGTGCCCGTTTGATTAAATCAGTGACCAACACCTGGAGAGGATTTGCCCCCACAAGACATTTGCAACTTCTGGAAACATTTTGGTTGCCACCACAGGGCATGTCCCTCACATTTGGTGGGTGGAGCCCAGGATGCCACTGGCCACCCTTCAGTGCCCAGGGTGGTCGCCTCCAGCAAAGTATTGTCCATCGGGAAGGGTTGGTCCCAGCGGTGGGAAATCCTGATAGGCGCACAGTGTGTCTGAGACAACGCCTGGCACATACGAGCCGCACAGCAATGGCAAATACAGACTTCTGGGGAAAAGATGTTGCCGGGAGCAGACTTGTGGGTTTAGTGCATACAAATCCCCATCATCCTTTTTCTCATTTGTCTTTTTTTTCTTTTCTCTTTTGGAGACAAAAGTCTCGCTCTGTAGTTCGGGCTGGTCTTGAACTCACTATGTAGCCCAGGCCGGCCTTGAACTCTTAACGGTCCTCCTGCCTCAGCCTTCCCAGTGCTGGGGTTATAGGTATGTGCCACCATGCCAAGCTTCTTTTCCCAAATTTCTAGCCACCGGGAGGCCAGAAATGAGGAGGCACACACCAAAGAATAAGTGGTGTTAGCATTAAAAATGCCTTAGAGCGTGGTGGCACACGCCTGTAATCCCAGCACTCGGGAGGCTGAGGCAGGAGGATTGCCCTGAGTCCAAGGCCAGCCTGGGCTCCATAGTGAATTCAGGACCAGCCTGGACTACAGAGCGAGACCCTGTCTCAAAAAATAAAATAAAATAAAATAAAATAAGTAAAAATGCCTTAGAAATCTGAGTGTGGCTGTGAACACCTGTAATCCCAGCACCTGGGAGGTTGAGGCAGGAGGATCACAAGTTCAAGCCCAGCCTGGGTAACTTATTGACTTGGTGAGAATCTGTCTCAAAAAATAACAATTTAAGAAGGGCTGGGGGAGGAATCTAGGGACGTATCTGGGTGGTTAGAGCGCTTGCCTAGCATATGCAAGGCCCTGGGTTTTATGCACCTGCACCATGTAAAAATTAGCTAGGCATGGTGGCACACACCTGTAATCTCGACACAGAGGAGGCTGAGGCAGGAGGATTGCTGTGAGTTCAAGGCTGCTAGCCTGAGCTATATAGTGAGTCCAGGGGCAGCAAAATAGCTTGTGAGACCCCGACTTACAAAATAAGTGGAAAAAAAGAAAGAGAAAAGAAAAAAATACATAAAGCTGGGGCATAGTTCAATACAAAGGCCCTTAGTTCAATCCTCAGTCAACCAAAAAGGTACATGCACCAACTCATTGGAGCAAAATGGATACCGAGGAGCAAACAAGTCCGCTGGCCATGCTGGGGAGGACGAACTGAACGCCGCATTGATACGCTGGACAGAGGCGTTTCCCCGCCCAGCTTCGGTTCCGCCTTCTGGGAACAGCTCGCTCCCATTTCGCTCTCGTGATCTACTCAACTATTTTCTTCTAGTGGGTCTGAGCCCACTTTTCTATCTCCAAAGGCATGCGCACCACGAAGTCTGGGCTCGCTAATTAAAACACGTCGCTGATTGGTCCAGAGAGGGGCGCGTAGAACACGCTGGGCCAATGAGAATCCTCCCCCGGTTCAGTTGGGGAGGGATTGAGGGGAGTTGTCGGAACCGTTGGGGAGAAAGAACCAGTTTCGCCAGGAAAGCTGAGAAAGTCGATCCTGAGTTAGAGACAAGCGTAGACAGATTGTTTAAGATAGCATTGGACTTTCTAGATTCCAGGATGCCTGAGGGCCACCGTATGCTCTTCAGTTCAGGAGCAAACAACTGTCTTTAGGAGCCAGACAGGTTGGGTCGGTTTTCTCACTTGTCACATGAAGCGTGCTAGCACAGTTATGGAGGGCCTCGGATGCCATCCTAAGGAGTCCTGCCTAGTCCCTAGAAAGACATGAATGGAAATATGGTGAAAACGGCTGGAGGAACTTGCCTAGCAAGCCCAAGACCCTGGGTCGGACTCCCCAGCACCACATAAAAGCTGGGCATGGTGGTGCATGCCTGTAATATCAGCACTCAGTAGGCGGAGGCAGGAGGATCGTCCTGCCTCTATCTCCCGAGTGCTTCAATTATAGGTGTGTGCCATCACGCCTGGTTTATGTGTCGCTGGGGAAACAAACTCAGAGCCTAGCACTTGCTAGGCCACTGCTTTAACAGAGAAACCCTTTCCCCACGCCCCCACCACCAAAAAGACATTCTTTTCTTCTGAAAGTTTTGCAATGCATCATTACCATCGATCAGTCTTTTATTACTGAACTTTTTTTTTTTTTCAGACAGGGTCTTACTCTGTAGCCCAGGCTGGTCTGGAACTCACTGTGGAACCCAGGCTGGCCTTGGACTCATGGCAATTCTCCTGCCTCAGCCTCCTGAGGGTTGGGATTACAGTTGTGTGTGGCACCACGCCCTGCTTATGTGGTGCTGGGGAATCAAATGCGGGTCCTTAGCGCTTGATGTAGTGCTTTCTAGGCAAGTGCTTTAACTGCTGAGCTATTTCTCCAGCTCACTAGTAAACTTAAACTGCCCATCGGGATCAAGGGTCTGAGGCCTCAGGTAATGCACATTTAGCCTTCTGGGGTTTCTGGGCAGACCTGGTGGTCTTGCCGCCTCCAGCAGTCCTCGTGCCCAGGGCTCTGCTCACACTCACAGCCACTGTTCACCTCCTACCATGACAGTGTAAGGACCCAGAGGGAGGAGAGTAGCCCTTGACACACACAGGCTTGACCACACCCACAAAGGCAGCACTGCGACATTTCCAGAACGTGGGGCCATCTTCCAGTCTCACCAGATCAGGGGCCGGCCTTCGGTCAGCTCAGCGACCGTGCAAGCTGTATGGGCAGTGTGAAGAGGGCATCGCCTGCACTGTCCTGGCCTGGCGGCTTGGGACAGTCCCCTGCGCACAGGAGCCAGTTGCTGCCCTCCGCGGGTCATCTTTGCTGTCACCGACAATGGTACCACAGTGAACATCTTCGATAGACATTCTGGACACTGACACCCATGTTCTCCCCAGTTTAATGATGAGTCTCACCAGACCACTTCAGCGAGGACACTGCCTTGGACAGAGGGACCAGGTGCCGGGTTGAGAACACCAGTCTTGTTGGGCTCAGAAGCCAAAGTTTTTTTTTGTTTGTTTATTTTTTGAAACAGGGTCTTGCTCTGTAGCCCAGGCTGGTCCTGAACTCACTATGTAGCTTAGGTTGGCCTTGGACTCATAGCAATCCTCCTGCCTCAGCCTCTTGAGTGTTGGAATTACAGGAGTATACCACCACACCCAGCTTTATGTGGTGCTGGGGAATCAAATTCAGAGCCTTGTGCTTGCCTGGCAAGCACTGTAACTGCTGTGCTATTCCTCCAGCCCCCTTTATTTCTGATTTCTATGTTAATTGAGCAAAAGAGCCCTTAGCTGATTGGGAATATCTCAGTGACCTGTCCTGGAACCCTTCCCATTGGAGGGCAGGACAAAGATAACAATTGCCCGGAATAAAGAAGTAGCTAAAAAAACTAACCTGTGACAGATTGCTGTCTTATACATGGCTAAAGATCCACACCCGCCAGTATACATTTCTACTTCTTGGGAGACTGAGGCAGGAAGATCACTTGAGTTTAAGACCAGGTTGGGTCCCACAGAGAGACCCCCTATCCCAAACAACCAAACCTAAAAAATAAGATGAAAACACCAGGTTCCACTTGGCCCACCGAGACAGTCGTAGCTGTCCTAGAGGGCCGGGTGCAAGGGTTTGTCATCTGGATGAGTTGGTGGTCGGATGCAATCCACAGCTTTAAGCAGTGTGGTTCCACTGGCTTTGCTATCTTAATGTGTTGTTACACTTGGCTCCAGCATGTTGTCCCCGTTCCAACCAGAAACTGGCACACATACTACTGTGTCAGGATTGTAGTCAGTGTTCTTAATCCAGGTGCTGGCTTCCTCAACTTTTTTTTTCGGCTTTAGTTTTGCTCGGGGAATACATTTTGTTAACATTGACAATTACCTTTTTCACATGCAACCAGAGGGCAAGCTCACGGGTCGGCCCGTTGTTGGTGACAGCAGCTTCGCATCCACCCACCCCAGCAGCACTGATCGGGTGGCGCAGCAAGCATAGGAAGTGCTGGGGATGATGATTCAGAGGTTTTGTTTTGTTTTGTTTTGTGGTACTAGAGATTGAACTCAGGACCTCACGCATGCCAGGCCAGCGCGCTGCCACTGACCTACGCCCCAGCCCACGTGTATATTTTTAACAAGTGTACTGCATGCTACGTGAATTATATCTCACAAAACCTTGCATTTAAGAAAGAGAGAAAGGACTGGAGGTATAGCACTGCGATTAGACTGCTTGTCTAGCAAGCCTTGCAAGCCCAAGGCCCTGAATTCAATTCTCCAGCACGGGGTAAGAAAGGGCAAGCACGGGGTAAGAAAGGGCATGGTGGCACACGCCTATAATCCCAGCCCTCAGGAGGCTGACAGGAGGATTGCCCTGGGTTCTAGGCCAGCCTAGATTACAAAGAGAGACCCTGTCTCTTCAAAAAATAAAAGCTGGGCTTGGTGGCATATACCTATAATTCCAGGACTCAGGAGCCTGAGGCAGGAGGATTGCCATTAGTTCAAGGCCAGCCTGGGCTGCATAGTGAGTTTAGTGAGTTCGGGACCAGCCTGGGCCACAAAAGGAGACCCTGTCTCAAAAAATTATAAATAAATAAATAAAAATTAAAAAGGCTAGAGATGTAGTTCAGTGTGAGGGTCCTGGTTCAATATCCATTACAGATGTGCGGGGGTGGGGAGGATAGGGTCTCGAGAGGGAAAGAGAAATTTGGAAGGTCAGCATTTTAGGGAGTTCAAATTTGTGCCCAGGGTCACAAAGATGGAAGGATACCACGCCAGAAAGTAGAATGTGAACCCAGGGCTCTGAACCCAGGTCTGCAGCATGCGAACGCGAAGACCCAGGCACAGACTGTCACGCCCCTCAGGGAGAAGGGGCGCCCCACCCCTAATATACTCCCCTCTGGGTGACACACCCTGGAGGGTTGTTAGACTTGAAAAACAACCAAACAACCAGATGTTGTCCACAGTGGTGGCTACCCGTGAAGTCACCAATGACTCTTCAAGGACCAGAGTTCACAGTCTACGCTTAGCAATCCCATCAGGGCTGTGACGAGCGATGTGTTTGTCAGACACGATGTCCTCTCAAGGCCCGAGCACACAGTCCCAGCAGGCTGGCCATCCCCAGCAGAGCTGGGCTCCAGGCGGAGTCACCGCCAAGGACTTTCACAACCTGTTTGTGCAGGAGCAGCAGAGGTAGGCAAGGTCACTGGGTAGCTGGTATCTCATTGAGCTGGACAGAGAGGTGACTCTCAGTGACAGGTACAAAGAGACAGGGTCACCTGTGCTCATTCATTCATCCATTTCTCTCCAGAGATTATGGTGCTTTTTTTTTTTTTTTTGTAAGACAAGGTCTTGCTTTGCAGTCCAAGCTGGTCCTGAACTTACTATCTAGACCAGGCTGGCCTCAAGCACATGACAATACTCCTGCCTCAGCCTCCCAAGTGCTGGGATTACAGGCATGCACCACCATACACAGCTTATGTGGTGATGAGAAATTGAACCCAGGGTCTTCTGCTTGTTAGGCAAGTGCTTTAATCACTGAGCTGTTCCTCCAGCCCCTTTATTCTCTCTTTCTTTCCTTCTCTCTCTCTTTTTTCTGTGTAGAGTACAAGAGACTGAATCCAGGGCCTTCTTACTAAGATATATCCCCAGCCCTATTATTTATTTATTTATTTATTTTTGAGACAGGGTCTGGCTCTGCAGTCCAGGCTGGTCCTGAATTTACTATTTAGCCCAGGCTGGCCTCAAACACATTGCAATCCTCCTGCCTCAGCCTCCCAATTGCTGGGATTAAAGTTGTATGCCACCACACTTGCCATATGGGGTGCTGGAGAATCAAACCTAGAGCCTTGCACTTGCTAGGCAAAAACTCTAGCCCCTGAGCTACATCTCAAGCCCTTATTTATTTCTTGAGACGGGCTCTTGTGAAATCCCTAAGTTGTCTAGGCTGGACTCAAACTTGCAATCTTCCTGCCTCAGGCTTGCAGAGTGCTGGGATTACAGGCATACGCCACCATGCCTGGCCAGAGGTTTCTTCTCATGCTTCTAGGTCCTGTCTTTGTCCTGAGGTACAATCCTGTGCCAAAGAAGTTGCAAGAAGGTTCAGTTCCTCATTTGTAGAATGGAACCTGTATACTTATTTAAATTATTTCACATTCTTCATGTACCATATAATTTTTTTGAGAGAGAGAAGAGAGAGAGAGGGTCTTATTCTGTAGTCCAGGATGACCCAGACTTCACTATGCAGCCCAGACTGGCCTCAAACATACAGCAATCCTCCTGCTTCAGACTCCTGAATGCTGAGATTACAGGCAAGCACCACCACCCAGTTTATGTGGTGCTGGGGAATGGAACTCAGGACATTGTGCTTGCTAGGCAAGTGCTTCAACTGCTGTGCCATTCCTCTAGCCACGTGCCACATAATCTTTACATTAAACTAATGACACAGATGTTATTATTTTATTTTAGGAGCGTAGATGCTGAGAGCCAAGGCAGGCGTCCTCCCTGCTTTGCGGGCCTTGTTTTCCCCTCTGCTTTATGGGGTGGGACTTAGGGAGCTGGGGTAGGATGAATGAGGGCTGGACCTGATGACACAGGACCACAGTCCTAGCATTCCCAGAGACTTATGCAGGAGGATCTCAAGTTTGAGTCCAGCCTGGGCAAGACTCCGTCTCAAAATCAAA
This sequence comes from Ctenodactylus gundi, assembly GCA_004027205.1. Lineage (NCBI taxonomy): Eukaryota > Metazoa > Chordata > Mammalia > Rodentia > Ctenodactylidae > Ctenodactylus > Ctenodactylus gundi. Next base: position 414,906 of record PVKB01000377.1, read on the forward strand.
ACTGGAGGGCTGGAGAAATGGCACAGAAGTTAAAGTGCTTGCCTAGCAAGCACAAGGCTCTGAGGTTGATTCCCCAGCACCACACAAAGTTGGTGTGGTGATGCATGCCTGTAATCCCAGTACTCAGGAGGCTGAGGCAGGAGGATTGTCTTGAGTCCAAGACCAGGGAAGGTTACACAGTGAGTTCAGGACCAGCCTGGAGTGCTGGGAGAGACCCTATCTAAAAAGAAGCAAAACAAAACAAAAAAACAAAATCAAAACTAGAACATGAGTCAGAATTGTAGCACAGAGTGAGGCCCAGGCTGGGTCTCCAGGACCACACAGGCACGCAAAGTGTGAGGCTCTGTTACTTTTAAGTTCCTAAGTCTGACTTTTTTGTTTTTGATTTTATTGTTCAGGTCAATTACTATGTTTATTTATTTTCTTTCTTTTTTTTTTTTTTTTTTTGAGACAAGGTCTTTCTCTGCAGCCCAGGCTGGGATTACAGGTGTGTGCCACCACGCCCGGCTTATGTGGTGCTGGGGAATTGAACTCAGGGCCTTATGCTAACAAGGCAAGCTCTTGAACGGCTGTGCCATTCCTCCCACCTCCCTGTTTTGTCTTTCTGAGACAAGGTCTTACTATGCATTCCAAGCTGACCTTGAATTCACTATGCACCCTAGGCTGGCCTTGAATTCGCAGTGATCTTTCTGCCACAGCCTCCCAGAGCGCTGGGTCACAGACATGAGCCAGCATATCCAGCTCTGCACAGCCCGTTCCTGAGCCGGGCAGGGAAAGCTGATAACAGTGCGGAAGAACCTTTTGTCCTGGAGAGTTTCCAGGGCATGGCAGCTCTTGCTCACAATAGTCTCCTGATTTGCAGTGAGCCATGCCCCCACCTGTACACTCAGGATGGCCACAATACCAGCAGCTGTCACGGTACACACCACTGCACTAGGTGCATACTCCCCATTTCCTCCTTACCTTCACAGTGGCCATGGGAGAGAATGGTGTTGCTTGAGGTCACCCACTTTTTTTTTTTTTCTTTTGAGACAGAGTGTCTCTGTCCAGGCTGTCCAGAGTAGTCCAGGCTGGCTCTGAACTCACTATGTAGCTCAGGCTGTCCTCGAACTCACACCAATCCTCCTGCCTCGGCCTCTCCAGTGCTGGGATTACAGGCCTGTGCCACCACGCTGAGTTTATGCTGCGTGGGGGGGAATCAAACTCAGGGGCTTGTGCCTGCCAGGTGAGTTCTCTACCTGCTGAGCTATTCCTCCAGCCAGGTAAACCTACTTTTTCCCACCGTAGTGGAAGTTGGGACTTGAGTCTTCAAAAGGTTTTGCAGCCACAAAGAATGTCAATGAGGGCCTTTTGAAGGGTCCATGGCATATCATTTTCAAACTGGGAATGGTGGCACACATCTGTAATCCTAGCATTAATGAGGCTGAGACAGGAGGATTGCCATGGGTTTGAGGCCAGCCTGGGCGACATAGTCAGGATCAGCCAGAACTACAGAGCAAGACCCTGCCTCAAAAAAAGAAAAAGAAAAAAAGAAAGAAAACAGACAAATGGAGAGAAAATATATTCTCTAGTCCCATATTTATCCTTAGTATTAGAGTGTTTTTTCTTCCTCTTTGTATAGATTTTTTGCAGACTTTATGTAGTTAAAAATCATATTAGACAAATGATTCTGTAACTAATTGTTTTAGTAATATCATGCCAACAATTTCATCAGAATAATTTCATCTATCAGGGTTATTGTACTCCAAAACAATGCTTAGCATACAGCAGGTGCACAATAAGTGTTGCCTGAATCATATGGCACAATTTACATCTGTCCCTGTGAAGAATTTGCCAATAGTCCTTACACTTCCTTTACATCACTTCCCTTTTTAATGTTTGCAACCTGGGGCTGGAGGTAGGGCACAGCTGTTAAAGTGCTTGTCTAGCAAGTGCAAACCCCTGAGTTCAACTCCCCAGCAACACTTTAGCCAAGTGTAGTGGCACACACCAGTAATTCCAGTATTCGGGAGGCTGAGGCAGGAGGATTATTGTAAGTTTGAGGCCAGCCTAGGCTACATAATGAGTTCAGGACCAGCCTGGGCTACCAAGTACCCTACTTCCTCACTATGCTGTGAGAAAGAAGGTTCGGGAACATGCGCCACAAGCCAAGTGTGTCAAATGTCATGCCCACTCTTCACAGAAACTGTCAAGTAGAAGATTTGTCTGTTGTACAGATTAAGAAACTGGCTGAGAAAATTAAGCAATGGGCTCAAATCGCTAAACCCAGATAGTAACTTAATTTTTTAAAGTTCATGTTTAGGGGCTGGAGGAACGGTTCAGTGGTTAAAGTGTTTGTCTAGCAAGTGTTAAGTGTTAATATTATCATGGGCCTTGCTGTTAGCCAAGTGTGTCAGCTGAGCTCAAACTTGTAATCCTCCTATCTCAGCCTCCCAGGATTACAGTTCTGTTCCAAGAGGCCCTGGTCCAAGAAACCTTGAAGTTGATGCTATAGACAACAGCCTACAACCTAAGAGACAGGTTAATGGCCTTGAGATCTTAGGGCACCAGAAATAAATCCATTTACTTCCAATTACTGCATACCACCTAGGAGACTCACAGTTCTGACAGCTATGAAATTAGGGGACAGCCACCTGCCTGGAGGGCCAGTACGAGAAGTAAATGAGTGATCCCCATTCACAGAAAGTGCTGACCCCAGAGCCCAGCCCCCAGCGAGTGCTCACAAAGGGCGCTGTCCAAGGGCCTCCATCCAGGAAATCTGAGACCCAGTGGGTTAATTATCCTCAGACAAAAACCAACACAGCCGGGAGAGGGGAGAAACCCAAACAGACAGTGACAGTTCAGCTAAAACAGAGCTAATCTTTAATCTTTATGGATGTGTGTAATACATCAACTATTACAGCTTATCCCCGGAGGCGGCTTAACACCTGGTCAACCAGAGGCTGGGGCTGGGAAGGGCACACAAGAAAATAGGCCATTTACCTCTGCCGGAGACTTTCTTAGGTCCCTGCCTTGAGATTAAGTGGCTAACACTGTCTGTTGTCCCTGGGGTGGGACAGGGGAAATCCTGAGTCAGCACCCAGCAAAGAGTGCTAAGTGCAAAATGGCCTGTCGTGTCCCACCTGTGTCCTCGGAAAACAAACTCCTGAGGAACAAGGATTGAATCACAGATTATTTGTCACTGGGTGTTTACTGTGAGTGGTTACTATTAATAACAATGCTGTGGTTACAATAATAGGGAAAAAAAGCCCCAAGGTGCAGAATGACTCAGGCGAGATGTCCCTGTGAACTCTGAAGTCATGGAGTTCAAGTCCTTGTTTACTCGATTCTTGGATGCGTTTTGGTCCATGCTTATCATGCTTCTACTCACAACACAGAGATACACATGTATGGAGGCATGTCTCAATTATCTGAAACTCTGTCATTCCGTAAATATAGTGACTTTTGCCGGGAAGGTGCAGGGACTGGGAGCAGAGCCGAAGGCCTTCTCACTGAGCCACAGTGCCACATCGTTTTTATTTTTGATTTTGAGACAGGGTCTCCCTCAGATCCTAGATTGCCCAGGCTGGGCTGGAACTTGCAATCCTCCTGCCTCAGCCTCCCAGAGTTCTGGAATTACAGGTTTGTGCCATCAACCTATAAGAATCAAGGAAATGAAATAGTTCGATGTTCCACTCTGGGCAAGAATTCCTTCCACCACAGTCTCTGCCTCGATACTGTTTTTTTTTTTTTTTTTTGGAGACAGGGTCTCACTCGGCAATCCAGGCACCTCCTGAACTTACTATGTAGCCTAGATTGGTCTCTTACTCACAGCAATCCTCCTGCCTCAGCCTCCAGAATGCTTCTAGTCCATTTTTATGTTTGATTTAGACAGAGGTTCTTGCTGAATCACTAAGTTGCCAAAGCTGGGCTGGAACTTGTGATCCTCCTGCCTCAGCTTCTCAATACGTCTAGTAGATGAGAGTTTTCCTCTTAGCCAGCACCCTTTACATTACTGGAAACTTCCCTGTGATCAGTTGTTTCTTGTATGAAGCCAAAATCTGTCTTCTTGTAATTTTCACCCAGAAATGCTAGTCAGGTTGTCTGAAATTACACAAAATAAATCAATTTTCTCTTCGAATGCTTCTACAGACTGAATGTTTATATGTCCCCAAAAGATGAATATAAGTCCTATCACCCAATGTGGTGACAGGGCCTTGGGAAGCAACAGGACTGTGAGGTGGAGTTTGCATGAATGACATTAGTGCCCTAGAAAAAGAAATATAAAGGGTGGGAGTGTAGTTCAGTGGTTCAGGTACTTGCCTAGCATGAGCAAGGCCCTGAGTTCAGTTCCCCAGCACCACATAAACCAGGTGTGCTAGTGAATGTTTATAATCCCAGCCCTCAGGAGGCTGAGGCAGAAGGATTGCCTCCTGAGTCCAAGGCCAGCCTGGGCTAAATTTATAGTGAGTTCAGAACCAGCCTGGACTACAGAGCAAGACCCTGTCTCAAAACCAAAAGCAAACAAAAAGAATAAGGGACAATAGATTGTGATTCAGAAAAAAAGTCCTCACCACACACTAGCTCTGCCATCACCTGGATCTTGGACTTCCCAGACTCCAGAACTGTGAGGAATAGCTCATGTCCGGTCCTCCCATCTACGGAGGTTTGTGACGTCAGTCCCAACAGACTAAGAGGAAAGTCTCAGGACGAGGAAAGTCTGGAAGCAGACAGACTTGAGCTTGACCCCAGCTCCCACGCGGCGTGCACTGGTCTTTCACTCACAGAACCTTCTCTTTGCACTTGAGATAAACTAAGGAGACTTAAATTGAACAAACATGTGCACAATACCTGGCACCTCCTGCCCAAGAAGCCCAATGCTCCCTCTGCTCCTCCCTCCCCTTGGGCTTTGTCATGTTTTTTACATATTGAAAGACAGGTGCTCATTATGTCCTCTCCTTTCTCTGTTTTTTTTTCCAAGCTAAACATTCTTCAGTCCTTACACTACCAAATGACTCTGATTCACCCATTCAGCCAGGCACTGCCTAAGGCCTATGAAGTTAAATAACTTGCCTAGGGCCACTTAAGCAGTGACCATCGTCTAACCCTAACTGTGTGTGGCTCTAAAGCCGTACCTTCAAATCTAGATTGTGGGATGGAGGAATGGCACAGAGGTTAAAATGCTTGACTTTCAAGTGCAAGGCCCTGGGTTTGATTCCCCAGCACCACATAAAGGCAGGCGTGGTGGTGCTCATCTGTAACCCTAGTACTCAGGAGGCTGAGGCAGGAGGATTGCTGTGAGTTCAAGGCCTGAGTAGGCTCCATAGTGAGCTCAGAACCATCCTGGATGATCCAGAGAGAGACCCTGTCTAAAAAAAAAAAAGCTATTGAGATCTACCACATTCATACTGTCTTTGACATTACAATTAGAACTCATCCCACATGACTCCTGGCTCCTGTAGTAGACTGATCACACCCTAAGGGAAGGTGAGGCTTCCTAGGGGGATTAGAGGACCACCATGTGGGGACACAGACAGGACAGAAGCTGAGATGACAAAATAAACTCCTGAATGCAATAAACTACTACCATCCGGAGCACAGTATGTTTCGACAGGCTGATCATGAGACCCAGATAAAGCCGCAGAAGCAGAAAGTTTGCATGCAATGACAAGTTATTACCCACCCCCAAGTAAAACCCTACATGAGACCTCTAGCCCACTTGTTCCCAATCAACTTAAAAATCCCACGTTTCAGAGGTCACGTTGCTGGACGATACATTATGAGTTTCTCACTAGGCTGTGGACAGCGCCTCGGTTCCCTGAGCTTTATTAACAGCTGCCTGGTGATTTCTCAGGAACCTGAAGGCTGGTTCTGCCAAAAGCCACTGTCTCTTTGACCAGGCACACAGAAGTCTGTGGGGTGACTAATACAGGCCAAAAGGCTTAGCCTCTCTCTCTCTTCGTACTGGTCTGTTTCTTTTGCTGTCTTAACCTCATGTCAGTTTCTATACATAGACACACTGATTATTTAAAAATTTTTGTCTAAAGCCAGGCGTGGTAGCACCTGCCTGTGATCCCAGCACTCTGGGAGGCTGAGGCAGGAGGATTACCATGAGTCCGAGGCCAGCCGGGGCTCCATAGTGAGTTCAGAAAGGACCAGCCTAGGCTACACAGCAAGATCCTGTCTCAAAAAAAAAAAAAAAAAAAAAAAAAAAAAAGGAGTTCATCCAGTAGTTCTGGAGTTAGGCTGGCCATCCCTCAGCCCAGCAAGTACAAGACTGGTAAGCTTTGCACAGGGTAATGGCACCAGACACTCAAAAACTCATCAGCCTCTAGGACGAGTCGTCCATGACCACAGGGTCATTCAAAAATATTATTACAAAAATAAAATAGAGCACATTTTTTTGGAACCATATCACTGAACAGTAAAATAGCCAGACTTCAGCCCAATCTAGAAAATTAATAAAAACCTGGTTGCTCTCTTCCTCTGAGAGCAGCAGCTTCTCAGACTCTCTGGACCAATTTCTGGCTCTGGGCAGCCAAGGCCCAGTGTAGCTAACGCCCCTTCATTCCAGCCTTAATAAAACATGCCACACAGTCCTGTGTTTGCTTACAATATTTGGTGTGGTCTTGTTTCAAAAATCCTGTTGTCCAGGAATACCAGGTCCCCACTTTCATTGTATCCACTGATTTTTTTTTGTGTGTGTGTGGTTCTGGGAATCAAGCCCAAGGCCTTTACACTCAGCTATATCTGCAGCCCATTTTTATTTTCGATTTTGAGACAAAGTCTCACTAAGTCACTAAGTTATCCAGACTGGGATCAAACTTGTAATTCTCCTGCCTCAGCTTCCCAATACCTGGATTATAGGCTAAGATGAAAAAAAAAATATACAATAATCATCTGCTAAGCTCTGTTTCTACTGATCAATTTCTCAACAAATATAGGATTTATCAAGTGCCTGCACTGTTGCAGGCATCAGTCTAGGTGCTGAGAATGCCGTAGTGAATAAAACAAAAACCTAGTCTAATGGGGTTTATATATATATATATATATATTTTTTTTTTTTGAGACAGGGTCTTGCTTTGTAGGCCAGGTTGGTCCTGAACTCATTGTATATCCCAGGATGGCTTTGAACACACGGCAATCCTCCTGCCTTAGGCTCCCAAGCCCTGGAATCATAAGCATGCACCACCACACCCAGCTTATATGGTACAGGGTAATCAAACTCAGGACCTTGCACTTCCTAGGCAAGTGCACTAACCTCTGTGCTATTCCCCTCCAGCACCTGGAGTTTGTAATTTTAATGAAAGTAGTAGAAAGATAAAAACATTAGAAAACGGGAAGTGCGTCACCTTGTCACATGTGCTACGAAGAAAAATGCAGCAGGATGTGGCGGGGCAAACAGTAGAGTGGAACATTAGTTACCTATTTTAAGACAGAGACTTGCTAGGTGGCCCAAGCGGGTCTCCAACTCCTGTTCCCTGGTGGTCCTGCCCAGCCTCCCACATAACTGAGATTACAGTAGTACAACCTGGCATCTGGTTTGGATTGCAATTTTAAACAGATCATCAAGGAAGACCTCGCTAATAAAGGGACACGTGAGCAGAGACAGAAGCAACAGAGTGAATCCCGCAGTTCATCAGGGAAGGCGTGACCCAGGTGACGGTACACGCGCAGAAACCTCGAGATGAGAGCAGCGCTGCACCCGGCGGTCAAGTTCTAGCAAGGCGAGAGGCGTGGCCACAGAGAGTGGGCGGGGCCGGCTGGCACGGATGGGATGGGCACGCGACAGGGTCCCAGTAGTTAGGGGATCTGGGCAGATCGTCGGAGCACAATAAAAACTTCAGCCTTGGGGGACTGCAGAGATAGCACAGTGGTGGGACACTTGCCCAGCATGGGCGAAGCACAGGGTCAGCTTCCACATCACAAAAACATTTTTTAAAAATGATTCCTTCCTTCAAGATGTGCATAATCTATCCAGGGAGGTGAGTCATGCAGAAAGTGTGTTCAGTGAGCTAGAACGTGCTCACTCAACCGAGAGACACAAGAGACACTGACAGCTACCAGTCAGCAAGCCCTTGCCTGACCCCGGCACCGTGCGGAGTGCTATGCGGCCCTCTCATTTTATTGTTGCAACCTTTCTCTTAGGAAGTACTGGTATTAGTTGAGTGCGTGGAACATGCCAGAAGTCCCAACACTTAGGAGACTCAGGAGGCTGAGGCAGGAGAACAGTTGAGGCCAGATATCAGAAACCAGCCTGGGCAAGGAATTGTAGGAAGACCTCATCTCAAAATAAAATAATCAAATTAAAAAAAAAACAAACCTGGAAGCGGAGGCTCGAAGAGGGGAAATTAATCGCTCAATTCACACAGGTGGGTGGGAACAGAGCTCAGGGTTGAGTTCTCAGACTCAGGTCCTTGTTAGAGGAGCCAATCAGGGGACTGGAGGAATAGCACAGTGGTTAGAGTGCTTCCTAGGCACTGGGCTTGATTCCTAAGCACCACATAAACCAGGCATGGTGGTGCATGCCTGTAATCCCAGCACTCAGGAGGCTGAGGCAGGAGGATTGCTGTGAGTTCGAGACCAACCTGGAATGCAGAGTGAGTTCAGGACCAAGAAAAAGAAAAAGAAGAAGAAAAACCAAGCAGTGTAATTCAGGCCTCATTAGGTTTCACCACATTGTTCACCCATTTCCTGTCCATCTTTTTTTTTTCTTTTATTTAGCCCACTTCAAAATGCCAGATAAAACTTAGATAAACACCCGTGGTCCCTCAAAGGACATGTACTTCGCTGGACTTTCTGTTCTGCAGTTAAGAGTCGGCGTAGGAAAAGAGCAGTCCAGCAATCTGACCACCTCCTCCGTTGCTGGAGCTTGTCACTCTGCTCAGTCTCGGGAAAACAAGAATCGTCACCATGCCCACCCAAGGTAGAAACCTAAACACCTGTGACTTTCTTCTCTCTTTCCCTCTGATTAGTTATTAGGTCCTTCTATAACTTTTACACTTTAAATTTTTTTCTCACAGTCATCTCTAAGCCAGAACTATGTCACAGCCCCTGATCAGCTGAATCTCTCCAGGCTCTCTCCCTTCCCCTGGGCTTTCTCTACATGGCAGACAGGGTGATCTTTGTTTTGTTGTTGTTGTTTGGTTGGTTGGTTTGTTGAGACAGGTCTTGTTCTGTAGCCCAACCTGATCCTGAACTCGCTATGTAGTCCAGGTTGGCCTCAAACTTAGGGCAGTCCTCTTGCCTCAGCCTTGCAAGTAATGGAATTACAGGCCTGTGCCACCACATCTAGCTAGTATGTGGTGCCAGGGCCTCCCTCTTCTAATAACTGAGCTGTTACGAATGCTACTTATGGGGCTGGAGGGATGGCACAGCGGTTAGAGCACTTGCCTGGAAAGTGCAAGGCCCTGGGTTCCATTCCCCAGCAGCATAAAAAGTAGGCATGATGACATGCCTACAATCCCAGCACTAGCAAGGCTGAGGCAGGATTGCTGTGAGTTCAAAGTCAGTCTCGATGCACAGTGAGCTCAGGACCAGCCTGGATAATGGAGTGAGATCCTGTCTCAAAAAGAAAGAAAAAAAAGAAAGAAAGAAGAAAATACTTGCTGATGCTGAACTCAGAGGCATAGGCTTATAATTCCAGCCCTCTGGGGAGGCTGAGGAGGGAAGATCACAGGTTTGAGTACAGCCTGGGCAATTTAGTGACTTAGCAAGACCATCTCCAAAGTAAAACTGAACAATGAATGGGCAGGGGATGTAGCTCCGAAGGTGCCAGGCTCCGCCCGCAGTACCAAAAAAAGACTCAACAATAAAAACAAAACCAACCCACTGAATTTATAATTTCTATTTTACGTTTTATTTCTTTTCTTTACAATTTTTTTCTTTTCTTTTTTGAGACAGGGCCTGGCTCTGTAGCCCAGTCTGCTCCTGAACTCACTATGGAACCCAGGCTAGCTTTGGACTTGTGGCAATCCTCCTGCCTCAGCCTCCTGAGTGCTGGGATTACAGGTGTGCCCCACCACACTCAGTCTGTGATGCCGGGGAATCAAACCCAGGGCTTTCAAGAGCTTTAACCACTGCGACATTCCTCCAGCCTTAATATTTTTAGATAAAGGTTTCACTATGTTACCCTGGACGACTGAATTCCTAGGCTCAACAGATTCTCCTGCCTCAGCTTCCTGCAGAGCTGAGACTACAGGCATATGCATTTGCCCTGTATTTTAATTGAGGTATTTAACATACACAACAAAGGGAACAATATAAGCTTACTGGCGACATCCTTAATTGTACGCAGTACACGGCCTTTACCCTTTCCATTCTCAGGTGCCTCAGGGGAAAGTCTGCTTTCCACCTGTCTCCTCTATTCCCCGCAGCTCCCACCTCCAATTTCAGTTTTCCCCCAGACCGTGTTGCCCAGTTCAAAGCCTTTGGTATAACATCCCTCTTCAATATTAGTTCCAAGTGATTTCCCAAGCAAAACATCGGGTCGTCGAACTTGGAAAAAATATCATTTTCCTAGAGGAAGGCCTATGACGTCAAGCGGCCCCTTTCCAACCTCCCAGAGCATCTCTCACGGCGCCCCCTTTGCCCCAGAAACAGCACTGCATGACGCGCGTGCGCTGTCTGGCCCTCCGCGAAGGCGCGATTTATGGTCCTCTGGGCACCCGTACTCGGCGGAGCGGTCGCAAGGAAGTTGGCGCGGCGTTGGCTTCCGCCCGGAAGCGGAAAAAGGAGGAGGTAGAGTTGTGGCGCTCCTGAGGTGCCTGGAATCTTCGCGGGTTTCGGGTGATGTGAAAGGGTGGAAGAGCGGTCGTCGCTCCGGGTTCTGGGGTTGGATTTGATACTCGGCTTTACGAAGGGAAGCTAAAGTGCGTGAGGAGGTGTGTGCGGCTAGTGTTGACGCTCGCGTACCCCGGGTGGCGGTGTAGAAGGAGATCCTTAAACGGGCCTTCAAAGAACTGCGCTTCCCCATGGCTCGCCTTTGACACCGTCGTCAGAGGCGCAGAGCGCCAACGGGCTAGTCTCCCCGGCTCTGCCTCAGTTCCTCAGTTGCTCTTTGTGTTCTTGTGCCCCTCGTGAGGCCCATGTCAACCGTAAGATGAAGGGTAGACAGTGTTCCTTAAGTCACTTTTTTTTTTTTTTTACATTATTTGAGCCACATAACTTTACGTGTTAAATGTCGCTGGCCTTTTGTTTTGTTTTTGAGACAGGGTTTCACTGTGTAGCCCAGGCTGGTTTTGAACTCACTATGGAGCCCAGGCTGGTTTTGAACTCACTATGGAGCCCAGGCTGGCCTTGCACTCACGGCAGTTGGCCTGCCTCAGCCTCCTGAGTGCTGGGATTACAGGCGTGCGCCACCACGCCTGGCTGGAGAATCGAACTCAGGTACTTAGCGCTTGCTAGGCAAGTGCTTGGACTGCTTTCCTGTGGTTTTTGAGACAGGGTCTTGCTTTGTAGTCCAGGTTGGTTCTGAACTCGCTGTGTAGACCAGCTGGCGTCAAATTCACAGCAGTCCTGCCTCAGCCTTCCAAGTGCTGGTGTTGCAGGTGTGCACCACTATGCCCAGCTTATGTCGTGCTGGGGAATTGAACTTAGGGCCTTGCACTTGCTAGGCAAGTGCTCTGTTCGCAGTGCTATTCCTCTGGTCCCTCAGGAAGTTTTGAATGGATGTTGACTCCAAGGCCAATGCCCAGCAAATTGGTGTCTCTCCCTCATTGCCATATAAACAAGTGCATTCCTTCAGGTGGATCCGGAGCCTTACTTGATTGGGAGCTGAATCCAGTCCTGTTGTCCTGTCCGTAATCAGTCACCATGGAGGCACCTCCGGTCACCATGATGCCTGTCACTGGGGGCACCATTAACATGATGGAGTACCTACTGCAGGGTAAGTGGACTGAAGAGCTTGGGTTCCTGGTTTTCCTCTTTTCAGTTCAACTTTGCTGGAAATGAGAGAGTTACACAAAGGTATCCACATGGTTTCTGGCACCCAGAGAAAACCAATTTTTTTTTGAGACAGAGTCTCACTCTGTGGTCCAGGTTGGTCCTGAACTCACTTCGGAGCCCAGGCTGGCCTTGGACTTAGGGCAATCCTCCTACCTCAGCCTCCCGAGTACTGAGATTACAGGCGTGCGTCACCACGCCAGCTTATGTGGTGCTAGGGAATCGAATTAGGGTACTTAATACTTGCTAGGCAAGCGCTTTAACCACTGAGCCATTCCTCCAGCCCCAAAAAAACATTTTTTAAAAAAATTGGTATTTCTAAGCTAGATGTGATGGCACTCACCTGTAATCCCAGCATTTGAGAGGCTGAGGCAGGAGGATTGCCATGAGTTTGAGGCCAGCCTAGACTATAGAACAAAAGACCCTGCTTAAAAAATTTTATAGTATTTTTAAAGATGACTTTAGTTACACTTGACATCATAAACACTTGGCATTGAGATCTGCAAAATTTTTTCATCCTGTAAAACTGAAACTCTATACCCATTAAATATTAATTCCTCCTTCCTTCTACTCCCAGATCTTATCAACTACCTTTCTACTTTGTTTCCTATTTGGCTTAGGTACCTTATATGAGTGGAATAAAACAGTGATTGTCCTTTGTGACTGTTTCACTTAGCATAATATCTTTATTTATTTTTCGAGACAGGGTCTCACTCTAGCCCAGGCTGGTCCTGAACTCGTTATGTATCCCCAACTGGCCTTGGACCCACAGTAATCCTTCTGTTTTAGCCTCCTAAGTGCAGGGAATACATGCGTGCCCCACCATGCCTTAGAAAATAGCAAGAATGCAAGAATGATGGGATAAGTAGGATAGAAGTGAGAGGGAGTAATTTGGGGGAGATTAATGGTAATATGTCTTTTGCTGTAATTATTTTTAATTTAAAAATTTAAGTATTTACTGTATTTTTTGGGGTGTGTGTGTGTGTGTGTGTGTGTCAGATTTTTGAGGGGGAAAACATTCAGGATTGAACCCTGGGCTGCACATGTTCTACGTGCATGCTTTACCACTGAACTATAACCACAGCCCATATACTATCTCTGTATGTAAACATAAATACCTATAAAATATTTATTTATTTATTTTGGTGGTACAGGGGATTGAACACAGGACCTTTGCTTCAAGCTACATCCTCACTCTCCTTTTCATTGTTTACTTGAGACAAGGTCTCACCAAGTTGCTAAGTTGCTCAGGCCGGGCTTGACCTTGTAGTTCTCTTGCTTCAGGCTCCCAAAATGCTAAGATTACAGGCTTATACCACTGAGTCTGGCTATGCCTTATTTTTTAATTAATTAATTAATTTGTTTTAGACAGGCTCTCGCTCTATAGCCCCAGGCTGGTCCTGAACTCACAATGTAGCCCAGACTGGCCTTGGATCCACAGTAATCTTCCGCCTCAGCTACCCGAGTGCGGGGATTACAGGCATGTGCCTCCATGCCCACTTTTATGTGGTGGTGGGGAATTGAACTCAGGGCCTTGCATTTGTGAGGCAACCATTGTAACTGCTGTGCCATTCCTCTAGCCCCTCCATTTATTGAGAACTCAGGCACTGTGCTCCGCCCTTAATATAGAGGCTTGCACCACCACACCCAGTTTAGGTGGTACTTCGAATCCAACTCAGGACCTTGCACTTTCTAGGCAAGAACTTTTACTGCTGTGCCATTCCTTCAGCTTCTATACCTCATGTTTTAGGATGACCTCTTCGCTATTCTGTGAAGAGAGAAAGAAGGCAAGGGTAGACCTAGGATACTGCCAAGACCAGGCAAGAAATGACAAAAGGTTGGACTGGTGACCCAGGGAGAAGAGGTGCTTAGATTTTGCGTTTATTTAACAGATATGGATTGGATGGCTCTAGAATGTGGGAGAAACAAAGGAATCAAATATGGTTCTGTGGTTTTTGTCCTGGGAAGCTAGTAACAATGTGTTGCCATTTATTGTGATGGGGAAAACTACAGGAGACAGAAGATTTTGGCAGGAAAATCAACAGTTTGGTATTAAACATGTTAAGATGAAGACATCTCCAGCAGCACTGCTAGGTTCTGGATCGCATTCTAAGTTGCTAGAGAGCTCAGTGCCAAAGAAAAATACATGAACTTGAGAGGGAAATAACTTTCTCACAATGTCACACAATTTCTTGGCAGTGAACTGTAAAATCTCACACATCGGTCCTGTCATTTACCAAAGGCTGAACCAAGCTGCTTAGTTTCTTTAAATGTTCTGCTAGTCCCATGACCCACAGTGACAGCCAGGACTCAGAGGTGCTTTTCTCCCTCCCCAGGAAGTGTCCTAGATCACAGTTTGGAAAGCCTCATCCACCGCCTTCGTGGCTTGTGTGACAACATGGAACCTGAGACTTTCCTTGACCATGAGATGGTATTCCTCCTTAAGGGCCAGCAAGCCAGTCCATTTGTCCTCAGGGCCCGGCGCTCCATGGATAGGGCAGGGGCACCCTGGCATCTGCGCTACCTGGGACAGCCAGAGATGGGTGACAAGAACCGGCATGCCCTGGTACGAAACTGTGTGGACATTGCTACATCTGAGAACCTCACCGACTTTCTGATGGAGATGGGCTTCCGCATGGACCACGAGTTTGTCGCCAAGGGACATGTGTTCCGAAAGGGAATCATGAAGATAATGGTGTACAAGATCTTCCGCATCCTGGTGCCGGGAAACACAGACAGCACGGAGGCCCTGTCACTCTCCTACCTCGTCGAATTAAGTGTTGTTGCCCCAGCTGGGCAGGACATGGTCTCTGATGACATGAGGAACTTTGCTGAGCAGTTGAAGCCTCTAGTTCACCTAGAGAAAATAGACCCCAAGAGGCTCATGTGACTATGAGGGTCTGACATCTGTCCATCCAGGGATCTGTCCTCACCTGTTAGAAAAAAGATGACATATAGGTCCCATTTCACCACAGCAAGTCAGCATCCACCCTTCAGGAAGAGGGAGGATTTAGTTGGTTCTTTGCGTGGAGTGGAAATCCTTGTGTGGTGGTTCTGCTTTCACGGCAGCTTTTTTAACATTTTTTTGAGTCTGGATCTTCCTAAATTATTCAGTTGCCCAGGCTGGACTTGAACTTGGGATTCTCCTGTCTCAGCTTCCCAAAGTGCTAAGATTACAGATGTGCACTGCCATGTCTGTTTTTTGGCAACCTTTTAAAAATAAAATCTCAAAATAACAAGGAGAATCTGCCTAAACTTTTGCATAAAGCAGAGAAAGTGGAAAAAAATAACTTTTTTCTTAGAGTAAATTAGCTTTTGGGAAAAAAGGAACTGTTGTTTAACCTTTTGGGTTTTTTTTTTGATGGTACTGGTGATTAAGCCCAGGGCTTTCATACTGAGCTACATCCCCAACTCGTTTTTATTTTTAGATTTTGAGAGCATCTCACTAAGTTACACAGGCTAGGCTCAAGCTTGTGATCTTCCTGCCTCAGCCTACCAGAGTGCTGGGGTAATGGGCCTGCACTAGCAGGCCCAACTTAAGCATTTGTGCATTAGACTTATAACATAAGAATTTGTGCACTTGTGTTACAGAGAAATAAAGGCAATGACAAGAAATGTCTAAACTTCTGACTCTTGACTCTCATCCCTGGAAATTTAGAATAGATTCATTACCAGTTGGAGCAAAAAAGAATTACAATTCTTAGTTTTAATTGATTCTTTTATTTGCTTACATCTTATGTAAATAAAATATATTATTTTGTGGTACTAGACACCAAACCCATGTGTTTTCTTTAACTTTTTTATTTATGTCTCATCCCTTGCCCCACCCAGCCCTCAGCCCCTCCCCACTTCTGCTTCCCTTTGTGCAGAGCCTGTCAGTTTCTTCCAGATGCCTTTTGTTTCTTTATGGTTTGGTTTTCCTAGAGAAACTATATGATGTGTAACCTGCGGCTGATTCACTTCGCTGAGCACAGTGGTTTCAATGGGCACCCGTCTTCTACAACTGACTCCAGTTTGCCTCTTCGGAGAAGCGGTGCTCCATTACGTGCGTGCACCGCATCTTTCTCCATTCATCTGCTGGATGTTTTGGCGTCTTCAAGGTTGGCTGTTAGAAATCATGCTGCTGTCATGTGGGATGCATGTGCCACCTGTGTGGGATGACTCGAACTCCTGGGGAGATCCCCAAAAGAGGGGTAGCAGGGTTAGAGGCAAACCTGTGTTTATTTTTGAAAAATTTCTTGATTTATTTCTGAGACAGGATCTTGGCTGTGTAGCCCAGGCTGGTCTTGAACTCATTATGTAGCCCACGCTAGCTTTGGACTCATGGCAGTCCTCCTGCCTCTGCCTGCCAAGGGCTGAGATTACATGTGTGTGCCACCACACCTGGTGTATGTGGTGCTGGGGAATCGAACTCAGGGCCTTGTGCTTGCTAGGCAAGCACTTAACCACTGTGCCATTTTGCTAGCTCAAACCTATGTTCTTGAGCATGCTCAGCAAGCAAGCGCTTGACCACTGAACTACACCCCTCACCCTGTTTTCTTTGTGTTTATGGTACTAGGTTTGAGCCCGGGGCCTTCACACTGAACTACATCCCCAGCCTGTTTTTTATTTTTGATTTTGAGACAGGTCTCCTCATGAAGCTACTAAGTGCCCAGGCTGTTGTGGGGCTTGCAGTCCCCCTGTCATAGCAATGCCTGAGTGCTGGGATTTACAGGTCTGTGCCACCAAGCCCAGCTTCTGGTCCTATGTAAATTTTTTAAAAAAATTTTTTGTGGGTATTGTAGTTTGAGCTGAGGAACTTTGCAGTGAGCTGTACCTCCAGCTCTTCTCATTTTGAGATAGCATCTCTTAAGTTGTAAATTGCTCAGGCTAGACGCAAATATATTGTGGTCCTCCTGCCTCAGCCTCCCAAGTGCTAAGACTACAGACATGATTGCAGCTGTGTGCCACCACGCCCAGCTTCTGGCCACCTTTTATTTATTCATTTGTTTGGAGCCAAGGCTGGCGTTGGACTCGTGGCAATTCTCTTGCCTCAGCCTCCCAAGTGCTGGGATTACAGGTGGCACAACCATGTCCAGTTTAGGGGTGCAGTCAGACCAGGGCCTTATGCTTGTCAGGCACGTGCTTTAATCGCTGTGCCATTTTTCCAGCCCCATCTTTTCTTTTTACAAGTTTAAAAGTTAATCCCATATGCGTTTAATCCTAGCACTTTGGGAGGTCAAGGCAGGAGGATCATAAATTTAAGCCCAACCTGGACAACTTCACAATATTCTATCCCAAAGTTACCTTTTTTTTTTTTTTTTTTTGAGACAGAGTTCTGCTCTGTAGTGCAGGCTGGTTATGAATTCACTATGTAGCCCAGGCTGATCTTAAAGTAACAGCAGTCCTCCTGCTTCATCTTCCCAAGTACTAGTATTGCAGGCATGTACCTCACACACAGTTTATGAGGTGCTGGGAATCAAACTCAACGCCTTGTGCTTGCTAGGCAAGCACTTAACAGCTGAGCTATTCCTCCAGCTACTCCCCAAATATATATATATATATATATATATATATATATATATATATATATATAAAAAACATTGTGATATGTTCTTTGTACTTTATGTAAATTAGCTCGTAGCTTTCCCATTAGGTAGATATTATTAGATGTTATTCCTATTTTTATATACGAATGAGGCATTAGTTTACTTAGAGTGGTTAGTGTTGACCTAGCAAGTGCAAGGTCCTAAGCTTGACTCACCAGCACCACATAAACCATATATGTTGATATATGCCTGTAATTCCAGCACTTGAGAGGTTGAGACAGAAGGATTTCCATGTGTTTGAGGCCAGTATGGACTACAAAAAGAGACCTTGCCCCCAGGACCCCAAAAAGGAGGTTAAAGTTTGTGCTGTGGTCACAGTCAAAACTACTAAGTGGTAGATTGAATTTCACCTCTCACAGTCCATCTCTGGGATCCAGCAATATCCACTGTGCTTGATCACCATGCCTGGTGTAGGTGGTGCTACGGAATCAACTCAGGGCCAGAGCTTCCTCGGCAAGTGCTCTAACCACTATACTATGTCCCCAGCCTCTGTCTGTTGGTTTTACATACTTTAGTATTGTTCTTCCAATACCTGTTTATATCCATGGACCATTTCTTTTCTGTTTGATTTCCTGTTTTGTTGATTTGCAGTATTTCTTACATTGTAGACACTAATACTTTGGTGTGTATTTGTTACAAATATTGCCTGTCATCTTCATGTTTTCTTTGATGTCATTTATCAGATGTTTCAATTTTTTTCTTGTGCATGCTGGGAAAACTCTTGGCACTCAGACACGTCTCAGCAGAAATCTTAATTTTGACCTTATTGAGCTACAGGATTAGCACAGCGGTTAGAGCGCTTGCTTAGCAAGTACAAAGCCCTGGGTTCAAGACCCCAGCACCACATAAACTGGGCCTTGTGGCACATGCCTATAAATAATCTAAGCTCAAAGGAGACTGAGGCAGGGGGATCGTCATGAGTTCAGACAGCCTGGGTTACATACTGAGTTTAGACCAGCCTGAACTATAGAAGCCCTGTCTATAAACAAAACAAAACAAAACAAAACAAAACAAAAAAACACCCTGTAAACATAAGGTCAAAAAAAATTTTTTTTGAAACAGAGTCTTGCTCTAGCCCTGGCTGGTCCTGAACTCACTATATAGTTTAAGCAGGCCTCAAACTCAGAGCAATCGTCCTGCCTCAGCCTCCTAAGTGCTATCGTATTCTCTTTCTTTTTTTTTTTTTAAGTTGTCCCTGTTATTGCAAAGATTACAGCACAGTGGGAAGATCAAATGGCTCCACCTGGCAGTTTTGAATTTCAAGCAACTGTGATCTGAGTGACCCAGGTTGGAGAGACTGCCGAAATCCAAAGCTTCCACCTCGCCTCAGTGCCTGGATCTATGTCAGGGATCTAACCCAGGGCTGAGGCCTCGGCCTGAACAGGGGCCCTCTGGACCTGCTCACATGCGCTTGTTGGTATGCAGGTTGTTGCCCATGCACATGTAGTTCTTCTCCCTGATGACCCAAGCCAGCTTTTTACACAGCCTTGGTGCAGTGTGGCCTGAGGTGAAAGAGCTTCTTCCTTCCTTCCTTCCTTCCTTCCTTCCTTCCTTCCTTCCTTTCTTTCTTTCTTCTTTTGGTTTGGTACTGGGAATTGAACCCAAGGCCTTTGCAATGAGCCACATCTGTACTCTCTCTCTCTCTCTCTCTCTCTCTCTCTCTCTCTCTCTCTCTCTTTAAATCGCTAGTCGGGCTTGAACTTGCAGTCCTCCTATGCCAGCCTCCCTGAGTGCTGGGATTAGAAGTGTGTACCACCACAATCATTTATGATATTCTGTAACAAGAAATATCAATGTAAAAAAGGCCAAGCTGGTGTCACAGGCCTAACATCTCAATGCTCTGGGAGGCTAAGGCAGGAGGATTCTAAGTTGGAGACTAGTTTGGGCAGTTCAGCGACTCACCTAGACCCTGTCTCAGAATCAAAAACAAGAGATGGGTAGGGGACATGGCTCATTGTGAAGTCCCCAGGCTAGGTCCATAGTGCCATACACACAGTAAAGGGCTGGGTGCAAGGATGCACACCTGTAATTCTAGCACTTTAGAAGACTGAGTCGGGGGACTGCAGCTTCATGTCCACTCGGGCAATTCATGGTAAACCCTGTCTCAAAGTCACCACTAATCAAAAGGGCTAGAGATGTAGCTGACTGGGGAGGTCATGGGTACCTGGGTTAATCTCTAGCACCACAAAGCAAGCAAATGACACTGTGTACAACACCAGCTAAGCTGTAGTGTACTGCAGGTGACAGACTTTCTCTAGAAAATACTACAGTAAATACTACCCATGTGCACGCTACCTAGTCTCTGTGGTGGTTACTCCAGTCTGGACTGTGCCATGGTAGCACAAAAGCAGACGCAGAAAACATTTAATGAATGGATGTATTCCAGTTAGACTTCATCTACAAATACAGGTGACCGGCTGCCCTGCATGAGGTAGTTTGCTGACTGCCTGTCTGCAGTGCTTAGCCTAAAAGCAATGTCTAAGAAACTTTCCAAGAAAAACTCTAACCTCTCAACAGGGACATAAGAAGACTTGAATAAGCCAGGCATGGTGGTGCACTTTAGTAGCTGAGACAAGAGGATCACAAGTTGGAGTCTTGCCTGGGAAGATTGACAAGACCCTGTCCCAGAATTTAGAAAAAAAAAATGGGATAGGGTGCAGGGGATGTAGTTCAGTGTGAAGGCCTGGGTTCAAATCCCAGTAACATTAAAAAAAAAAAAGACCTGCATAAATGTAGGGATAACCTCAACAGGGTAAAGATTTAATCATTTGTTTAACAAATAATGAGAGAGCCTAGCATTGGCCCATCCCTTGGGGGTGCCAGGGACACAGCCCAGAGCAGAGCACCCACCCTCATGAATCTCGTGTTCCAGAAGAGGAGTAGCGAGTAAGTAAAGTTAGACAGTTGTAAATAAATACTGTGAATTAGACAATTAAATAAAAAGATAGCAAATAGCATGACCAAGAATGCATAGGCTACTTACCTGAGGAGGCTCAGGGAATGCTTCTCTGGCATTTAAGCAGAGAAGTGAAGGAAGTCAGCCATGAGAAATTCTGGGGAGGAAGTGTCCCATTTACAGATGTCCCATCTCCCCCAGCTTAGTGAAATCCAGTGATACCATGCAGGGAGGGTTAGGACAGTCAATTTTGAGGAGAAAAAAGCAGAGTTGCTTGCTCTGCCAGTAGAACTGGCTCTGCCTCCAAACCACAGCAATAAAAGCAGCGTGCTGCTGGTGCTTAACAGGAAGACTGAAGGGACAGAAGGGACCAAGGGGAGGTCAGAAATGAAGGATGTATCAGAGATTTAGTGAGTGAGGGAGTTGATGTCCCACAACAATGGAAAGGTGGTTTTTCAGACGTTGAGGAAAAAAAACTAATTCTCTGTAAGAAGAAAGCTGGACTTTTGCTTATAGGCATGAAGACAAACTCCAGGTAGATTGAAGGCACAAATGTGAAAGTGAGAACTGTAAAGCTCCTATAGGACATGAAGGAAACTCTGCATAATCATAGGGAAATAAAGCCCTGGTAAAGGGTTGGGGCATAGTGCAGGGATGAGAACACTTGTCTGAGAAGCTGGTGGCCCTGGGTTTGTTCCCCCAGCATGATAGCTGGGTGTGATCTTGCACATCTGTAATTCTAGTACTTGGGAGGCTGAGGCAGGAGGGTTGCCATGAGTTCGAGGCCAGCCTGGGCTATATAGGGAGTTTAAGACCAGCCAGGAATACAGAGAGAGACCCTATCTAAAATAAATAAGTAAATAAATAATGATAAAAGGCTGGGATGTAGCCAAGTGGTAGACTGTTTCCCTAGCATGTTTGAGGTCCTGGCACTGAAAAAACATTGGCAGTCCCAGCAGCTTCCCTACTGACACTTTTTTGGTTTCCATACAGCTCCCATGTCATTGGCAAGCAGTGGCTGTCGTACCTTTTACCTTTCGGTTCTTACTTTTTTTTTTTTCTTGTCAAAAATACTTTGGCCTCTTAGAAAACCCTGTGCTAGGAGCATCAATCACTGAGCCTTAATCTTTTTTTTTTCTTTTTCTTTTTTTTGAAACAGGGTCTCAATCTGTAGTCCAGGCTGCTCCTGAACTCATTGGTGTAACCCAGGCTGGCCTGGACTCAGAACAATCCACCTGCCTCAGCCTCCTGAGTGCTAAGATTACAGGTGTGCACCACCATGCCCAGATTTATGTGGTGCTGGGGAATCGAACTCAGGGCAAGCACTTTAACTGCTGTGTCATTCCTCCAGCCTGAGCCTTGATCTTAATGCTGTTGCATCAAGTTTCTGTATTAAAAGTTTGAAGAAAGCCACACTTTATCCTTTGGCTGGCCCATGCATGAGATTGACAGGTTTTCTGCCGGTGGACCATTGTTTTATTCCTGCGCTGACTCCCGTGAGTGATGACACATCTGTTGGACTTGGTTATCTATTTTATTTAGGATTTTTGTATTTTGAATTCCTTAATTGCCATTCCAAGACCTACACGATGTGGATATTCCCTCTTTTTTAACCTTCTCTCCTGGAACAGCAAGCTAAGCACAGTGTTGGATGCTGGGGCACCACAGTGACTAAGTTGTAGTCCCTGTTTTATAGTAGCCTCTCTACAGAGGCTGGAGGAATAGCCCAGCGGTTAGAGTGCTTGCCTAGCAAGTACTAGCAAGTACAAGGGCCTGAGTTCGATCCCCTAGCACCACATAAAGCGGGTGTGGTAGCACATGCCTGTAATCCCAGTGCAGGAGGATTGGTTGTCGTGAGTGCGAGGCCATCCTGGGTTTCCTGGTGAGCTCTAAACCAGCATGAACTACAGAGTCAGACCCTGTCTCAAAAAAAGGTTTTTCTATAATGATAGGAACAGACATTTATACAATATGTATAGTTGAAAAGTTGCATAACTAGTGGGCTTCATTCCAAGGTAATGGCTCACTAGCAGTGGCCCAGCAGGCCAGCTTCCTTTTGTGACGACACCTCTGTGCTCCTGCTTATTATCTTCCTTAACACCTTTCACCTTCACCTTTTACCCATCTCTGTCGTGTGACTCCCATGCACATGCGAGCCGGAACCATAGGAAGGCCGTGACTCAGTGGCCAAGAGCTGACAACAGCAGGCCGCTCACTAGTGTGTGACCAGGAGCCTGACACCTCCCCTCGCAGGGAGTTCACTTCCTCTCCTGTCAGACTAAGCAAAATAACAAACACCTTCATTATAAGAAGACTCAACAGACCCAAATGGAGAGGCTTCAATGCTAGGCCTTACAGGTCTCCAGTATTTTCTATTTCTGTCTTTCTGAGACTGCTCCTGGGTCACAAGAAGTCATGGGAGTTCTCCCTTATGGATTCAGGTGTGTGAAGGAGAGGCTGTTGGGTAGTACTAGGGGCTGAAGCAGGTACACTCGACCTCTGAGCTAAACCTTTGTCTCACGAAGTTGGCCAGACTAGGCTCAAACTCGTCATCTTTCTGCCTCGATGCAGGTGTGCACTGTCACACACAGCTGTACCCCTGACTCTCTTGTTGCTATTTAGGAGACAGTCTTGCTGTATCACTCAGGCTGCCCTTGAACTCATGAGTTTTCCTCCTGTCTCAGCCTCCCAAGTATCCGGGATTATAGGTCTACACATTGCCACCCCGCCTTGACCTCTGACTTTTGATACAGCTTAGTAACACCATCTCTTTTATATTTCACCATGTTCCCTATTTTTGGCTTCTAGCTCTATATTTTAATAGCTGTTTATGTCTTTCACAGGATTTTTCTGTTTGTAAAAGGAGCATAGTTATAATGCTCATTCCCTTAACTGTGTCAAACAAATTATATTATCAATATGAATTTAAAATCTGTCAAAGTGCTTGCCACATAAGTGATTAGTGCATATTAGCTGTTTTCAATTTTAGTAGTATTAGCAAGACATTGGGGCTGGGGATGTCATTTAGTGGTTAGAGTGCTCGCCTAACAAGCACAAGACCCTGGGTTCAATTCTCCAGCACCACATAAGCCAGGCAAGGTGGTGCACATCTGTAAGTTCAGCACTTGGGAGGCTGAGGCAGGAGGATTGCCATGAGTGCAAAGCCAACCTGGGCTACATAGTGATTTCGAGACCAGCCTAAACTACATAGAAAGACTCTATCTGAAAAAAAAAAAAAAGGCTGTGTTTCCTAAGGGGTGGAGCTGTGTTTTATAGTATTGCATAAGAGTTATGAGCACAGACTTTGGAGTTTTGAGTTCAAATTAAGATCTACTTAAGAGATGAGCCCAGTGGCACAGACCTGTAATCCCCAGCACTCTAGGAGGCTGAGGCAGGAGGATTGAAAGTTCTAGCCCAGCCTGGGCAACTCAGTGACTTAGTGAGACCTTATCTCAGAATCAACACTAAGAAATGGGCTGGGGACATATCTCAGTGTGAAATGTCCTGGGCTGTACCATACGCACATGCACACGCTTACATGCACGTATGTGCATGTGCGAAAACACAGGCAGAGACTACGGTGGAATGAATTCTTGCTCAGGGTGGAAGATGGAACCATCCCATCCCCGTGATGATTGTCATCATCCATTTAAGTCCATATTTAAGCTCGGTCTGTGGGACAGGTTTGCCAAGTCAGCACTCTGAGAGGCTGAGGCAGGAAGTTGAAGCCCAGTCTGGACAACTTAGTGATTTAGGGAGATCTTGTCTCAAAATCAAAACTAAAAAGTGGGCTGGGGATGTATCTTAGTGTGCAGGCCCTGGGCTCAGTCCCAGTACCATAAACAAACCATTAAACAAAGTTCTACTTCAGAGCTGGGGGTGTAGCGCAATGGTAGATCAAGAGCTTGGCACACTCAATGCTGAGGGCTTGAACCCAGCACCCGCACATACCCCAAACTAAACCAAATCAAACTTCCATTGCAAGCACAGTGCTTAGCAAGGTAGAAACGTGTGAGCATCAAGCCCTGTTCCTTGACGTTATGGGGCTGAGATAATCCACTCCTGGATTTAGCACAGACTGGCATAAATATTGATATATTAAATGTCTTTTATTTAGTGCTTTATTTAGGTTTATGTAGAACTGCTCTAGCTACTTTATTTCTGGGAAACTCACTGCCTCTAACTAGCTTAGCTTAACTCATCAGATAGTCTTCCAAATATTTGTTGAATGAAGAAGTGAATTGGTGAATGTTGACTGGTAGCTGGAAGGAATCTTGCTGTGTAAACAGGTTGGTCACAGGTTCCCATTCCTCATTCCTCTTCAGTGAGTTGGTGCTGGAGCCCTGAGCCTCAGCCTCTGTGATAGGCAAGAAGGGTTATGGAGGAGGGGAGCTCTTGCACGGTGGCCTTCTTACTTTAAAGACACCACTCATCCTTTAGGGCCTCAATTTATTTTTCAGAACTGAAAAATTGAACTTAAAAAATTTGCTCTAGGTAAAAATATTAGAGCTTAACAATATCTGAGACCCTATCTCAAAAATCTAAAAGAAAAAAAACCAGGAAAGATAGAAATTTCTTTTTGAAACACAGGTCTGTGCAACTGTTCTTAAAGGTATTTAGCCTAA
Source organism: Ctenodactylus gundi (assembly GCA_004027205.1). Taxonomy (NCBI): domain Eukaryota; kingdom Metazoa; phylum Chordata; class Mammalia; order Rodentia; family Ctenodactylidae; genus Ctenodactylus; species Ctenodactylus gundi. The sequence goes on from PVKB01000377.1 coordinate 439,937, forward strand.
TGAGGTAATTACAGATATTTGCAATGTTTTCTTGTAAGACTGGTCATCTTAGTGGCATGTTCCATAGCAAAAAAAAAAAAGAAAAGAAAAGAAAAAAGAAAAAGAAAGAAAGACAGAAAAGAAAAGAAAAAAGAAAGATAAAAAGAAAAGAAATTAGAGGCAGAGGGGAGAAGCTTAGTGGTTAAAGCTCTTGCCTAGCAAATGCAAGGCCCTGAGTTCGATTCTCCAGCACCACATAAGCTGGGCATGGTGGCACATACATGTAATGCCAGCATTTGGGAGGCTGAGACAGGTGGATTGTCCTGAGTCCAAGGCCAGCCTGAGCTCCATAGTGAGTTCAGGATCAGCCTGGGCTACAGAGAGAGACCCTGTTTCCAAAAAAAAAAGACAATATCTGGACATCAAATAAGAGAGGATAGAATAAATGATATTTCATTCGTACAACATGATAGCTTTTTGTTATTCAAAAAACTTGTAGAAATGAATTTAATGATATGGTTGAATATTCCAAATAGTTAACTTATTAACTGTGTGACCTTAGGCGAGCTCCTTAATTCCCGTGCCTCCGTCTTCTTATCAACAGGAATACTGATCTTGCCTTCTCCCAGGGTGATGTGTTGGAGCATTTGGGCTAGTACACTCTATAAATACAGGCTGCCCTGGACATGTGGTATCCACCTGTCGACCTGTCGTCCCAGCCACTTGGGACGCTGAGGTGGGAAGATTCCCTGAGCCCAGGAATTCAAGACCAGCCTGAACAATAAAGCAAGACCCCATATGAAAGAAAAGAAGTTGTACTTACTATAGAAAAAAAATTTTTAAGGCTGGGGTTGTGGCTCAGCAGTTAAACTGCTTTCTAGCAAGTGAAAGACCCTGGGTTCACTTCCCCAGCACCACATGGTTGTACACACATGTAATTCCAGCACTTGGGAGGCTGAGGCAGAAAGATTGCCATGTGTTTGAAACCAGCCTGAGCTACATAGTAAATTCAAGACCAGCCTTGACTATAGAGCAAGAGGCTATCTCAAATAAAACAAAAGTTTTAACATGTGTGGTTGCTTTTTATTATTATCATCATCATTATTATAATTTTTGAAGACAAGGTCTCTCTCTGTAGGCCAGGTTTGTCCTGAACTCACTGTGTAATCCAGGCTGGCCTCAAACTCACAGCAATCCTCTTGTCTCAGTCTTCCAAGTTCTGTGATTACAGGCCTGCACTACCATGCCCAATTTATGTGATGCTACAGAATTGAATTCAGGGCCTCATGCTTGCTAGGCAAGCACTTAACTGCTGATCTGCCCCCTCCGCCTCCCCCCGGTTGCTCGAGTGCAAGTTCTTTACCACTGAGGCAAACCCCTGGCCTCTAGAATGCTATTTTTAGTAATTAGGCTTATACAGACAGAAAGTAGCATGAGATGAATTCCTTTCAGATGTGTGGTGAAATACATTTGTAGTTTTTTGTTGTCTCTCTTTTAACAAGAATGTGTATTTCTTTTATAACTCAAAAAATAATAGTAGCCATGTTATGCCCCATAGTGCAGGCCTTTAATTCCAGCATTCTGGGACACACACACACACACACACACACACACACTAGCTGGCATGGTGTCCACACCTGTGATCCCAGTTGCTTGGGAAGATGAGGCAGGAGCATCCCAAGATAGAGCCCAGCCAGGCAATTTAGGAAGAAACTGTCTCAAAATATAAAATTAAAAAAAGCAAGTGATATAATTCAGTGATAGAGTAACTCTGGTTTTGATCACTGGTATTACACACACATAAAAAGTAATTAAAAACAATACCAGAAACAGTCATCCCAGCAATTGGGAGGCTGATGCCGGAGGACTGCTGTTGAGTTCAAGGCCAGCTATAGTAAGTTCAGAGACAGCCTGGACTATAGAGCAAGGCCTTGTATCAAAAATAAGCAAGTAAACAAAACAACAGCGGTGCCCAGCAAGATAGGATCAGCACTGAATCCAGAGGTGGACAGGACGTGAGTCACCCCATTGGCCTTTTGTCAAGTCGACTATTATCCTTTTTGTGTTTCCCTTGGTGGTGTGAATGAGAGCTGATGAGACTAATTTAAAAAATAAACACATCTGAAGATAAACATGTAAATTAGTTCGCTTCAAAGAACTGATTTTGAGAAATCGCACTTATTTATAAAATGTTGACATTGTTCAAGTAGTTTTTTAAATTTTGGGAGATGGAGAAGAGATACCAAACTCATTTATTTCTAAATCAGTTTATATGAAATATTTTTCTAGTTCTTAATTAATTAATTATTGTTTTTTATTTACTTGAGACAAGGTCTCACTCTAGTAGGCTGGTCCTGAACTCACTTTGTAGCCCAGGTTGGTTTCTAACTCACAGCAATCCCCCTTCTTCAGCCTCCCAAGTGCTGAGATTATAGGCATGCATCACCACACCTGGCCTTCTTAATTTATTTAAATCATGATACCCAGTATTTTTTAAAGTGTAGTGGGGTGAGTTTTCTCACATTTTTATTAGCATTATAAATTAGAGAAAATCTACCAGAAAGAGATTTGGAAGTGAATATCAACAACCATCAAATGATTGTCAGTTAAAAAAAAAAGCTGGGCCTCATGATATAGGTCTGTAATCCCAATATTCTGGGAGGTTGAGTCAGGAAGGTCACAAGATTGAGCCCAGCCTAGGCAATTTAGTGATTTAGCAAGAACCTGTCTCAAAATTAAAAATAAACATGGGCTGGGATATAGCTCAGTGCCAAGGCACTGGATTCATATCCTCAATACCACAAGACAAAACTAGCCAACTAGCCAGGCACTGCTAGTAGTGCATTCCTGTAATTTCAGCTACTCAGGAGGCTGAAGCAGGAGGATACAAATTGGAGAGCAGCCTAAATAATTTAGCAAGAACTGTCTCAAAATCAAAAGGACTGGGGGCTGGGAGAGTACACAGCGGTCACAGCATTTGTCTACAAGTGCAGGCCCTGGAGTGGATTCCCAGCACCACCCAAGCCAGGCGTGGTAATGCACATCTGTATCTTAGCACTCAGGATGCTGAGGCAGGAGGATTTCTGTGTGTTTGAGGCCAGCGTGGGCTGTGTAGTGAGTTCAGGACCAGCCTGAATTACAGAGCAAGATATTATCTAAAAAAAAAAAAAAGATAAATGAAAATCAACATAAATAAAAGAGCTGGGCATAGAGGTCAGTGGTAGAGCATTGCTTGGTTTGAATCACAGTACTACAAGCGCAGATGAGTAAATGCTTACACCTTTGACCTAGAAGTTCCACTTCTCATAATTCAGGTTGAAGAAATATAGAGGAGAAGACTATGTATTTCATAACAATAACAATCCCGAAACAGGGGCGGGAGGAATGGCTCAGCAGTTAAAGTAAAGTGCTTGTCTAGCAAGTGCTAAATCAAGCGCTAAGTACATAAATTCAATTCCCCAGCACCACATAACCTGGGCATGGTGGCACACACCTGTAATCCCAGCACTCAGGAGGCTGAGGCAGGAGGAATGCTGTGCATCCAAGGCCAGCCTGGACTCCGTAGTGAGTTCAGGACCAGCCTGGGCTACACAGCAAGACCCTGTCAAAAGAAAGAAAGAAAGGAAGGAAGGAAGGAAAGAGAAAGAACTGAAAAAGTTGCTTAGTGTAAAAGTCTTTGGTTCAACCTCCAATACCACAAACATTAAAATTTCAAAGAGTTTATTTAAAATGTGATATTTAGGCTGGGATAAGCCACATCTAGTGGTGTGTCCCTGTAATCCCAGCACTTGGGAGGCTGAGACAGGAGGATTGCTGTGAGTTCAAGACCAGCCTGGCCTACATTGTGACTTCGGGACCAGCTTGGGCTACAGAGCAAGACTCTACCTCAAGCAAAAGCAAAATAAAAACAAAACAAAATTGTACATTAAGGAAGCCAAACATGCCAAAAATGATAGTTTATTGTAGAGCTAGGCTGATAGGTAATTTTCTTCTTTTAATGTCAATAATCACTTATTTTTAAAAATTAATTTATCTAATGAGGATAAAATATCTATAAGAGCCACATAGACAAAACCAGTCCTCCTTGATTTTCCTCTCTATTTATTCAGTAATGTTTTTCTTTTCTGGGAATGGGATCCAGATTCTCAGATATATGAGAATACACCCTATTGCTAAGCACATCCCCAACCCATCAGCTACTTTTTTTTTTTTTTTGAGGCAAGCCTTTCTCTGTAATCCAGGCTGGTCCTGAACTCACTGTGTAACCCAACCTGGCCTTGAACTCATGGCAATCCTCCTGTCTCATCCTCCCAAGTTCTGGGGATTACAGGCATATGTCACCACACCCAGCTTTATGTGGTGCTGGGGAGTCAAATTTAGGGCCTTGTGCTTGCTAGGCAAGTGCTTTAACACTGTGCCATCCCTACAGCCTCTTTAGAGGGAGGGTCTTGCTCTGTATTTCATGCTGGTCTTGAACTCACTATGTAGCCCAGGCTGGCCTCAAACTCAAGGTGATCCTCCTGCCTCAGCCTCTGGAGTGCTGGGATTATAGGACACGTGCCACTGGGCCCAGCTTTTTCCACTCTGTGTTGAAGTGTACGGTTCCATTTTGTTACAACAGTGATTTTATTTTAAGGAACTGCGCTGTTCCTTTGAGGTGGCAAGCAGCTGGCAAGGATGTCAGCATTAATGGGCTCTGCCTGGACCAGGAATGGAGGGCTCCTTGGTCATGACACTGGTGGCCAGTGTGATGGCAGGTGAATGTGCCAGGCAAACCTGGTGTGTCCAGTGCGGCACTCCTTAAGACTCATTTCATCAGGCAGGCGTGGCAGGTGAGAGCCAAGGAATGCCAGGCATGGCAACCTGCTGCCAGCTCTTTGTTCCCTTTCTTCTTATCTGTTTGTGTGTTTTGGTGGTAGTGGAGAGTCAGTCCAGGGCCTTTTACTGAGCTATATCTCCCACCTTTTTTTTGAAGATACGATCTTGCTAAGTTGTTCAGCTGCCTAGGTGCCTAGACCTGGCTCAACTTGCAATCTTCCACTTCAGCTACACAGACAGAGTGCTAGGCATATAGGCCTGCATTAAAACACCCATTTACTATGTATTTAAATGTAAGCTAACACAGTTCTTCTTTACTCAAAAAAAAAAAAAAGTGGCCACAAGCTGCACACACTTGAATTCCCTGAGACTTGTGGGATCTCGGTGACTATAACTTTGAACAGGAAAAAGGTTTGTCTGGACAGCACTTACAGATTCTTTGCAGACACAGGTCACCTGAAGTACAAATAATGATAAAATCTAACAAATGGCACTTGAAGAAACTGGGAGGCAGGAATATAATCAATATTTAAAAATCAACAGCTTGCGCTGGAGTGGGGCCCAGTGGTTACAGCCCTTGCCCCGCACGTGTGAGGCCCTGAGTTTAGCTCCCCAGCCCCACCGCCTTAGTTACTTTCTCATTGCTTGGACAAAATACCCAACACCCACAACTCAAGGGAGGAAAGATTTATGTCGCTCACGGTTTCAGAAGGTCTCACGCAGTCCACTCATGGCAGCCGGCAATGGCAGAAGCACATGGCAGAGGCGGGAGAGCTGCTAGCAGCATTGCAGGGAGGAGCCGGGTCCAGCAGGGATGAGCATAGGTGTGGGGATTCAGGCAGGGCTACTGCTTTTCCAAGAAGAAGCTGTAACTGTGTTCCTTCTTCCTCCTTTACTCAGTTCAAGCTGCCAGCTGGTTGGCCCACATCTAGGGTGGGTCTGCTTCTCACTTCTGGGCCCACAGGTCAACACTACACATCTGACAAGCCCCAGTCTCAACAAGTTGAGCAATCCCTCCAGCTCAAGCCTTAATCGTCCACCCCTTCCAGCCAGACCCCACCTCTCAACAGCACATTGTTCCACAGTTAACCCCCTACATCCAAATACACAAAACTTTTGGAGGGCACTCCAGATTCAAAGCATAGCACCCACATAAATGTTCATCTGGTATGTGGTGCAAGTCTGTAATCCCAGCACTCAGGAGGCTGAGGCAGGAGGATTATCATCAATACAAGGCCCACTTGCCTATATAGTGAGTTAAGAACTTGCCTGAAATACAGAGGGAGGCCATGTCTCAAAAAAATAAATAAAATAATCAATAGCTTTAATCTCTATCAGCAATGGGCTATCTGAGAAAAACACCAAGAAAACAATTCCTTTCACAATAGCTTGAAAAAAAAATAGGTAAAATATCTAGGGATCAATCTAACCCAGAAGATCAAAAACCTTTACCATGAAAATTTCAGAAGGATGAAGAAAGAAATTGAAGATGCTAGATAGAATGATGCCCTGTGCTCATGGATTGGCAGAATTCGTATCGTGAAAATGGCTGTACAATCTAGATTCAATGTGATCCCTTCAACTTTCTTCACAGATCTATAAAAAAAGTAACAAAAGTAACCTAGAACAGCCAAAGCAACCCTCAACAAAAAGAGCAAAGCAGGAGCTGCCACAGTCCTTGATTTCCAGTTATGCTGCAAAGCCATATTAACAAAACAGCATGGTAGTGAATCTGCGCTGCTAGTTGGAGGCTATCATTTTCGAGGTGCTGGTGGGAGTGCCAGTTCTGTAGTAAACATGCCATCCTTCTGCCACTGCACAGCTTTCAGAATTCACCCCTGAGCTTTGAAAATCGCCAATAATATTTTCTCTATTTTTTTATAGCAGAATATTTCATCCCCTGAACAGCAACTCCGAAGATGAAGCTTAAAAGATGATCAAAATCTAGCCCAAAGTGTAATATATTCAAGAAATAAAAGTTAAATTTTCTTTAGAAAAAAAAAAAATAAAAGGCATATGATGTGCATTTCCTAGTAATAGATAAACAAGGATAATAGTGGAATTATGCCTAATTTTCTTCCATTTTACTTATCCAAATTTATGAATCTTCTGCATTGATTGTCATTATGTTCTTCTTTTTGAACATTGTGTTACGGAAACACACTCAAATGTGGAAGGAAGAAGCATGAAACAGCCTCCCATGTGCTGGTCACTTAGCTCCGAAATTAGCAATACTTTCACCAGGTGGTTTTATCTCTCTATGCTCCCATACTTTTTCCTGGGGCAGTTTAGTGCAAATCCCAAATATCCTATCATTTTACGCTTAAATTACTATGTATCTTCAACTTATAAAGATTTAAACAGGGCTGGAGGAATGGCTCAATGGTGGTTAAAGCGGTTGCCTAGCAAGTGTTAAGTCAAGTGCTAAGTACCTGAGTTGGATTCCCCAGCACCACATAAGTTAGGCGTGGTGGTGCATGCCATTAATCTCAGCACTCGGGAGGCTGAGGCGGGAGGATTGCTATGAGTCCAAGGCCTGCCTGGACTCCATAGTGAGTTCAGGACCAGCCTGGACTACAGAGGGAGACCCTGTCTCAAAAAAAAAAAAAAAGAAAAGAAAAGAAAAGAAAATGTGCCATTATTAAATTAAATAGAATGAACAGCAATTTCTCTCTCTCTCTCTCTCTCTCTCTTTCTCTCCCTCGCTCCCTCCCTCTCTCTCTCTCTCTCTTAATTGAGGCAGTCTTGTTCTGCAGTTCAGGCTAGTCTTGAACTCCCAGCAATCCTCCTGCTTCAGCCTCACAAACACTGGGATTACAGGTGTGCACCAACATGCCCAGTTTATGTGGTTCTGGGGTATCAAACCCAGGGCCTTGAACTTGCTAGGCAAGTGCTTTAATCAATGAGCTATGTTTCCAGCTCTGGTTTTTGTTTTTTGTTTTTTGTTTTTTGTTTTTTGTTTTTTTTTGATTTAGAAACAGGGCCTCATTAAGTTGCCAAGATGCCCAGGCTTGGCTCTAACTTGTGATCCTCCTGCCTCAGCCTTCCAAAGTGCTAAGATTACAGGCCTGCACCATTTGGCCTGGCTTGGCCTCAAACTCATTATCCTCTTCCTCAGTTGCCCAAGTGCTGGGATTGCAGGTGAGCATCACCACACCTGGCTACTGCATGATATAATTTTTTCTCTTTGGGGAAATAGCACAATCATTAAAGCACTTGCCTAACAAGCACAAGATCCTGGGTTCAGTTCCCCAGCACCACATAAACCAAGCATGGTTGTGCACGCCTATAATACCAGCACACTCTCAGGAGGCTGAAGCAGGAGGATTGCTGTGAGTTTGAGGCCAGCCTGGACTACAGAGTAAGACCCTAACCCAGAAATAATTTTTTTCTCTTTATTGCCTCAGTTTATTCCTAATTAGTTTCTTCTCTGTGGTTTGTCTCTGTTTCTCCTATTAGACTTCGGCTTTCCTTTAGCTTTCTGCTCATGAATGACAGTGGGGACTGAAAGGTCATTGAAAGCTTTGGCATAAAACGGGAGTTGTTGGCCAAGAACTGGTGAGCATGAGGAGGGATTTGTGGAGGGTCTCTCTGCTGTTATTGCTACATGCTTTCCTTTGTTTGTTTGTTTGTTTTTGAGTTAGGGTCTCACTCTGTAGTCCAGGCTGGTCCTGAACTCACTGTGTAGCCCAGGCTGGTCTCGAGGACATAGCAATCCTTCTCTTCTCCTAAGTGCTGGGATTACAGGTGTGTACCACCATGCCCAGTTTATGTTGTGCTGGAGAGTTGAACTCAGGGCCTGCTGCTTGCAAGGCAAATGCTCTAACCACAGTGCTATTCCTCCACCCCCTAAATGTTTTCTTGTGGGCTTCATTCTCTCCAGAGAAGTAGAGCTATTTGCCTAGTAGCAATGAGCTAATGGAAACAATATAAAAAAGTCTTCTAATTCTTACTTCCTTGGTACAATGTTTGTTTTTGTTTTGTTTTGTTTTTGTGATGGGGTCTTGCTCTGTAGCCCAGGCTGGTCCTGAACTCACGATGTAGCCCAGGCTAGCGTTGGACTCACAGCAATTCTCCTGCCTCAGCCTCCCGAGTGCTGGGATTACAGGCATATGACACCATGGCCAGTTTTATGTGGTGCTGGGGAATCAAACTTAGGGCCTATGTGCTTGCAAGGCAAGCCCTTTAACTGCTGTGCTACTCTTCCAGCCCTGGTAAGATGTTCTTAGTTATGCATTGCAACTCTTACTCCAGACAGAAATAAGAGAAAATAAAGTTGTATACTTCAGATGAGAGGATGCAATGACAAATGGAAGTTGGGCCTTTAATCAGTCCTTATTTTCTTCAAATTTGAATATGTTTTACTATGTATTTGTGATACACAATTTAATGACATTCAACTTTAAGACCTGGTGCATATGTATCATATTAGATCATTTTTACTTACTTCTTCTTACCCCCACATCCCCTCTCCTTCTCCAGAGTTTGTCTTCCTTTTTTCTTTTGTCACTCTTTTACTTTGCTCATTTACTTTTTTGTAGGTTGTTTTTCTCTTATTAGAAAGCCATGGGATATTTAACCTTTTGCATCTGATTCCTTTTGCTAAGCATGATTTCAAGGTGCATCCATTTTCCTACCAATGATTCAAATTTATCTTTCTTTAGGGCAGAGTAGTACTTCACTGTATAATTATACTACATCTTTATCCATTCATCTGTTAACAGTTATATCAGCTGCTTCCAAGATTTGGCAATTATAAATTGGGCTGCTATAAACATGGGCATGTGTGTATCACTCTTGTTTGATGACTTTAACTCTTTTGCAAAGATCCCCAGAGGAGGTAAAGTTGAATCAAATGAAATACCTATTTTCAGTTTTATGAGGACTCTCCATCCTCCTTTCCATAATGGAAAGTCCCATCAACAGTGTAGAAAAGGTCTTTTGCGCACATGACCTCACCAGCATTTTTTTTTTTCTTGAGACAGGTTCTCTTCCTGTGGCCCAGGCTGATTCTGAACTCATCATTAGCCCAGGCTGGCCTCAAACTCACAGCAATCCTCCTGCCTCAGGCTCCAGAGTGCTGGGATTACAGGTGTGTGGCACCATCCCGGCTTATGTGGTGCTGGGGAATCAAACTCAGGGCCTTGCACTTGCTGGGCAGGTGCTCTAAGCGCTGTCCTATTCCTTCAGCTGTTTTCTGAATGTATGATACTAGCCATTCTTACTGGAGGTAGAGGCAGCCCAGTGTTGTTTTGATTTGCATTTCTCTGGCGGCTACAGCTGCTGAACATTTTTTCATGTATTTACATGTTTATCAGTCTTTTTACTTCAGTTGCCCATTTTGTGATCACGTCTTTTATTTTGGGGGAGTCCAATTTCTTTTCAGTTCTTTGTGTGTTCTAGATAATGGCCCTCTGGCTGAGAAGCAGCTGGCAAGATTTTTTTACCATTCCGTCAGTTCTCTCTTTGCGCTGTTGTTTCCTCTGCTGTACAGAAGCTTTTTAGTTTAGAAAATTCCCATCTGTTGATGCTTGGTGCTATCTCATGTACAATGGGTGTTTTGTTGAGAAGGTCCTTGGCTATGCCTGTGTCTTCAGGGATTTGACCAACTTATCTTGAAGCAGTTTCAGTGTTTCTGTTTTGGCATCTAGGTCTTTGGTCTATTTTGATTTGGTACATGTGAAAGAGGTGGGTCTAATTTCATTGTTCTGCATGTAGTGAGCCAGTTTTCCCAGCTCATTGATTAAAGAGGGTGTCTTTCCTCCAGTGTATATTTTTGACCCCTTTGTCAGGGACCAGATGGCTGAAGATACCCAGGTTGTCTCTGCATTCCTCACTTCTGTCCCACTGATCCACCTGTCTGTTCTTACGCCAGTGCCATGTGGCTTTTATCACTGTTGCTTTGTAATGTAAGTTGACATCTGCAGTTGTGATGCCCCTGGCCTTTGTTTTGTTGCTTAGGATTGTTTTGGCTGTTCTGGGTCTCTTCAGGTTCCAAATAAATTTTAGGATTGTTTTTTCTAGTTCTGGAACAAATGCTGTTGGTATCTCATTTGGGATTGCATTGAATCTATATATCACTTTTGGTAGTATGGCCATTTTGACAATGTTGATTCTGCCTATGCAGGACTGGGGGATATCTTCCCATTTTCTAATATTTTCTTCGTTTTCTTTTTTCATAACACTGTAGTTTTCAGTACAGAAGTCCTTCACTTCCTTAGTTAGTTTTATTCCTTGATAATTCATTTTCTTTGAGATGACTGTGAGTGGAATTGTTTTTCTGATCTGTTTCTCTGTGTTTTCATTGTTGCTGTGGAGAAATGTTACTGATTTGTATAATAGGTCTAAGAGTCTTCTGGTGGAGGTTTTGGGGTCCCCTATGTAAAGGACCATGAGATTTGCAAATAAAAGTAGTTTGATTTCTTCATTTCCTATGCATTTTCCCTTTATTTCATTCTCTTGTTTGATTGCTGTGGCTAAGGCTTCAAGCACTATATTAAATAGAAGTGGTGAGAGTGAACACCTTGTCTTGTTTCAGATTGGAAGGGAAATGCTCTCAGTTTTTCCCATTTAGGATGATGTTGGCAGTAGGATTGTCATAAATTGCTTTTATCAACTTGAGGTAAGATCCTTGTATACCTGTTTTCATCAAGAGTTTAGATCAGGGAGGGATGTTGTATTTTGTCAAAGGTTTTTCCTTTATCTATTGAGATGCTCATGTGATTTTTGTCCTTGCTTTTATTATGTGGTGTATGACATTAATTGATTTAAGTATGTTGAACCAGCCTTCCATCCCCAGTATAACCAACTTGGTCATGGTGAATGATTTTTTAAAAATTTTTATTCTGTTTGCAATTATCTTATTAAGGATTTTTGCACCTATATTCATTAAGGAAATTACTTTTTTAAATTTTTATTTTATTTTTATGTGAGACAGGTTCTTACTCTACAGTCAGGCTGGTCCTGAACTCACTATGGAACCCAGGGTGGCCTCAAATTTACGGCAATCCTCCTGCCTCAGCCTCTACAGTGCTGGGATTACAGGCACGTGCTGCCACACCCAGGCCTTGAGCTTGCCAAGCAAGTGCTTTAACTGCTGTGTTATTCCTCTAGCCCCTTCTTTTGGTGAGTTTAGCTAGTGGCTTATCAATCTTATTAATCCTTTCAAGAAACCAACTCTTTCATTCACTGCTATTGATTTAGTTTCAGTTCTATTGATCTGAGCTCTGATTCTTACAACTTCCTTCTGCTGTTTTTGGGTTGATTTGTTCTTATTTCCCTAGGACATTGAACTGCATCGTTACATCTTTTATTTGAGATTGCTCTGTTTTCTTCATATGTGCATCCGTTAGCTCTGATATTTCTTTGCTGATTTTTGTCTGGTTGACTTGTCTATTCGTGAGAGGAGGGTTTTGAAGCCCCCTATTCTAGATTGTATTGGGATCCATTTTACTTTTCACATTCAGTTGATTTTTTTGAGACAGGATCTCTCTGTAACCCAAGCTTGTCTTGGACTCACAACAATTCTCCTATCTCAGCCTTCTGAGTGCTGGGATTATATGGCTTATATGGTAATAGGGAGTCCAGGTCAGGGCATCCAGCTTGCTAGACAAACACTAACCTCTGTGCTATTCCTCCAGCCACTTGCTTTTGTTTTTGAGACAGGATCTCCCTCAGTAGTCCAGGCTGGCCCTGAATACACTTTGTAGTCCAGGCTGGCCTCAAACTCATCAGCAATCCTCCTGTCTCAGCCTCAGTAGTTTTTGTTTTATAAACGTGTGTGTGCCAACATTGGGTGCATATATGTGTTTATAACTATGAGCTCTTCCTGTTCCTGTCCCCTTTACCAGTATATAGTGTCCATCTTTGTCTCTTCTGAGCTGTTTTGGTTTGAAATCTACTGTGTTTGAGAATTGTACAGCTACTCCTGCTTGTTTCCGCGCTCCAGCAGCATGGAGTTGGTTTCCAACCTTTGATCTTCAGTCTGTGTGCATCTTTGTGGGTGACGTGTCTCTTGCAAGCAGTAAATGGTTGGGTTTTGTTTTTTTGATACAATCTGCCAGTTTGTGTCTTTTGATTGCAACTTAAGATTATTAACATTGAGGGTTATTATTTTATTTCCTGATTCCCGTCTTTCATTGGATCCTTTTTTTTTTCTTTTTGTTAAACTTCCCCTTTTGCTGTTTCTTTTGCTTTGAGTTCTTTGATTCTAAGATTTCCTCACATATTTTCTGCAGTGCTGGTTTTGTAGCCATAAATTTCTTTAGAGTTTCTTTGTCATGAAACTTTTTTACTTCTTTAATTTTCAAGGATTATTTTGCTGGATCCAACAACCTAGGTTGACATTTGTATTCTTTTAAAGTTTGAAAGATTTCCTTCCAGGTCTTTAAAGTTTATGCTGAGAAATATAGTTATTTGGATGGGCTTGCCTTGATAGATTAATGTCTATTTTTATCTTAATCCTTTTAACATTCTCTCTCTGTGTTGAATTTCTGGAGTTTTGATTGCAATGTGATGTGCTGAGTTTCTTTTCTGGGCAAGGTTATTTGATGTTCTATATGTCTTTTGTGCAACAATATTTATATGTTTTCCTCTATTCAGGAAATTTTCTGCCATGATTTCAGTAAATAAATTATTTATATCAATTACATTGTCCTTTGATCTTTCTCTCACAACCATAATTCCTTTTTTTTTTAATGAGTCAGGGTCTCACTCTGTAGTCCAGGCTGGTCCTGAACTCATTTTGTAGTTCAGACTGACTTCAAACTCATAGCAATCCCCCTGCCTCAGCCTCCCAAGTGCTGGGATCACAAGTGTGTGCCACCCCACCCAGCTTGATGTGGTGCTGGGGAATCAAACTCAGGGCCTTGCACTTGCTAGGCAACTGCTTTAATTGCTGTGCTGTTCCTCAAGCCCAGTATTAGAGACTGAACCCAGAGCCTTTGCACTTAGTTACATCCTCTTTTTTTTAATGTACTATTTATTTATTTATTGCAGTACTGAGGATTGAAACGAGGGCCTTAACACTGAGCTACCTCTTTGACCTTTTTTTTAAAAATTAAGATAGAGTCTTCCTCTGTAGTCCTGAACTCACTATGTAGCCCAGGCTGGTCTCAAACTCAAGGCAATCTACTGCCTCAGCCTCCCAAGTGCTGGGATTACAGGCATGTCCCGCCATACTCAGTTTACATGGTACTGGGCAATCAAGCCCAAGACCTTGTTCTTGCTAGGCAAGGATTCCCACCACTAAGCTGTGCTCCCAACCCATGTTATTGGCTCATTTTTAAATTTTATTTTGAGACAGAACTTCATTAAATTGCTAAATTCCGCAGTCTGGGCTTGCCTTTGTGATCCTCCTGCCTCAGCCTCCCAGAGTACCACCAGGCTTGGCCTTTTTTTTTTTTTTTTTTTTTAACAGGGTCTTACTAAGTTTTCCAGGCTGTCTTGAACTTGCAGTCTCCTGCCTCATTCTCCAGAGCAGTGAGATCATAGGCACACAACCCTTGGCTGTGAATTTTAAGGAAGCTAATACAGTGTTCGGCACAGGGTTGAAACTGAAAACAAGCAGCCATTGTGGTGAGGTCCCTACAGTTCCTACTGCGGGGCTGTGGCTTTGCTATTTGCTTGTTTTAATTTGTCAGTAGCATGCTCCTAGGCATAGTTCTGAGGAGTGGGTCTCATCCTACCTGTAACTCCAATAGTGCCTGTCACCTTGCCTGGCACATAGTAGGCACTCAGGACAAAGCTGTTAAACCACATTAAATGGAACTGAACATGCATGCGGGTGTTAGCACAAGAGCTGTGTCACTCCATAGCTGTCATTCCCACACTGGCAGCTGGGCATGACGCACACATGCCTGTGCAGCTCATAAGCCGTGATCTCAGAGTCCTGCACTGCAGACGTGTCAATTAATACTCCACTGTACACACCTGCTCTTTAGAAACAAAGAGCAAACCAAGAATATCTAGCTTAGCAACTAAGAGGAAGAGCTTGGGCTTCCAGCCTGTCCCCGCACTTACTGAGTCCCTCTGAGCCTCAGTTTCCCCATCTGTGAGAAGGGGAATCACAGCACCTGTCTCACTGGAGTACTGAAAGAGCAGGGCCTGTCTCCCCCTCCCGATTCTCTGCCTGGGGTCCTTCCCCACGTCTAACCTGATGACTCCCACCTGCTTTCGTAGCCGCCATCACTTTCTTCAGGCTGCCCTCCCGACCCTGGGACGGGCTGACTCCGCTCACAGTCTCCCGGCAGCACCTGCCACTTATTATTCATAATTACTCCTGAACTATTCACTTCCTTTCTGACTTGCAGATTCCTGCAGGAGAGAGATGGCATCTGTTTCATTCATTCCTGTATCTCCAGCACCCAACTGTCGCTTGGTAGGTAAGATTTTGGGTGGACTGCATTTATTAACTAAGTGGAAAAAAAACAAGCTAATAATGCACATCAATACAGAACCCCTTGTTTAGCAAGCTCTGAATAAATGAGAACTATCACCAATAACAAAATGTTGGTACTGTGTCTACTGGCCTGGAGGAGCAGCAGGTATAGACATGTAGTATATCTGGTTTGGTGTTGCATCCTTCTGTGGCCACAACCTTCTTCTCATTTTTCCACTTTAAAAATGACTGGTGGGGCTGGGGCTGGACCTGGGGATGTGGCTTAGTGACAGAGTGCTTACCTGGCATATGAGAGGCTATTGGTTCCATCCCCAGTACCAGCTCTTAGCTTGTTGAGTAATTTGGCACCTGTCAGCTTCTGGCCTTGCAATACAGATGTTCTCAACTTACCACAGCATTACCTGCTCATAATTTCATTGTAACTTGAAATTATCATTAAGTCAAAGAAGAAATTTAGGGCTGAAGGAATAGCTCAGTGGTTGAAGTGCTTGCCTAGCAAGCTCAAGGCCCTGAGTTCGATTCTCCAGCACCACATAAACTGAGCATGGTGGCACATGCCTGTAATTCCAGCTGCTGGGAGGCTGAGGCAGGAGGATTGCTGTGAGTTTGAGGCCTGCCTGGGTTATGTAGTGAGTTCAGAACCAGCCTGGACTACACAGCAAAACCCTGGCTCAAAAATAAATAAATAACACACCTAATGTACTGAACGCCATAGTTTAGTCTAGCTTAACTTGAACACGCTCAGAACACTCTCATTAGCTACAGTGAGGCAGTCATCTAGCGGCCATCTAGCAATGTAGAATTGTCAGTGCGTACTTCATGATAAAGTGTTACATGTCATTTAATTTATTAAATACCTACAAAATGTCACACCGTACCCTGTAAATATGTATAATTGCTATGTGTTAACTAAAAATAAAGATTTTTAAAGATGAAAAATTATTAAATATGTATGTCCAAAGCACACTGGCAGCACAGGTCCTGGTAGGACACCTGTCATTCTCCCTCCCGCCTGTGTGGCTGGCAGGAACCACAGCTTTCCGCTACCCACAATCACAAGAGCGTTGTCCACAAAGATCGAAGTTCCAGGTGTGCCTCCTACCCGAAGCGTATGGCTTTGTACTACCACTACCGTCCTGTTGAAAAACTAGAAGTTGAACCACTGAGGTTAGGAATGGTCCATACTTTGAGACTAAGTCGACAATCCTTAAGACCGATCCAAGTATGATGTAATCCCAGTGCTCTCGGAGGCTGAGGCAGGAGTATGAAAAGTGCAAGGTCAGCCTGGGCAACTGAGCAGGACCCTGTCTCTAAATAAAAACATCAAGAAATGGATAGGAATGTAACTCAATGGGCATTTTCTAGGTTTAGCCCCCAGTGCTATTTTTTGTTTTTTAAAATCCGTAAGCCTGGAACCATATGGTCTGACCACCTTTTTGGTCACTGGATTCTAGCATGTAGCTACTCCAAAGTCTCCTGTAGGCACTGAACTCTCTGCCCCAGGACATTTGGACACACCAGTCCCTCAGCTTGTAGCACTGTCGCCACCGTCAGCAGGCTTATTCCAGGCAACCTTGGTGTCTCAGCACAAGCATTGCTCTTCAGGATGCACTGGCTGGCTCCCTTGGAAGAAATCACATCTCTGTTATATGCTGTCTCCCTTGCAGTCTCATATATTGTCAGATTTGCAACATTTTGTATAGTTTTTTTATTATTAAGCCACAACATTCATTGTTTAATACAATAAAGATATTTAATCTGGGCTGGAGGAATAGTACAGTGAGAGTGCTTGCCTAGTAAGCACAAGGCCCTGAGTGTGATTCCCCAGCATTACATAAATCAGGCATGGTGGTTTATGCCTAGAATTCCAGCACTTGGGAGGCTGAGGCAGGAGGATTGCCTTGAGTTTGAGACCAGCCTGGGCTTGATAGTGACCCTGTCTCAAAAAAAGACATTTAATCAAGTGAGAATAAACTCATTAATAAACACCTCAAATATTTCCCAGTGGAAACACGTTAAAGATCTCGTTAGCATCTTACTATAATTTCCTTATGTTACCAGCCTACGTACCCGACATTTCCTGCAACTGTGCAGATATCAATAAAAGTTCAAATGATAAAATATATGAAAAATCTGTTTACTACAGAGAATCATTTCAGAAGACAGCCAAGCCAGGTTAAGAGAAGAAGATCAAGAAATTCTCCATGCATTTAGGCTCATTTTTGAATGTGCGCTCCTAAAGCTGCTTCTCCTTGTCACAGCCCCCCCCCCCCCCCCCAGAGAAGCTGGCGAAAACCTTTCCTTGGTCACTTGAGGCAAAATAACCTTGCCACATTTGAGATGCCCCGTCTCAGTCTGCCACGGGCGGTCTTCCGAAAGATTTCCTGAGTCATCGGTGCACGTCTTTGTGCGTCCGTGAGTGTGTTGCATGTGTGTGGTCACACTTGTCTGCAATGTCCTGGACAATAGTCAGCATGTTCTGCCATTCTGTTGCTGGATTCCTGCACGAGTGTAACCCTCAGCCCTTGCCATACAGTGTTACCTGTACTTGCTTCTGCAAAGGTTCCAGAGATCAGCAGTGTGGATAGTGGGCATCCATACTAGCACAAGGCCAGGGAAGAGAGGAAGTTCCTGCAGGCCCAGCCACGTCGCCTGAGTCAGGCGGCTGCATTGGTGAGAAAGTGGCAATAAGTAAGGGCAGATCTTCAGCTTGTCCCAGGGGTGCAGGCCTGTCATCCTAGGGAGGCTGAGGCAGGACGATCGCAAGTTTGAGCCCAGCCTAGGCAGCTTAGCAACTTGGAGAGATCCTGTCTTGAAATCAAAAATAAAAATGGGCTGGGAAATACATCCAGTGCAAAGGCCTAGGCTTGACCCCCAGAACCCCCAGAAAAAGTTTAAAGATAAGTACAGAATCTGGATGTAAAAGAGAAATTTTGTTTCTAAGACTGGGAAGAAATCTTTAAAATATAAAACACTGTGGGCCAAATCAAAATGTCTGGAAGTTAATGACTGCCTTGAGCCTGCCTGTTGGCACGTGTGCCGGTCAACCTTGAGCTGAGGTTGGTAACCTGTCCTGCGTTAATCATTCAATGCAGTACCCGTCCACTCCACGAGAGGCGCTGTCTTTGTGCATTGCACAGATGATCTCAGGTAATCTCTAAAACCACCTGTGAGGTTAAGTAAGGTTCAGCGAGGCTGACACACTTGCCCAAGGGCACAGGCCGTAAACAGCACAGCCAGGTGCTGAGTATCTCCCCAAGGAACAAGTTTATGTACTTTTTATATTCCGGAACTGGTGTTAAATCTAAGGACTTCCCAGTGAGCTCCATTCGCAAATCTTTTTTTTAGTTTTTGGGACAGGGTCTCACTAAATTGCTCAGGCTGGGCTCATGCTTCAATCCTCCTGCCTCAGCCTCCTGGGAGTGCTGAGATTACAGTGCTGATTTAATGTGTCACTTTACAATGGAAGGGGCTCTCCAGTCTGCGGGCATAACTCAGTGATTAACGCACTTGCCTGGCAAGTGCAAGGCCCTGGGTTCGATTTCCCAGCACCACATAAGCTGTGTGTGGTGGTGCACACCTGTAAGTCCAGTACTCAAGAGGCTGAGGCAGGAGGATTTCCTTAAATTCGAGGCCAGCCTGGGCTGTATAGTAAGTTCAGGACCAGCCTGGACTATAGAGCAAAACTCTGTCAAAAATAATAATAATGAGAGTCTCTGATCTGCCTAAAAACATCTAGTACTTGTATGCTCCTTATGTGCCAGGCATTTGCTACGTGTTTATATTACGTGATTCAATCTTCACAAACCTATATGAAGAAACGAGTACAGAAAAGGTAAAGCAGGATTCCAATCCAGATATTCTGATGCCATCATCCCCATTTTAGGGACCCTCGTTACCAACTTGGGCTTGTGGCAGAGTATGGTCTGAGGGTCAACAGGGAGTCACTCTGTGCTGTCTGCCCACCCAGGTCACATCGCCTAGAGTATTTTCATGAACCTGGTGCTGAGAGATGTGGCCTGCAGGTGGCAGCAACGTTAACCATCTCTTCACTAAATTCTGGACAGTTTAAAGCTAGGCCGAGAAAATATTATACATTCATATTCGTCATTTGCATATTGCCCTTTGATTGGCCGAGTTAATTTGATTTCTGTTTTTTCAGCCCAGTAATACTTACCAGGCCGTGTAGCTCTGAACAACTAGGTGTGAAGACGAGAGCCTTCAGAATTTGAAACTGGGGCAGGCATGGTGGAACACACCTGAAATCCCTGCTACTTGGAAGGCTGAAGCAGGAGGATCTCAAGTTTACATACAGCCTTGCCAATTTAGTAAGACACTGTCTCAAAATGAAAAGCCAAGCACTGTGGCATTCTGGGAGGCTGAGGGAGGAGGACTTTAAATTTAAGCCCAGTCCTGGGCAACCTAAGGACTCAGCAAGACTGTTTGAAACAAACATAAAAATTGGGCTGACAAATCTTGGAAGAAGGCAGTATGTCCAACAATAGACGAATGGATAAAGGAGATGTGGTGTATATACACAATGGAATACTATTCTGCCGTAAAGAAAAACTCAAATCACTTGTAGGAAACAGATGTACCTAGAGACCATTATATTTAGCAAAATGAATCAGATACAAAAGTTAAATATTGTGTTGTTTCTGTAATATGAGAAAACTAAACCATTAAAAAGTAAAAGATGGAA
Organism: Ctenodactylus gundi; assembly: GCA_004027205.1. Lineage (NCBI taxonomy): Eukaryota > Metazoa > Chordata > Mammalia > Rodentia > Ctenodactylidae > Ctenodactylus > Ctenodactylus gundi. The sequence goes on from PVKB01000377.1 coordinate 459,835, forward strand.
GAAAGTAAGATAGATGTATGGAAAGAGAAAGAATATGGAAGAAGGGGCTTGGGGGGAAAGGAAAGGGATGTGATGTGTAAATTTTTAAAATGGGCTGAGAGTGCAAAGGCCCAGTGTCAAAAAATAAAACAAAATAGGCTGGGAATATAGCTCAGTATTAGAGTGCTTACTTAGCATTGGCAAGGGCCTTGGTTCAATCTGAGGTACTGTCAAAAAAAGTATAATGAAGCTGTGGGTAAAATCATCCAGTCCAACAACCTTTACTATGATTTTGTTTATTTGCTTGTTTATTTATTTATTTTGGGGCAATCTCACTTTGTAGTCCAGGTTGGTCCTGAAGTACCTATGTAGCTCAGGCTGGCCTCGAACTCACAGTAGTCCTCCTGCCTCAGCCTTCTGCATGCTGGGATTGATTATAGGCCTGTGCCATCATGCCCAGTTTATGTGGTACCGGGGAATTGAAACCAGGGCCTGTGCTTGTTAGACAAGTACTTTTACCACTGTGCTATTCCTCCAGTCCACCATGATGATTTTATAAACTATGTACAGGGGAACTACCTCATCACTTTTTAAATTTCTTAGCTAAGAAAAAAAATCATACCAGACACAGAGGCACACACCTCTCATTTTAGCTACACGAGAAGCTGAAACAGGAGTATCTGTTGACCCTATGAGTTTAAGACAGCCTGGGCAACATAGTGAGACTCCATCTCAAAAAGAAAAGAAAATCCTTCATCCCTGCACTTGGGGAGGCTGAGGCAGGAGGATCGTTTGGGGTCCCTGGGCTGTGGCTGCGGTGCTGTACTTCTCGGCCATTTCCACAGGCAGAGCTTGGCTGGCTGTGTGTGACCTCAGTTCCCTCCTTCCTCCTGGGTATGGTGGCATCACAACTGTGCTGGCTGCACAGTTGGCCAACTAATGGTGGCAACTGTGATCCCGGCAGGCACTTGTCCCCATCGATCCTTAGCCTACCTGCCTGCTCCCCGAACCTATGGAGCAACTCCACTTCATCCTCTTCCGCCCCACCCACCACCCGCACAGCAGCCAACCAGCCCACCCCCGGCTCTCAGGCTGGCGAGGCCATTCATGCTAAATAAGAGTTCTGCTCACCCCGATCAGCTCTTTCTATCCCTTTGTGCCCCATCCTGTGTGCCAGGCAGAGGGTCACGGGAACCTGACCCTTGGACTCGCTACCCACGCCTGAGATCACAGGGATAATAAACTTTAGCTTCACATTCTCTTGCTTCTGGTCATATTTTCAGTGTCTGTGAAGGTCCTTCTTGGGCCTAACAGATTGCAAGTTTGAGCCCAGCCAGGAATATCGGAACTTAGTGAGAACCTCCTTCAAAAAAAAAAAAAGAAAAAGAAAAGAAAAGAAAAGAAAAAAGAAAATTGACTGGGAATATAGCTCAGTAGAAAAGACTCAATTGCTATTATCCCTTCCAAAAATTCTCATTTTTTTCCCCAGGGTCTCGCTGTGTAGTTCAGGCTGATCCCGAATTCATTATGTAGCCAGGGCTGGTCTCAAACTCACAGCAATCCTCCTGTCTCAGTCTCCTGAGTGTTGGGGTTCCAGGTGTGTACCACCATGCCCAGTTTATGTGTTGCTGAGAACCCAGGACCTTGGGCTTGCTAGATAAGCACTTTAACCACTGAGTTATCCCCTAACCCCTTTGTTTTGTTTTTATCGTTAAGGTACAGTAATAATATATACACTCAAGAAAAATTCAGTAGTACAAAAGGACACACTGTGAAAGCTCAACCTCTGTCATCCACCCAGCCCCATGGCTTGTCAGTCCTGGAGGAAGTCCTGTACACCTTTCCAGGTGTAGCTACAGATAGAAAAGCAGGTGCATATATCTTTTTTTTTTTTTAAGTAGTAATCCAGGCTGAGGATGGAGCTCAGTGGCACAGCGCTGGCCTGGCATGCTCAGGGGCCAGACTTCAATCCCCATAAGTGAGGCATGGAGGTAATCCCAGCACTTGACCAGCCTGCACTACAGAGTGAGACCCTGTCTCAAAAAAAAAGAGAGAAAGAAAAGAAAAGAAAGAGGGAACGAAGGAAGGAAAGAAAGCTGTGGCATGGCAAGAAAGAATTATAAAAAGAGAAGCAAACGTTTGGGGTGATGGATATGTAAATTATCTTAATTAAGGTTTCACATGTGCATAAATATGTCAGACTCATAAAACTACATAATTTAAATGTGGGCATTTACTGGTTGTCAATTTCATTTCACCAAACCTGGAAACTAGAAAAAATCTGCTTGAAAGAAAGAAAGGCTGAGCATGGTGACTCACACCTCCTGGGGACGCTGAGGCAGGAGGATTGCAGGCAGATTGCAAGTTTGAGCCATGCCTGGGAAATTCAACAATTTATTGAAACCCCGTTTCAAAATAAAAATAAAATGGTAAACCCAGGGTGGTGGCTCACACCTGTAATCCCAGCACGTGGGAGGCTGAGGCAAGAGGATTGCCATGTGTTCAAGGCCAATCATGACTATAGAGGGAATTCTGGACCAGCCTAGACTTCTAAGGGAAACCCCATCTCAAAAACAACAAAAAAGAGCTGGAGTGTTAAGCTCAGTGGTAGAGCATTTGCCTACTTTACAAGGGGCTCTGGGTTCAATTGTTCAATTCTAGGTACTAAAAAAAAAGTGCCAGGAAGTCGGTGTGGCTGTGTACACATAAATTCCGGCTAGCTGGGAGGTTGAGGCAAGATCACAAGTTCAAGGGCAGCCAAATCAAATTAGCCAGACTCTGTCTCAAAATTTAAAAAAAATAAAAATGGCTGGGGTATAGCACAGTGGCAGTGTATCTTTAGGTTCAATGTTCAGTAAATAAAAAAGGTGGAGGGTTGTACCTCAGGGTTCCAGTTAAGAGAGAAAAGAAGGGAAGAAGGAAAGGAGAGAGAGAGAGAGAGAGAGAGAGAGAGAGAGAGGAAAAAAGGAAAATTTTGTTTTTGGAGACAGGGTCCCACTTTGTAGCCCAGGCTGGTCCTGAACTCACAGGTGTAGCCCAGCCAGCAATCTTCCTGCTCCTGAGTGGTGGGATTACAGGTGTGCACCACCACACCCAGCTTATGTGGTGCTGGGGAATTGAACTTGGGTACTTAGCACTTGACTTAGTGCTTACTAGGCCAGCGCTTTAACTGCTGAGCCATTCCTTCAGCCTGGAAGATAGTTTGATAGTTTTTAAAATTGCTTCCATTATATTCTTTTTTGTTTTAAAGACAGAATCTTGCTCTGTAGTACAAACAGGGTCTAAACTCACCATGTACCCCAGGCTGGCCTCAAACTCAGAGTAATCCTCCTGCTTCAGCCTCTGGAGTGCTGGGATTACAGATGTGTACCACCATGACAGGTGTTCCGTGGTGCTAATATGATTGTATCGGGGTCTATTTGACCTCTTCTGTCCAGTGGCTTTTGTTTTATGGAATTGGATGCACCTGCACTAAGTGCATGCATGTGTAGAACTGTGAGTTCTTCCTACTGGAACATCATCTTGGTCTCTCCTGATGAGCTGTGGTGTGCAGTCTGCCTGGGCTGCGGAATCACACAGCTGGCTGTTTCCGGGCTCCAGTAGCACAGAGTGTCAGCTCCCATCCTTTCCTCCGTCTGTGTGCTTCTTTGTGGGAGAAGTGTGGTGTCTCTTGCAGGTGACAAATGGCTGGATTTTATTTTGTAATCCAATCTTCCAGTCTACGTCTTTTGATTGGTGAGTGAAGACATTAGCATTGAGAGTAATTTCTGTAAGATTGACCTTGTCTTGTTTCTCTGGTGTTCTTTGGTTTTTTGCTTTTTGTTACACCTTCCCTTTTGATGTTTACTGTCCTCTGAGCTCTTGGTGCTGCCTTTCTCTCTCTAAGATTACTTCAGGTCTCTTCTGCCGTGCTGGGCTGGTGATCACAAATTTCTTAAGAGTTTCTTAGTTTTGAAAAAATTTTACTTCTCCTTCAATTTTCAGGGATGTTTCTGGCTACAACAACCTGAGTTGACACTTGCTTTGTTTTAAAGCTTGAGAGGACTCATTTCAGGCTCTCCTGGCATTTAAGGTTTCCACTGAGAAATCTGCAGTAATTCGGATGGGCTTGGCTTGGTAGAATAATGTCTGGTTTTATTCTGATTTTCTCTTTCTCTCGTCCTCTTCCTCCTCCTCCTCCTCCTCTTTTTCTTCTTTTGAGACAGGGTCTTGCTCTGTAGCCCAGACTGGTCCTGAACTCATTATGGAGCCCAGGCAATCCTCCTGCCTCAGCCTCCCAAGGTCTGGGATTACAGGCGTGCAACACCACACCCAGCTTTTTGTGGTGCTGGGGAACCAAACCCAGGGCCTTGTGCTTGCTGGCAAGCACTTTCACCTCTGAGCCATTCCTCCAGCCCCAGTCATCTCCTGTTTGATCAGCTGACTTCCCTGAATGAGCTTGGCTACATCATTTTTCCCAAGGCATGCAAACAGAAGCCAGTTTTGAGGCTGTACTTTGTAGGCAATTCTCATATATGTCAAAGAATAGCAACAGAGGGCAAAAGTCATCTTCCCTCTCATAATCTCTGGAGATTTCTTCAAGTCATTGGTGACAACCATAGGAAGACCCCAGTTGGCTACTAGGCCCCCAAAATGCATAGTTATGGGGCTGGAAGTATAACTCAGTGGTTGAAGAATTTGCCTAGCATAAACAAGGCCCTTATTTCAATTCTCTAGCACTATGTAAAAATCAGCCAGGGTGGGGCTGGCGGAATGGCTTAGTGGTTAAAGTGATTGTCTACCAAGTACTAAGTCAAGTGCTAAGTACTGGAGTTTGATTCCCCAGCACCACATAAGCTGGGCATGGTGGTGCCCACCTGTAATCCCAGCACTCAGGAGGCTGAGGCAGGAGGATTGCCATGAGTCCAAGGCCAGCCTGGGCTCCATAGTGAGTTCAAGACCAGCCTGGCTGCAGAGCAAGACCCTGTCTCAAAAAAAAAAAAAAAAAAAAAAAAAAAGTCAGGGAGGTAGCTCATGCCTGTAATCCTAGAACTTGGGAGGCTGAGGCAGGAGGATTGCTGTGAGTTCAAGGAGGTGACACTGAGCTCAGGAACAGCTTGGACTACAAAGCAAGACCCTGTCTCAAAAAACCAAAACAAAAACCAAAACAAGCCCAACTAATTCCACCCAGCCCACACTGGCTGGAGAGGTCTGCATTTTTACTAACAAGGTGCGCACATTGTGATTGTTCTGTGTGCTTGTCAGCACTTGGCATTGTCAGGGTTTTTTTTTTGTTGTTGTTGTTATTTTTGGTACTGGGGTTCAAATCCAGGGCCTTCACACTGAACTATGTCTCCAGTCCTTTTTTTTAGTTTTGATTTTTGTGACAGAGTTTCTGTCTTAGTGACTTATTTGTTACCGGACAGAGTACTCAATATTCACAACTATTTAGGAGAAGAAAGATTTATTTTAGCTTACAGTTTCAGAAGGGCTAACACTGTCCATTCATATACAGCCAGTAATGGTGAAAGTACAGGGTGGAGATCTAGTTGGAAAAAAAAATCTCTTCATGGCATGGAAGACAGAAATCCCAAAAAGGAAGGAAGGATGGAGCCACCCTTCCAGGTCTTGTCCTGTTCTGAGTCAAGCCCTAGTGTCCCTCCACTTCCAACCTGTCCCCCACCTTTTTTTTGACACAGGGTCTCACTCTGTAGTCCAGGCTGGTCCTGAACTCACATGTAGCCCAGGCTGGCCTTGATGGACTCATGGCAATGCTCCTGCCTCAGCCTCCTGAGAGCTGGGATTACAGGTGTGCACCACAATGCCCAGCTTTATTCATTCACCTCTTGAAGAACATTTGTGTTACCTGCAGTGTTTAAACAAGTCAGCACATTCATTTTCAAGTCTGTGTGGACATATGTTTTCATTTCTCTTGGGTAAATATCTTGTAGTAATATCGTGGTTGGGCCATACACAGGCATGTATTAATTTTTAAAGAAATGGCCAGAGTATGCCAAAGTATTTTTTTACTTAAGTTGTGTATGAGAACTTTGTTCTAACAGTTGTGCTGCCTGGCTATGTAGTGTTACCTCATTGTGGCTTAATTCATATGTAACATCTTTCATGAGTTATCTGCTTTCCATTTATCTCCCTTTGGTAAAAGATGCGTTCAAGATTTTTTTTTTTTTAAGTTGGGTTGTATTTCCACTGAATTAAAGGAGTTCTTTGTACAATCCAGATGCTAGTTCTTTGCTCATTTTATGTTTTGCAATTATTTTATCCTGGCGTGTGACTTCCCTTTTCATTTTCAGAAGGTTTTTTTTTTTTTTTTTTTTTTTTTTTTTTTTTTTTTTTTTTTTTTTTTTTTTTTTTTTTTTTTCCTTTTTTTTTTTTGAAGGTTTTTTTTTTTTTTTTTTTTTTTGAGACAGTCTCGCTCTATAGTCTGGGCTGGTCCTGAACTCACTATGGAGCCTAGGCTGGCCTTGGATTCAGGGCAGTCCTCCTTCCTCAGCCTCAGGAGCGCTGGGATTATAGGCGTTCTCCAACATGTCCAGCTCAGGGGGTGCTGGGGAATTGAACTTAGTGCTTGACTTAGCGCTTGGTAGGCAAGCATTTCAACCGCTGAGCCATTCCTCCAGCCCATGGTTTCCTCTAGAAAGGCACTGAAACTAGGTTTCACAAGAAGGTCCAATTTGGGTAGATTTGGCATTCAGAAAGCTCTTCTAGCAGCTGAAAAAGTGCCTCTGGCAGTGCTTTGGTGACCTTCGCTAGGTGATGGTAGGGGGGAATAATGCAAAGTGGAAATACTGCAGGTGTCGAATGGCCCGATTTAATGACCAGAGACTTCAAGAGTGATTCCTGAGTTTTTCACTTATTCACAGAATTGAACTTGTTTATTAGGTTCTGCACTTTAAATTAGTTCTCAATTGATATTCTGTTGGAGAGACTGAAGTTTAGCCAGATAAGGCCTAGGCAGTTTCTAAAATAACACACCGGCACCGGCTTCCTTCTTGGGCACTTCCGGGAGCCCAATATTGAACTCTGTCCTTTCCAAGCTTAAAGATCTTCGCCAGAAAAGTTCAAGTTCTTTTATAACCAGCGCGGGTGCGCATGCCCAGAAAGAGGAGCTAGGCGTTCCCGCCATTTTGTCCCGCTGTCAGCAGAGCGGGTCCCGAGTGACTACAAGTCCCGTGAGCCCCCGCTCCAATACTTCCTACCTACACTGTCCGGCCAGCTCCTCCCCCCCTCCCCGGGGGCCGAAGGCTCTGGCTGCGTCCCGGCGGCCAGAGGCCAGGTAGGATTTCCGGGGGAAACGCCTGTGGAGACCGAGGAGGCTGCGGCGCCGACCGGGTGAGTTCCGCGAGCCACGGAAAGTGGACGGCGCGCGCGCAGCGTCAGGAGGCGGCCGCCTCTCAGGCTCCCGCCGCGGTTGAGGGTCGCGGTGGGGGCGGGGGTAAAGGCCGGTGTGGCGGTCTCGTCGGGCCAGGGCGTGGTGGCCCGGGGCGGTCGCCTCCCTCCTCGGCCCTCCCACAGCGGTCCCGCGCGGTGTCTCCGCCCGCAGCGAGGCCCGCGCAGTCCGCTTCTCCGCCCCCTAGACGTACCCGGCCTTTTGTCTGGGCAGCTCTCGCCCCTTTGTGCCCGTGCGCCGGGTCGCCGCCTCGCGCAGCCCGCGGGTCCTGACGGGGACCGCTCCCCGGGGATCCAGTTACCGTAACCAGAGAGGGTCAAAGTCCAGTTTTCAGAACTGTTCTCCGACCCCTGCATCTCGGCTAGGCAGAGCGGTGGGGGGTGTGGGAGTCCGGCGCTTTTCTCTCCTGGGAAACAGGAAAGGGATCGAATTTGCTGCAGCGAGTCTGGCAGCAGCTGCGATCGGTGGACCAGAAAAGCCTCCAGCGAACGCTGTTCGTTACCCCTCGCATCTAGGAAGAGAGTTTATGACTCAGAGGGCATTATTCATTGCTTGCAGGAAAAGCTTTCGATGCTTTGGCCACCCAGCTTCTTGATCCACCAAACGACACCCCGTGTAGTTCTTCTACTTAAATCGAATGGAACTGAACTGTAGAGAGACTAGAAACTTAGTGGCTTCTAGTAGCGCTTTTTCTCCGAGCGAAAGGAATGAAGTCAGTGTCAGAATGGAAGGGTGGTGGTATTCTTGAAACCGCTGAATTGTGTGGGTTTGATCAAATCTGCTTAGAGAGTGGTAACTTTCTGTGTCCTGTGGAGAGACTTGCTAGATTTCGCTTCAGGCTTTCTAAAGGCCATTGCAGACGCTCCCTTTGAAAAATAGACCAGTTAGTATTTGAAGTGCCCAGAATGAAGGCAAGACTCCTCGCCTGAATCAGGAAAGGTTTTTGAAGTAATGTAGGTTAAAACTCGACTGTAGTCAAGTAGGCAAATAAAGCCTTTTAAACGTTATTATTTTGTTTGAGAGCTCATAGTGGAAATGACTCTGAAAATCCCAGATTGTGCTAGTAATACTATATAGGGATGGCGTGTCCTTAATGTAGTTTGTTTTGTTCCATTTTGTTTTTGTGGTAGGATTCAGCCCAGGGCCTTCACACTGAGCTACATCTCCAGCCCTTTTTTATACTTGATTTGAAACATCCAAGGCTAAATTGATGAATTACCAAGATTAGGCAGGAACCTGAACTCCTGCCTCAGCCTTGCAGAGCGCGGGAATTAGAGGTCCGTGGCTTTTTTTTTTTTTTTTTTAATGTTTTCTTTTTTGGTGGTACGGAGTGAACCCAGGGTCTTGTGCACCTTAAGCAGGGACACTTACTAGACCTACACACCACCTAGTCCCAGTTCTTTAATTTTTAACTGGCAGTGAGTTATATGTATTTTCCTGGCTAAGCTTTGAAGTGGTCACAGAATTGCTTAGTGAGTTTTAAAAAATAATCTAGTAGCAGTTACTGAGTAGCTCTTAAGTTTTGTTTTACTTTGTGGTACTGGGTATCCAGTCAAGGTTCTTCACTCACACTGAGCATGTCCCCAACCATTTTTTATTTTTTATTTTTGAGACAGTATTTCCCTAAGATGCTAAATTGCCCAAGCTGGGCTGGAATTTGAGGTTCTTCTGCCTCAGCTTGCCACAGTACTGGTGTCACAGGCCTGTGCCTAGTTATTTGTTAAAACATGATAGCGTTATCAGTGCACTTTTTTAAAAGACACTTGTTATACGCATTTGTATTTCTCCCTGCTATAACCGTAAGTGTGCATTATGTAATTTAATTCTTGCTACAACTCTGAGAGGTGGTGATTTTTTCCTGTGTATGTATGTATGGGGCTGGAAATCGAACCCAGAGCCTTTTGTGCACATGAGGCAAGCATTTTTGACCAAAGAGCTACATTTCCAGCCCCTGTTCTCTCATTATGCAGCTGACAAAAATCTAGCTTCTAAAATGTTTGGTCACTTGCCCAAGGTCACACAGTTAAGTCAAGAAGTACCAGAGTAAACCAGATTCTCAGTCTAGTGCTCTTTCTGTTAAATTTATTATAACTATTAATTACACTAATTTAGACAACTTTAAATTGCTTCAATCTGATTAGAGAAAAATAATGTACATATTTTACAATCAGAGGAAAATGACTTATGTGGAATTTGTGGAACCATAATTATTTTTTTCCATAAATCATACTGAATGTTGATGCCATCACTTTGTCTTTATGATGTGGTTTGATGACCGCATGTCTAGGCAGAATAGCAATTTTGTGTGTGTGTGTATGAAAGGGTCTTACTCTGCAGCCCAGGCTGGTCCTGAACTCACTATGGAGCCCAGGCTGACCTTGGACTCAAGGCAATCCTTTTGCCTCAGCCTTTGGAGTGCTGGGATTGCAGGCATGTGCCACCACACCCAGTTTATGTGGTGCTAGGGAATTGAACACACGTAGCACTTTAACTGCTGAGCCATTCCTCCAGCCCCTCAGAATAGCAGTTTTATGGAGATTGAGAAAACGGATGGTGAATTACTCAGTTGTGGTTTTAAAAAGTGGTTAAAGCTTTAGTTTTATTTAGTGTGTTTTGAGACTGTAGTCTAGGTTGGTCCAAAATTCATTATGTAGCCCAGGCTGGCCTTAAACTCAGGGCAGTCCTCCTCCCTCAGCCTCCCAATTGCTGGGATTACAGATGTGTGCCACTATGTCCAGCTGACTTTTATTTAGTCCCATTGGAAGCTGGGCACAATGGTGAATGTCTGTAATCTTAGTTACATGGGAGGCTGAGGTAGGAGGATCATAAGTTTGAGGCTCGCATGGTCAGTTTAGTGACAACCTTGATTCAAAAAGGGGATGGGAAGGATGGGATACTGCTCCATGGTAGAGTGCTTGCCTAATGCTCAGGCCTGGTTTCAGTCTTCAGTACTGGGAAAAAAAAGTGATTAGAAGGTTTATTAAGAATTATGTTGAGGTACATAGTGTAGCACCTTTGGCTCTTGAAACTAAGTTTGAGAACAAAACTCAAATGTGTGGACCTTTTTAGTCAGAGCATTAAGAGTAAGTGAATGCTTTGTTTAGTTTCTGTCTTGAATAAAAACTTGTAATCATTTTCAAACCTGCAGGTAAGTCTTGGATTAATGTCAGTACATGCCATAAGTGTGACATCATACAGAAATCTACTTCAGCTGCCTTATATGAATTCTTAGGTAAAATGTGTATCCTGCCAAAGAAATTGATTCAATACAACTAGCCTAGCCTTTCTAACTAGTAGAACCCTTTTTGTTATTTGTTTTTAGGGAGGTACTGGAGAGCTACATCCTAGCCCATTTTATTTTGAATTTGAGATAAGGACTTGTTAAGACCCTAGGTTTCAAGCCAATTGTGGCACACACCTGTAGTCCCAGCATTTGGGAGGCTGAGGCAGGAGGATTTCTGTGAGTTCCAGGCCAGCCTGGCTACACAGTAAATTCAGGACCAGCTTGGACTACAGAATGAGATACTTTCTCAAAAAAAAAAAAAAAAAAAAAAAAAAAAAAAAAAAAAAAAAAAGGAAAGAGAGAAAGAAAGAAAGAAAGGAAAAGAACGTCAGAAATCACTAGGGCTAGGTTTCCCAAGCTGGATTTGAATTAAGGATCCTCCTGTCTCAGCCTCCCAAAGTGTTGGGATTATAGGCCTTGTGCCCCTGAGGCAGGAGGATGGAGTCTTTCCAGCTCAAGTCTTTTTTTTTGAGACAGGGCTCGTTCTGTAGTTCAGGCTGGTCCTAAACTCACTGTGGAGCCCAGACTGACCTTGGATTCGTGGCAGTCCTCCTGACTCAGACTCCCAAGTGAGTGCTGGGATTACAGGCATGTACCACCATGCCCCGCTTTATGTGATACTGGGGAATTGAACTCCTGGCCTTGCATTTGCAAGGCAAGCGCTTTAACTGCTGTGCCATTCCTCCTGCCACGTCAAGTCTTTTTATTTATTTATTTATTGGCTCTGGATATTGGACACAGAGCCTTTGCACTGAGCTACATCCCCAGCCCTTTCTATCTTCCTGCACTAGCCTCCCAGAGAGCTGGGATTGCAGGCATAATGCCTATCCTAGAAGCCTGTTTTAAATCTTTTTTTGTGGGTTTATTCCTGTTAGTTCACTTTCTTTTTTGGTAGAGGGGAGGTAGGGTCTACTTTATTTCTAAATCTATCCATCTGTTCATTCATTTTTACAGACCTACTACAATGACTCTTATATTCCAGACTCCATGGGCAAAATAGTGAAAACAAAAGTTGTTTTCCTCTTGGGGTTTATAGTCTGGTTAGAGTTGTAATGAGAAGAAGCCAGACAGTATTTCAATACAAAATAAAACCAACCATTGTGTGTATGTGTGCACACGCACGCTGATTTTTTTGGTGGTGATGTTTTGTTTTGTTTTTGAGATAGAGTCTTGCTCTGTAGTGCAGGCTAGTCCTCAACTCACTGTGTAGCCTGGACTGGCCTCAATCCCCTGGCAGTCCTCCTGCCTCAGCCTCCTGAGTGCTGGCATTATAGACATGCACCACCATGCCTAGCTTTCTGGGGTTTTTGTTACCTGTTTTTTCTGCGGTACTGGGAATTAGAATTAAGGGGCTCGTTCATGCTTGGCAAGCACTCTTACTGAGTTACTGTTTTACAACACATAACAGCATGGTGAGCACTATACAGGGGTGTGTTAGAGAGCATATGCAGGCTGGGGGCGGGGCGTAACTCAGCTGTTAAAGCAAGCACTTGCTGAGCAAGCACAAGGCCCTGGGTTCAATTCCCAGCCCCACATAAACTGGGAGTGGTAGCACACCCTTCTAATCCCAGCACTTTGGGAGGCTGAGGCAGGAAGACTACTGTGAGTCCAAGGCCAGCCTGGTCTACATAGTAAGCCCAGGACTAGCCTGGACTACAGAATAAGGCCCTGTCTCAAAAAAACCAAACCAAACCAAAACCAAAAAAACCCCAAAAGAATAAGGACCGAAAGAGATTGTGTTAGTAAACAAAAGAAAGTTTACAGATAACGTAGTTTTGGACTGTGGTCTTCAGGGATGAGTAAAAATTCTGGTAACTACTACCATCAAGGTTATTCTCTGAAGGGAAGCAGTTTGAGTGTAAGAATGGCGGTGCGGAAGATAAATTGTGCATTTAGGACGAAGGAGTAGTCTGATGTGGCTAGGCTGTAAATGTTGATTCTTCACATTTCTTGATTCGCTTGTCTCCTCTACAAAATTTGAGAAAAGCAGTGGATGGATGTTCACCTAAAAACAGCACATTGTAGACATCAGCATATAAAACTATAAAGTTCTGGGCTGCCTGATTGCCATTAAACCTCTGAGATGAACACATGAAGGTAGAGTGGCCAGAAAGGAAGGTTAATGAAGTAAATGTGGAGGATTCAGTGATTTGCTGAATGGAGCATCTTAACGCTTCAGGCTTTGTGGCTAGGGAATTGCCAGACAAAAGATTTTAAAGCAGATTAAGTGACAAAATCTGATCTGAAGTTTAGAAAGGTAACCGCCTGCTGTCTTGAAGAGATTAGAGGTTCCTTTTTTTTTTTTTTTTTTTTTTTTTTGAGACAGGATCTTACTTTGTAGCCCAGGGTGGACTAATGGCAATCCTCCTGCCTCAGCCTCCTGAGTGCTGGGATTATGGGCATGTGCCACCACCCCCAGCTTTATGTGGTGGTGGGGAATCAACTCAGGGCCTTGAGCTTGCAAGGCAAGTGCTTTAAGTGCTGTGCCATTCCTCCAGCCCCTTCAGGTGCTTTTTAAAGGGGTGAGGAATACTGGCAATTGAACTCAGGACCTTCTCAGTGAGCTATATCTTAAACCCTTTTTAGTTTTTTCATTTTGGGACTGGGTTTCACAAGATTGACCAGTCTGGGCTCAAACTTTCAATCTTTCTACATAGCCTGCTATACTGGTAGGATAACACAGGTGGCTGTCACCACAGCCAGCTGCTTAACGGTTTTAGAAGGGGTGGAGAGTAACTGCTAAAAGGAGGCAGGATTAAGGGCCTGATTTATTTTGATTATAAAGAATGGAAGAGTAGTCCATAATAGAAAGTCAAGAAATAAAACCCATGCCTTTATGGTGAACTGACTTTTGACAAAGATGCCAAAAAGTACAAAGGAAAAAGAACAATCTCCTCAATGAGTGATACTGGGAAAACTAGATATCCACATTGTCTTAGTCACTTTTTCGTTGTGGATTACCCAACACCCACAGCTTAAATGAGGAAAGGTTTACTTTAGCTCCAGGCTCTAGGACATCTTGGGCCATTCATGTGCAACCGGCAGTGGCAGAAGAGTCTGGCAAAGACCTAGCCAGAGAATAAGTGTTTATGACATTACAACAAGAAGCATAATCAGTGAGGAAGGGCAGGGCTGGCATAGACCCTTCCAGGTCATGAACCCAGTAATCTGCTCCTTGTGGGCCAGGTACCACTGATCCACCCTTTCTGAGCAGACCCCACCACTTTATAGCACAGGAAATCAGTGGATTAAGCCCCATTATTGAATAGTTTTCCAAACACAAGGCATTTGGAAGAAATTCCTGATCGAAACCATAACATTTGGGCTGGAGGAATGGTACAGTGGTTAAAGCACTTGCCTTGCAAGCAGAAGGCCCTGAGTTCCACTCCCCAGCACCATATAAAGCTGGTCGTGGTAGCACATGCCAGCACTTAGGAGACTGTGACAGGCAGATTGTCCTGAGTCCAAGGTAAGTCTGGGCTACACCAGTGAGTTCAAGACCATCCTGGGCTACAGAGCAAGACACTGGCTCAAAAAAAAGAAAAAAGAAAAAAAAATACCCAAAAAACCCATAACATTCCACCCCTGCCCCCAAACACTTATGTTTACCTCCTTATGCAAAATGAATTTAATTCATATCTAAGAATTGCCAAAGTCTTAACAATTCCAGTGCTCCTAGAAAGTTTTAAGTCCAAAGTCTGCTCTGAGACTCAAGGCAAACTTCTAGCTATGAGGGCCAGTAAAAATCAAAGAAAGTTAATTGCTTCTTACATACAGTGGAGCAGGGTAAACATTCCTACTCCCAAAGGGGGAGCTAGGATGATAGCAATCAGATCAAAGCAAGATTGAAACACAGCAGGACAAACATTAAATCCTATAACTCCATTAAATTCTGTAGCTTCATGACCAGTACCTGGGGCAAATTGTGTTATGGCCTTAGCTCCAGAGGGCTTGGGCAGTCGTGCCACTACAGCATTGCCTCCTACTGCAACCTCCATGGCTTCTCTTTTGGCCTGTCCTGCTCATAATTTGAGACTTTCCTCAGCAGACAGTCCATGTTCCTGCCATCTCCAACTTTCTGGGCTCTGCACTATACCTTTGGCTTCTGTTTCACAGCTTTGTGCATGTCCCTCCCAGGGGTACACAGCCTGGTCTCCAAAGCTTCTTGAAAGCTATTTTGTTTTTTGACATGAAGTCTTGCTCTGTAGTATAGGCTGATCTTGAACCCACTAGCTGGTCTCAAACACATGGCAGTCCTTCCTTCTTCAACCTCCCAAGTACTGGGATTGCAGCCATGTGCCACCAGGTCCCGTTTATCTGATGCTGGGGAATTGAACCCAGGATCTTGTGCTTGGCAGAAAAGAGCTATTAACCTGCTGAGCTATTTCCCCAGCGCCTTTCTTCTGGAATCTGTATAGAAGTCTTTGTGACTCTGCAACTCTTGCCTGTGACACACCAGCACCACATCGATGACAACCAAGGGCTGCCACCAGCACCTTTGGTCTCTGTGTTCTTAGATGGCAGGACTCCTTGGGAATTCACTTCTTCCCTGGGCTGCCTGCTGTATGCTCTGGTTTGCTCTTTTCAAAGTCTTTTGCTTTTATACCCTTGAACTGGGGAAAAGGGGGGTCTTGCTGATTCCTGAGATATCCTCAAGGCATCTTCCCTATAGTCTTGTTGCAGAGTACTTCTTTTTTAATGCCAGCCTCTTCAACAAATGTGGTCTTTTACCTCAACTTTGCAGCCCCAAAACTGCTGAATTTGGAGCTAGAGGTATAGCTTAGCAGTTAGAATGCCTGTCTGGCAGGTGCAAGGCCCTGCCTGGGTTTGATTCCCCAGTACCACATAAGCCAGGCAGGGTGGCCTATGCCTGTAATCCCAGCATTCAGGAGGCTGAGGCAGGAGGATTGCTCTCAGTTGAGGCCAGCATAGACTACAAAGCAAGACTCTATCTTAAAAAAAGAAAGAAAGAAAGAAAAAAAAAGCTGGGGAATTGAACCCAGGGCCTTTTGCTTGCTAGGCAAGCACGTTAATGACTGAGCTACTCTTGCGGGCTGACTTTTTGTTGTTGTTGTTCAAAAGAGTAAAATTAAAGATCAGTTTGCTTTTAAGCACAAATAATACCTAAGCTATTACTTAAGGACAGAGATATGAAATGGAACTCATTTTCCCTCTAAAGAAATACTGACCTCCACCTCCTGGTTAAATAGTCTTTCTGCCATTGCTAAGAAGAGGCATGAGTCAGCTCTTTAAAATTCAGGTGTGGCTCCTTGATAAATACGCAAAAATAATGCATGTTAATCCAAATTCTCTCAGCAGATATCAGGAGTGAGCTCTAAAGAACATAACTTTCAAGAAGAAATATTTGATCGTGACAAATCTACACCCAGAAAAATGTGGTACTGGGGCTAGAGGAATGGCACAACTGTTGGAACGCTTGCCTAGCAAGCACAAGGCCCTGAGTTCGATTCCCCAGCAGAGTGTAAGCTGCGCATGGTGGCACATGCCTGTAATTCCAGTACTTGGCAGGCGGAGGCAGGAAGATTGCCATGAGTTCAAGGCCAGCCTGGGCTATGTAGTGAGTCTAGGACCAGCTTGGACTGCAGAGCAAGACCCTGTCTCAAAAAGAAAGTACTGTTTATTTCTGGCATTATATATACATGTCACACTTTGAAAATGCTCCACAGATAAAATGTTAATTTAAAAAGCTGTGGTTTAATGATATATCAAAAATTTTAAAGAGCTGGGAATGTGGCTCAATATAGGGCTTACTCAGCATGCATAAGCCCTGGATTTGATTGCCAATACTGCAAAAAATAAAGTGTTAAATTGGGCCCAGTGGCACAAGCTTATAGTTTCAGTACTCTGGGGGGCTGAGGCAAGATGATTGTCAGTTTAAGCTTAGCCTGGGCAATTTAGTGACTTAGTGAGACCCTATATAAAAAATAAAGGGCTTGAGGATGTAGCTCAGTGTGAAGACGCTGGGCTCAATCCTCAATAGCAAAATAATAATACTAAAATAAAGCGTGCAATGAGTAATGCAGTTTAAAAGACAGTGTATTATGTTAATGCCACAGTGTATGTTGATTAATTAATTAATTAAGGCAGGGTCTCACTCTAGTCCAGGCTGGTCCTGAACTCACTGTGTAGCCCAGGCTGCCCTGAAACTCGGGCAGTCCTGCCACATCCTCTGGAGTGCTGGGGTTACAGGCATATACCACCACACCTAGTTTACATTGTGCTTGGGAATCAACATAGGTCTTTGCACATACTAGGTAAGTGCTTTAACCACTAGGCTATGCCCACCCCTCAAAGATGTGTTTATTTAACAGCATGGTCCTTCGTGGTTTGCATTTACCAAGATATTGGTGTTGCTCCAGTGAAAGAATAGAAAGAATAGAGCCCTTTCCAAAATGTGCAGATTTGTTACCCAAGATGCCTTTTCTCCTACCCAATTTATGGTTTTTGTTTTGTTTCTTTTTGAGACAGAGTCTGACTCTGCAGTCCAGGCTGGTCCTAATCTCACTATGTAGCTCATTCTGGTCTTGAACTCACAGCCATCCTCCTGTCTCAGTTTTCTGAATGCAAGGATTATAGGCATGTGCCACCATGCACCGCCAATCTTCCTGTGCTGCTGGGGAATCAAACCCAGAGCCTTACACATGCTAGACAAATGCTCTAACTACTGGGCTCCACCCCTAGTCCATCTTACCCAACGTTATGTAAGCAAATAGTCTTTAAACAGCTATTAATGAAAACTCTCAGTCTTAGTCAGATGTGGTAGTGCATACCTGTAATCCCAGTCACTGGGAAGGCTGAGGCAGGAAAGTGGCAAGTTTGAGCCTAGCCTGGACAATTTAGCAAGATCCTACCTCAAAATAAAAAATAGAAAGGGCTGGGAATGTCTCTCAGCAGCATATTACCCCTGGATTCTATCTCTTGTGTTATTGCTATCACCAACAGGTATTGGATATTGTGTCATCTTTGTATGAAGATCCAGGTTCTTGCTGTGTTGCCCAGCCTGGCTCATTCTCTTTCAGAATGCCTACCAGTGTTTGAAATACCAAAAATTCCGGCGTTTACTCACTGTCTCCTTACTTCCAGTATGGCGTTGAATGCAGACACTTTATCTGCGACATGAACACAGTTGTCGTTCTCCTCTGACGTGGCAGATGGATTTCACTGAGCAGGTTGAGTGTGTCATGCATGCACATTTTGCAGCCTGTTCTGAGTCACTGAAATGTGCTGCCAGTGGTGACTCTTTGTCAAAAAAGAAATTTCTAGAGTGGCTCTTGAAACTCAAACAATCCTGCCTATGGATCTGCTTTTAGTAAGTGTCTCTCTTCTGTGTATAAGAGATGTGTGTGTGTTTGGCCATCTCCTCACAGAGCTGTGGAAACAGATGTGAATGAAAGCAAGTGTTTTTATGTGGTTGAGCATGTTCTGAGTCCCTGTTTTTGTATTTTTGGATATACACTTAGAATTGTTTGATCAGCCAGGTATGGTGGTGCATGCATGTAATCCCAGCACCCAGGAGGCTGAGGGAAATTCAAGCCCTGCCTGGGTAATTTAGCAAGACCGTATCTCAAAATGAATTTTTTAAAAAAAGGGACTGAGGTGAATTTGAGATCCTCCAGCCTCAACCTCCTAGAGTAGTAAGACTACAGGCGGGAGTTACCATGCTCTTTCTCCATTAGCACAATTTGTATTTGTCATTAGTTCAAAGTTGACATTACTAATGAGCAAGTCCCTTCATTTGACCCCCAGCATCAAAAATAAGAATAAAAAGCCTGGCCAGGCACAGTGGCATATATATGTAATCCCAGCCCTTTGGGAGGCTGAGGCAGGATGATCCCAAGTTCTAAACTAGTGACTCAGACCCTGTCTTAAAATCATAATGAAAAAAAAAAAAAGGGCTGGGTGTGTAGTGCAGAGCAGAGGCACTGGATTTCATCCCCACCACCAAAAAAAAAAAAAAAAAAAAAAAAGCAAAATCCAATGTAAAATACTGTTTACATTCTCTTTTTGTTGTTTTTTCCCTTACATTCTCAATTAACTTCGAGATGTTTGGAGAAGGTAGAAAATGTGAGAATGCCAGGCCTTTGGAGCTTAGAGTCTGGTGCGTGCCTTCTGTTGCTTTGAGAG
Organism: Ctenodactylus gundi; assembly: GCA_004027205.1. Taxonomy (NCBI): domain Eukaryota; kingdom Metazoa; phylum Chordata; class Mammalia; order Rodentia; family Ctenodactylidae; genus Ctenodactylus; species Ctenodactylus gundi. The sequence continues at coordinate 478,629 of PVKB01000377.1, forward strand.
ATCACTTCTTTAAGGTTTGTCTGCAAAATAAGGAAGCTGGAGCCGGGCCGAGTGGCGGAGGCCTATGAGTCCAGCGCTTGGGAGACTAAGGCAGGAAAACTGCAAATTCAAGCACAGCCTGGGCAACTTAGTAGCCTGGGCAACTTAGTGATTCAGTGAGTATCTTAGTTACTTATTTGTTGCTGGGACAGGATACCTGGAATCTACAACTTAAGGGAGGAAAGATTTCAGTTTCAGAAAGTCTCACATTGTCCGTCCATGGGAGGATAGTAGTGGCGGAGGTCTGTTTGGAGAAAAGCTCTTCGTGGCATGGCAGAGAGTAAGCAAGTGAGTGACGAAGTGCAGGGTTACCTTTCCAGGTCTTGCCCCAGTGATCTGCCCTCCTAGGTCAAGCCCCGGAGTTCTGCCCCTTCCAAGCAGGCTGTACCTCTGGGAGCACATTTTCCATATGTATCCCACTACATCCACATACATGAGCTTTTGAGAGACATTCCAGATCCAAACTATAGCAGAGAGACCCTGACTCAAAATCAAAAGTAAAAACTGGGCTGGAGATGATAAATAAAGACAGTACAGTTAGCCAGATGTGTTGGCTCCAACCTGTAATCCCAGCAGACTAGCCTGGGCAATTTAGTGACTTAGCAAGACCCTGTATCAAAAGAAGAGATAAAAGGGCCGAGGGTGCAGCTCAGTACAAGGACCCTCAGTTCACTTATCACTACACAGAGAAAGAGGATTTTAATAGGTTTTGCTGCATTTTCGTTGTTTTATGGATTAGATTTTTTTCAAGGCTCCTATTTTTCTAGTTCTGAAGTATTTTCTCACTAGCTAGATTTTAAGCTGTATGGTAATATTTGTTTTTAACACACTATATAGGCTTTTAGGGGATTGCATTACTGGGGATTGAACTAGACTGAACCCATGGTCTTTATATTGAGCTGTATCCCAAGCCCTTTTTACTTTATTTATTTATTTATTTTTTTATTGTGAGACTGGGAATAGGACACAGGGCCTCTGCTCTGAGCTACATCTCTGGCCCTTTTTGCTTTTTATTTGAAACATGTTCCCCCTAGATGCAAATTGTCCAGGTTGGGCTCCAACTTGCTGTTCTCTTGCTTTAGCCTCTCCAATTACAGGCCTGAGCACAAGGCCCAGCTTCAAACTTCAATATATATTTTTTTTTAATTTAGAGACAGGGTCTTGCTAGATCACTAAATTGTCTAAGCTGGGCTTGAACTCATAATACTTTTGCCTCCCAGAGTGCTGGGGTTACAGATGTGCATCACCACGCTAGGTCTTTATAGGCTTTATTTTCCTTTTAAAAGAGAAAACATTTTGTTATAACTACCCACAAAGTTAAAACAGCAATATACTTTTTAAGATTCATAAAACTGCAGAGATTCACTCCATTAAAAATTGAATTATTTAAAACATTTAAAAAGTGGAAGATAAATAGGATTCTTTGGCACACCATCTCCTGACGTATCGGACTGCTATGACTGTAACTTCTGAGAATTATGTCTACTTCTGAAATCCCAGGTGGAGGAATATGAGTTGTTTGAATTTTTAAGCTGTGATATTGGTCTTAAATTTTTAGTTTTTAGCTTTCCAGTGTATAAATTTGCTACTCTTGAACTTTTTGAAGGGAGGAACAGTGTTGCTTATTTGCATTATGTCCATTGGTTTATATGGAAGCTGAATCTAGATATCAGGAGACAGTATAGACCCTAGATTCTCAAATATCCAGCTCTGAGAATGCTGATACAAAGAGGATTTCCAGTACAAAAAAGGAACCAGTTGCCTGGGAAACCTCAATACTGTTGTTACAGGTCACCAGAATGGTATAGAAACTCATAGGCTGGAGGAATAGCACAGAGGTTAAAGCACTTGTATAGTAAGCGCAGGCCATGAGTTCAGTTTTCCAGCACCACATAAACTGGGCATGGTGACACAGGCCTGTGATCTCAACGCTTGTAAGTCCCAAGCCAGCCTGGGCTACGTGTGGTTTCAGGATCAGCCTGGACTGCACAGTGAACCCTCGTATAGAAATAAAAAAAGAAAAAGTAAGTAAGAAAAAGAAACTTCTAAAATTCTAGGTATGCTGAGGGACACAGGGCAGTTACATCATTACTAAAATGTAGTTGGCTTATATTTGACCAAGAAACAAATGGGGCTGGTTTTTGTTTTGTTTTGTTTTGTTTTGTTTTTGAGGCAGGGTTCTTGCTCTGCAGTCCAAGCTGGCCTAGAAACCATAGCAATCTTCCTGCCTCAGCCTTCCAGCTGCTGGGATTACAGGGGTACACCACCATTGCCCAGTTTGAGGCTGCATTGTATCTGCACTGACTGTTCTCCAGAGCAAGTACAATCATAGAAAAAAGGAGGAGCTGCTTTCCAAACATCATGGAAACTTTCATCTGACCAGAGCTCCAGATAGCATCCATTCAGGGAGCAGTAGTACAGGCTTTTAAAAAGGAAAAAAGTCTGTACAGTTACTTCCAAGACTCTGCTTCTGTGTGTGTGTCTGTTTGAGATGGGGTCTCACTCTGTAGCCCAGCCTGGTCCTAAACTCACTGTGGAGCCCAGGTTGGCCCTGGATTCAGGGCAGTCCTCCTGTCTCAGCCTCCCAGGTGCTGGGATTACAGGTGAATGCCACCACTTCTGGCTTATGTGGTGCTGGAGAATTGAACTCAAGACCTTTTGCTTACCAGGCAAGTGTTTTAACTGCTGTGCCATTCCTCTAGCCCCTCAAGATTCTTCCTCTTTTTTTTCTTCCTCTTTTCCTCCTCTCCTGTTCTCCCCACTCCTCTCCCCTCTCCTTTTATTCTTCCTCCTCCTTCCTTTTCCTCCCTTACCTTCTTTCCCCTTCTCTCTCTTTTCCCATTCTCTCTCCTCTCTCTTTGGTAGGTTCTTACTGTGTTGCTCAGGCTGACCTTGAGCTCCTTGGCTCAAGTAATCCTCTTGTCTCCACCTCCAACTCTTACAGAGCCAATTTTTAAGTGTAGGATAGCTTGATTATCTTTTTGTGTGTCTAAAAGTTGGATTATATCAAGAATATTTCTGCTTTATTCTGGTCCTTACAAATTCTCACTTTTTTGAGAGAGAGGGTCTCACTCTGTAGTCCAGGTTGATCCTAAACTAACAACAGTGAAGCCTAGGTTGGTCTCAAACTCATGGCAGTCCTCTTGCCTCAGCTTCGTGGGTGCTGGGCTTATAAGCATGCACCACCATGCCTAGGTTTTTTTTTCTTCAGTGCGTCCAGGGATTAAACCCAGGGCCTTCCTCACACTAGGCACGAGCTCTGACCACTGGAATACCTCCCCAGCCCCTCCTTGGAGCTCTCAGAAAATAAAAGCAGGTGGCAGCAGTGTCTTCTCAGAAATGACAGTGTATACTTAATGTTTCCATAGATAATAATAGTGATGTGAAAGCTGATATTCCCAGTGTGGTCATTGTTCATATGACATGTTCCTGATATAATTCTGACTAGGAAATAGATCATTAGCTTAGCTTATTTTCTTTGGAAAAATAGAATAATTTAAGCACTTTAACTGTAAATTTTATTATTCACTTGTCAAACAGTGTCTCTGAAATTGCCAGAATCATTATTTTTTTGGTGTGTATTATTGATTAGTAGAACTGGAATTTTTAAGTGATTAAAATTCCTTGTTAGAAAAGAATGACTTCATGTTTAAATTGTGAATTAGACTAAAATATAACATATTAAACACTTTGCTGGTAGAAATGTAGGATATGAGAAGAGAGTAAAGCTTCTGCTAATTAGAAGGGGGACCGGAAATGTGGGTTGCCCCCAGACGGAAATATTTATGGAGTGGTGTCATGTTCACTTCACTTGAATATCCTCTGGCGAAGTGACAGGTTCACTTTCCCATCTGTTAGTGTGAAGATGTGGAGATGATTACTAACTAGCAGTTTTTTCCCACTATTTTTTTATTAATATACAAATGTAATACATAGTCTTTACAATGAATTTGGGTGTTTCTTGCGTGTATATATCACATCGACTTTACAATTACTTCCTATTTTGTACCCTCCCAGCCCCTCCCTATCCCTTCCCCCGGCTCCGGCTATCACTTCATATGGTTCCAGAGTATGTCTGTGTTCTGGATTTTCCAAGTCAGAGAAACCATAAAGTGTTTAACATATTAATCTTCTGCACCTAAGTCATTTCACTTAAATCACCACTCTAACTCAGTTTTCTATTCCTTGAATGTGTTCGCAGTAGTTAAATCTTGATGCGTAGCAGTTTTATGGCACATTGTTTTAGGTTGCTTGTGCCACTGCTGTCAATGCTACTGAGGAGGCTAGCAGGGTCATTGAGCCACCACGAATATGGTATATTTTTTCAGTGACAGTTCAAACAGTGTTCTCAAATGAAAATAAAACAGAAAGAAATTCTAATTTTCAGTTTCACATCTTCTTTTTTCTGTGCCTACTTGATGGAGCAGACTCATAATCTCAGTACTGTGAGAGGCTGAGGCAAGAGGATTGCAATTTTCAACCCAGCCTGGTTGAAACTTGATGACTTAGAGAGACTCTTCCAACAATAAAGATAAAAAGTCAGCTGGGGGGCTGGAGGAGTAGCTCAGCAGTTAAAGTGCTTGCCTGGAAAGCTCAGGGCCCTGGGTTCAGTTCCCTAGCATCATATAAGCAGCATGTGGTGGTGTTTGCCTGCAGTCCTTGCCCTCTGGAGGCTGAGGTGGGAGGATTGTCATGTGTTCAGGACCAGCCTGGATTGCAGAGCAAGACCCTGCCTCAGGAGGAAAAAACAAAACAAACAAACAAAACGGACTGAGAATGTAGTTTAGTGCCCTCAGTTCCATCTCTAGTACTATTTTTAAAAGGTTAATTTTTGTAACAGTTAGTAAAACAAAAGCAGTTGTTTCCTGAGATCACTTAGCATCTTCCTGACTTTTAAAGATTCTCAAGGGCAAAATTATGGAACTCTTGGCTGAAATATAGAACATTGCAATAGGTACCATTAAATGACTTTGGAGCCAGTTTATAAGGTCAGTGAAAAATAACTAATGTGTGCTTGAAAAACTTCAGCGTAAAAGTACTGATAACATTTTTCACAGAACTAGAGGAAAAATCCTAAAATTCACATGGAACCAAAAGAGACCCAGAAGAACCATAGCAATCCTGAACAAGACAGAAGCAGGGGGTGTCACAATTCCAGGCATCAAATTATATTACAAAGCAACAGTGATGAGAACCATATGGAATTGGCACAAAAATAGGTCTTTCAGTGAAACAGAACTGAGGATGGAGAGACCACTTCAAGTGACAATGGAGTCAGAAATACACACTGAAGAAAGGATGACCTTTTCAATAAATGGTGTAGAAGTGGTTATCTACATGCGTAAGAATGAACCTAGACCCACACCTCTCGCCATGTACTAAAATCAAATCAAAGTAAGTAAAAGACTTAGATATTAACACTGAACTTCCTGGAGAACAAAATAGGTAAAACTGTTGAAGATTGAGACAGAAACAAAAGACTTTTCTCAATAGGACACCTGATGGAAAAGAATAATCCCCAGAATTAACAAATGGAACTATATCAGATTAAAAAACTTCCACATGGCAAAGGAAATAATCAATAGAGTGAAGAGTAAACAGACACAATGGAGAAACTCTACTACCTACACTTTGGACAGGGGGCTAATACACCAAGAACTGAAGAAAAATGGATCCCTCAAAATCAAAGACCCAACTTTAAAAAAAAGGGCAATTGAAATGAAGAGACAACTTGCATAAGTACAAATGGCCAGCAAGTACATAAAAAAATGTTCAACATCCTATTGGAGGAATGCAAATCAAAATAGCACTGAAATACTGTCTTACCCCATGACTCAGAAAGCAGTAGATGCTGGCAAGAGTGCAGGGGAGAAGGGAACCCTCTGACATTGCAGTGGGACTGTAAACTGGTGCCACCCCTATGGAAATCAGTATAGAGAAAGATATGAAAGCACCGTTTAGCAGAGGTACATGTAAACCCGTGTTATAGCAGCACAGCTAATAATAGCTAAATTGTGGAAGACAACAAAATACCTGTCACCAGATCAATGGATACAAAAAACATGGTGTATATTCACAATGAAATACTACTTTGTAGTAAAGACAGATAGATTTGAGTCATTTGTAAGTAAATGGGTACAACCTGAGACCCTTATGCATAGTGAAGTGAATCAGACCCAGAAGGTTAAATGTTGTATCATTCTGTAACATAATAAAAACAGAAATATATATATATATATATATATATATATATATATATATATATATATATAAAATAGTGTCAAATGTGTGGGATGTTAGGAGTTGAGGGAACAGGTAGGGGAGTGAAAAGGGGAGATGGAAAGGGGATGTTGAAGCAATATGTATGTGCATAGAATTCTCAAGTTCACTAACCCTTGTGTATCATGTAAGAAAAACTTTAGTGTAATCCAGTCTAGAAGTTACAAGTCTGTACAAGTTCCTGGAATATGAAAGGAAAATGTAGTATTGGAAAATGGTGATTTGTGATTTCAATAGCTTGGTGTGAGAACTGAGAAGTACCAGATGGCTGGATCTTGAACAAAGTGGCCAGAAACATGTGCTAGAGAAAAGGTAGACTCTAGCAAATGGTGCTGGGAAAACTGGCTGGCCATGTGTGGAAGAATGAAACTAGACCCACATCTTTAACCATGTACCAAATTAAAATGGATCATTCCACAGCACCACATAAGCCGGTGTGGTAGTGTATACTCACTAGGCTGAGGCAGGAGGATTACATTGAGGTCAAGGCCAGCCTGGGCTACATAGTAAACTCAGGCCCAGCCTGGACTAAATAGTGAGACCGAGCCTCAAAAACAAAACAAACCAAATTGAAATAGATCAAAATTTTAGATATTAAAATGAAAACACTAAACTCCTTGGAGAAAAAAAATAGACAAAACCTTTGGAAATACTTGCATAAGCAAAGACTTTCTCAGTAGAACACCCGAAGCACATGAGATTACACCAGGAATCAACAAATGGGATTATATCAAATTAAAAACCTTCTACACAGTAAAGGAAACAATAGTGAAGAGAACCCCAACAGAATGGGGAAAATTTGTTGCCAGCTACTCCTCAGACAGCGGACTATTATGAAGATATACAAAGAACTGAAAAAAATTAGACCCTCCAGAATAAAGGATCCGACAAAAAAATGAGAATCTGCAACAAACACTTCCCAGAAGAAGTGTGGATGGCCAATAAGTACATGAAAAAATATTCAGCATCTTTAGCCATCAAAGAAATGCAAATCAAAACCTTGGTGTTCTGGGCTGGAGGAATGGCACAGCAGTTAAAGCACTTGCCTTGGAACCAAAGTGCCTTGAGTTTAATTCCCCAGCACCATGTAAAGCTGGGCGTGGTGGTGCATGCTTGTAGTCCCAGCAGTTTGGAGGCTGAGGCAGGGAGATTGTCCTGAGTCCAGGGCTAGCCTGGGCTACACTAGTGAGTTCAGGGCACTGCCTCTAGAAAAGAAAGAAAAAGAGAGAGAGAAAAAAACCACTGAGGTTCTATCTAACTCCAGCAAGTAAGGCTGGTATTAAGAACTCAAAACAGGCCTCTCTGTCTTCTACTGCCTAGCAGGAAGAGTTGCCACCATGTCCTTGCATCTGCACTGAATGGTTGTGTGGAACTGAGTTTCCTGATCAAGAGGAATAAGCAGACGTACAGCACCAAGTCCAACAACCTGAAGACCGCCAGCTCCTTCGCTTACAAGGGCTTATTTACTGCAAGATCGTGGGCGTGGAGACCAAGGCCTTTGGGCCAGTGGCAAAGGCATCACGGTAGTCATGAAGCAGAGATCTGCCAGCAAAACCCAGCAACCTCCTGTATATGGACCACTGCCAACAAGAATGTTCATGCCACCCTCAACAGTATGTGCCCCATGTTCCGCACATGGCTGTTATCTTCAGGGCTGGCACCATCCTGATTAGCTAGATGCCAGTGGTGGTGAAGAGGAATTGGATGCGGCCCCTGAGAGCTCCTGAGCCCTCAGAGCTTCCAGCAATAAAGTCAGCGCCTTGCTGACTTTAAAACAAAAACAAAAACAAAAAACATAAGAAATGCTGACGATGCTGTGGGGAAAAAGGAACCCTCGTACATTGCTGGTGGGGCTGTAAACTAGTACAACCACTATAGAAAGCAGTATGGAGATTCCTCAAAAGGCTGAAAATAGTTACTGCAGTTGACCCAACTGTACCATTTCTAAGGATCTTCCCAAAAGAGTTAAAGTCATCATACAAGAGTGATCCATGCACACTCATGTTTATAGCAGCACCATTTATAATAACCAAATCTTGGAAGCCAGTGTGTCCAACAGCAGATGGATAGATTAAGAAAATGTAGTATGTGTACACTGTGGAGTGCTGCCCTGCCGTAAGACACATTTGAGTCACTTGTAGGAAAATGGAGGCACCTTGAGACCGTGATGCTCAGTGAAGTGAATTAGACACAGAAGGTTAAATATTGTATGGTTTCTCTGATATGAGAAAACCAAGCATGAAGTAAGAGAGGGAAGAAAGTAAGATAGACTTTGTGCAGAAGGAAAGGTGATGTGGAAGGGGCTTGAGAGGGTGGGAATGGCAAAAGAATTAAAGTCATAATATAGTAATGATACATGCATATCCATGTTTATATAGCAGCACAGTTTATAATGGCCAAATCTTGGAAGAAGCCAACATGCCTGAGTGCAGATGACTGGATAAAGAAGATGTGTATATGTACACAATGGAGTATCAATCTGCCATTAAGAATGACAAATTTGGGGTTGGGGATTAAGCTTATAGGCCTGGCAAGTGTGAGTCCCTGGGTTCAGTCCTCAGCACCAAAAAATAAAAAAAGAAGACAAGACTGACACATTTGAGTCATTTGTAGGAAAATGGATACACCTTGAGACCATTATGCTCAGCAAAATGAAGCAGATCCAGAAAGTTTAACATCATATGGTTTCTCTAATATGAGAAAAACCAAACCATAAAAAATTGTAAAAGATATTGAAGAAAGTAAGAAGATGGACTTTATGGAGAGGGAAAGGGAAAGTGAGGGAAGGGGTAAGGGAGGTGGTAATAATAATAAAATAATTTTAGAAAGGGAGTGGGAAAGGGAAAGGTATATAATATGTTTTTTAAAAAATGTCAGATGGCTGGCAAATTGTCAATGTAAGCCCTATTCTTAAAGGAGTAATGCCCTTTGTTGAGTTCCTTGGGAAGCAGACACAAGTTCACTGTGATAGGTAACACTCAGTTGGCAGTGTTCTCATTTAATAAGTTTTATGCTTCTTGGGAAGCAGACACAAGTTCACTGTGATAGGTAACACTCAGTTGGCAGTGTTCTCATTTAATAAGTTTTATGCTTCTTTTCTTGTTTTATACTATAATGAGTGTTACTGAATTAGGGTTTTTTTTAAGGAAGGTGATAGACTTTGCATTTTAAGTGTATGATTTACTTTTTTCTCATTTTAGAGTCAACACCCCACTTGCTCTATACTGGTTAATAGGAGCATGGAAGATCCATTTGGTGAGTATCGCCTGCATTTTTCTTAGTAAATGACATTTCTGTTTTATTCTTCTTCACCATTTTTTGTTTGCTTGTCTGTCTGTGTATTTATTGTGGTCCTAGGGACCGAGTCCTGGGCCTTTATGGTTATATCCCTAGCCCTCTTGCACCTCTCCCTCCTTTTTTTTTTTTTTTTTTTAAATTTGAGACAGGGTCTCATCAAGTTGCCCAACCTAGTCTCAGATTTGTGATTCTCCTGCCTACCTCTCAGAGTGCTGGAATTACAGGCTTGTGCCACCAAGCCTGGCGTTATTCTTCATTTCACCTCCATGAAAGCTTTGAGAATACCCAGCATTTAGAATCTGAGGCAAGAGGATTGCTATCATCTTGAGGCAAGATTGGGGTACGTAGTGAGTGTAGGACTAGCCTGGCTTACAAAGTGAGTCCTTGTCTCAAAAAAGTAAAGAAAGAAAAGAAGCAAAGAGCTTTGAGAGTAAATTACATTTTCTCATTTTTAGTCTACCACTCTAGAATGGTGGTTTTCAAGCATTTTGTTCTCAGGATCCCTTTATACTTTTATATAATTTAACCCCCCCATGAACTTTTGTATGTATAATTTATATGTATCGATATTTACTATATTGTAAATTAAGAAAGAGGAATTTAAAAACTATTAATTTGTTTTGAAATAACATATGATCATTATAGGTTACATAAATAACATTTTTAATGAAAAATAACTCTCAAAATAAAAAAACCCACATGAATGGCATTATTTTACATTTTAGCAAATTTCAGTTTAATAGAAGACCACTGCATTTACATACCTGCCTCTACAATCAATTTGTTGTATGACGGCAAACTCTGTATAGTTGGGAGATACTGTCAGATAGAAGTCAAATAACATGTTTTGTTTTGTTTTGTTTTGTTTTTGAGACTGAGTCTCGCTCTGTAGCCCAGGCTGATCCTGGACTCACTGTGGAGCTCAGGCTTGCCTTAGACTCAAGGCAATCCTCTTGCCTCGGCCTCCCAGATACTGGGATTACGGGTGTGCACCACTATACCCAGTTTATGTGGTGCTGGGGAATCAAACTCGAGTACTTAGTGTTTGACTTAGTGCTTGCTGGCTAAGTGTTCTAACTGCTGAATCATTCCTCCAGCCCATATCTTAATAATACTTCAAAAATTATTCTGATCATAGTGACATTCTGAAAGAGTATTAGAGATCTCCAGGGGCATGCTTTGAGATGCATTGCCCTGAAATGTTAGTCATCTCAATAAAACAAAGAATCGTATGGCATATTAAAATGAGAAATTTAAGTTCTCTGTGTTGGTCATGTAAGTTATGTACACTTCTGTTTGCATGGAAATTTAGTTGTGATACTGCAGAAACAAATATGATTTGGTAGAATTTCATTAGTATTTGGTCAAAGAATAGTCATGAGAAAGTAATGTCATAGCGGAGATGTTTTGCCTGTGTGTCTATGTCATCTAGGAACGTGAGGAAGAGAATCTAAATACAGCACAGGGCTGTCTACCTTTTTGATTAAGAAGTCAGTTACTGCGTAGTGAACCTTGTTTCCTCTTGACTGTAATTTCGAAGTGAGAGACTGTCTCAATCACTTTCTCATTGCTGGACCACAATAACCACGCCCACGACTTAAAGGAAGAAGGGTTTATTTTAGCTCCCAAATTCAGAATATCTCAGTGCATGCGTGGTTGGCCAGCCATGGCAGACGTGCGTGGCAGAGGGCCTCAGAGGGCCTGGCTGCAGGAGAGCTGTGCAGTGCACAGCAGCAAGAGTGGAGCAAGTGTGAAGAGCGACTGGCAGCAGAGAGAGACCCTCCCACTGCCCCGCATGGAGCAGCACACAAGCCCATCCGTGGATTAATCCCCTTGATCCAGTCCCCTCTTGGTGCAGTCACCTTCCAAATCCTGAGACTTGGGGGACATTTTAGATCCAAACCATAACTGAGTTCCATCTTGGAATATCAGATTTTAGAAACCATATTAGTTGAAAAGTACTTTCTATATACACTACCAAATAAAAATCAGGTAATGTTACATGTAAACTTTAGCATGCTAGACAAAGCATACAGCTGAGACATTTTATGATTGCCATGTGGCCAGAAGTCTCAATTCCTTTTTATTTCAGTATAATTTGAAAAAATGAGTCTTACAATTTTACTAAGCCTGTGTCCATCCTATTCTTGCCCCATTGTCATTGGTGAGTGCGGTTTAAGCTTTTTGGTTACTGGCACTAGTAATGAAACAGCTGGAGGAACAGCACCGCGGTTGAAACACTTGCCTACCAAGTATGAGGCCCTGATTTTGATTCCCCAGAACCACATGAGGAAAGTATGATGGCGTGCATCTATGATCTCAGCACTAAGGAAGCTGAGACGAGAGGATTGCTGTGAGTTCAATGCTAGCCTGGACTATAAAGTGAGATCCTGTCTTTTGTACCCCCTGCATATAAAAAACAGCTTAGATTAATTTTGTCTTTCTCACTTTAAGACTTTTATTGAAAACTTTACAATAAAAAAGAAAACTTTACAGTATCAGAATTTCTCTTGGTTTTCATGGCCTTAGAAATGACATTAGGGCTTTGGCTTGCCTACTCTCTTCCCCTCAACCCCCCCACCCCCTGCCCTTTTTCTGATACTGGGGATTGAATGATGGGCCTTTGCTCTGAGCTACGTCCCAATCTTTTTTTTTTTTTTATTTTAAGACAAGGTCTTACGAAGTCATTAAGCTGCCCAGACTGGACTTGAACTTTAAGTCCATTTGCCCTGGCTCCCAGAGCGCTGGGATTACAGGCCTGGTCTACCTTTGGGCTAGGCCCTTGGTGTTTTCCCCCTAAAGAGTAGTTTACAGAATTGCGTTCATCAATGATATATTTACTTTGAACACTAGAGGGCAGTCAGCACTTTGTTAATTAATTTGTGGTTTCATTATCCAATTGAGAGAATTGTTTATGAAAAGTTGGTAAAATTAAGTTTATTGTAGCTGCCTGGCGACAAATTCTAGAAAATATATTCATATGATAAGATGCATGGTAACTCCAAAAGTTTTTACGGGAAATGTAAATTTTCTTTCTGACTGACCTCTGTACTTTACTCCATGTATATACACAGGTTAAATATCCGTAATCGGAAATCTGAAATACTCCAAAATCTGACAGTATGAGTGGAAATTTTCCTCTGACATTATCAGATGGGCTACAGTCAACATACATGCATGCTTTTAAAGTATTGTATAAAACTACCCTCTGTGTATATAAGATACATATGAAACAGATTTCATGTTTAGACTTGGGTCTTAACCACAAGGTATATTTTATGTGTTTGTAAATATTCCAAAATCTGGAAATATTTAAAATCCAAAACATTTTTTGGTGTAAGTACTTTGGGTAAGGGATTCTCTACCTGCATAAAGAAACCCAACTTAAAAAAAAAAGAAGAAGAAACTTAACCTTTGTAACTAAAAGGTTTTTTTGTGTGAGTGTTTGTGAGACAAGAGTCTTGCTCTATAGTCCAGGCTGGTCCTAAACTCACTGCACTGTGTAGTCCAGACTGGCCTCAAGCGCTTATTGAAATCATCCTGCTCAACCTCCCAGGTGCTGAAATTAAAGGCTTGTGCTAACACATAAGCCTTATGTGGTGCTAGGGAGTCAAATCCAGGGCCTTGTACTTGCTAAGCAAGCGCTTTAGTCACTGAATTATGCACCCAGCACTAACCAAAGTTTTAATATAATCTAAATAATTACTTACTGTACAAATTAAATTGAAATTAAATATACCTCAGATTTACTGGAGTATAATGGTGATGTACTTACCTAGTAAGCAGGAGATCATAGGTTCTATCCCGAGCACTTCATACTACATGCACACACATGAAGTTTCTAGAGAGTATCAGAGTGAGAATTATTATGGGCTATTGGTGTAGTTCTGTAGAGCACTTGCCTAGCAAGCACAAGATTCTGGGTTCAGTTCCCTAGTACCACATAAAAAATAGGCTGAAAGGTGTACACCTGTAATTTCAGAACTCAAGAGACTTAGACAGGAGGATTGCCCTGAGTTTGAGACCAGCCTGAAGTATATAGTGAGTTAAGGCCTGGACTACACATTACACACGCACACACGCACACATGCACACGCGCACGTATTCTCATTCTCTCTCTTTCTCTCTCTGGGGTAGAGGTAGGGGTTGGGAGTTGAACCCAAGGCTGTGTGCAGGCTACCAGGTGGCAAGCACTCTATCCCTGTCCCAAATGTGTTTTTTGGTTTTTGTTTTTGCACCATCAGACATCAGAGCCAGGCCTTCGTACATGCTGGGCAGCACTTTGCCATTGAGCTGCTCCTCCAGTCCCCAAAACCACTTTTTTTTTCCTTTCAGTTATTTGAGACAAGATCTTGCTATGTAACCTTGAACTCTCTTTATAGCCTAGGCTGGCCTTGAACTCTGTCCACCTGCTTCCAGCTCCCAGAGTGCTGGGATTACAGATATATGCCACCATAACCTGGTTCGCAAATGTGCTTTTGATCATTCACTGAAGTTAAAATGTGGTTCTGTGCTAGTGAGAAGGGCTTTCTTGTAGCTATTGAAATCTAAGAATTTATAAGTCAGTATTTTCATTCATAATGTGGGTTTTATAGAAAAATAAATGATTTGTAGTTATATTGAGCACCCAGTCTTATATGTATTTTTTCTTTTTTTTTTGTCTTTTGTATTTTTTGTTTTTTTATTTGATTTTTATTGTTTAGAGCTGAGGACCGAACCCAGGGCTTTGCACTTGCGAGGCAGGCGCTCTGCCACTGAGCTAAATCCCCAACCCCGGTCTATGTATTTTTTTCTAAAGGTTAAATTGATTTTTTTCATAATTGTTTATGAAGCATACATATGGTTAAAACTTTGTATACTTAATATTATTGGAAAAAGAGAACAATTCTGAATGTAAAATGAGTTCATTTCTGAGTCCCTATAAGATGAATTGAGAATTGTTAAGATCAGTTTTGGTCAGTTCGCCAGATATGGTGGCATACATGTGATCAGCTGCTTAGTCTGGAGCAGGGAGTTTACAAATTTGAGGCCAGCCTGGGCAATTTATGAAGGTCTGGTCCCAGAAAGAAAAAAGGTGGGGGGACCAGTTAGGATGTAGCCCGCTGGTAAAGCACTTGTTTACTATATGTACAGCCCTAGGTTCAATCCCCAGTACCACTGCCAAGACCAGAACACTAACAATTATTTTAATACATTGCGCCGTGGAGGACCAAACCCAAGGCCTCATGCGTGCTGGACTAAGCACTGTGCCACTGAGCGACTCCCCCAGCCGAATAATTGGTCATAGTATTCTGAAAATATCACTGGCAACAAATGCTGTCAGGATTTGTTGTTGTTGTTGTTGTTGTTGTTGTTAGTGAAAAGCTTACATTTAGAAAATGTCAAGTATCTATGCTTGAATAGAATAGTTACTTGTTCTTTCAAGTAAAAATGACATTTCCTGAAGGAAACTGGCCACTTCATCTCTCAGTGCAGTCACACAGTGCCTTTCCTGGAGACGCCCACTGTGCTCAAGTGCTTAAGCCTTACTTTAATATGTGCTTCCTGCTTTTTCACACTCCAAGAATAAAAAGACAAGAACAGAAGGATTGAGGTATATTAAAACTAATAATTTTTATGGCTTCATTACCAACATTCTTAAATTAAAACTAGCTTTTAGGGGCTGAAGGCGTAGCACAGCAGTTAGAGCACTTGCCTGTTAGAGCACAAGGCCCTGGGCTCCCTTCCCCAGCACAACATACTCCAGGCATGTTGGCACATGCCTGTAATCCCAGCACTCAAGAGTTCCTGGACTGCAGAATAAGACCCTGCCTCAAATTAATCAGTCAACCAAGCAAACAAACAGCATTAGATTTAAATATAATTGGTCTGTGTTAAAATGTCAGCAGTTAGGCTGAAACTGTGTTTGAACAACTGTGTATCTTCCCACCCTGAGAGTGGACTTGTGTCACACTCACCTCCTAAGCCTGGGACTCGGCACAGTGGCTGCCACAAAGAGTGTACTTGAAAGGTGCCAACTGCCTAGCTGATGAGTTGTTAAAATGGATGAAAAATAGAATCCAAATTAAAGAAAAGCAAACCAAACCAAAAAAAAAAAAAAAAAAAAAAAAACAGATGCTGGGGCTGGAGGTATGACACAGAAGTTATAGTACCTGCTTAGCAAGTGCACACCCTTAATTAGGACCAGAGAAACCAGGCATGGTGGCGCAGTTCTATAATGCCAGCACCCAGGAAGCTGAGGCAGGAGGATTGCTGTTTGAGGCCAGCCTCAGCTACACAGTGGGTTCAATGATTTTTTTAATAAAATCATTGTTGTTGTTGTTGTTTAAGCAAGCAAAGGTATTATTGAGTAAAGCAAGAAGGAAAAGAGGACTGGAGGAATGGCGCAGCAGTTAAAGCACTTGCCTTATAAGCACAGGGCCCAGAGTTCAATTCCCCAGTACCACGTAAAGCTGGGCATGGTGGTGCATACCTGTAATCCCAGCACTTGGGAAGCTGAGGCAGGAGGATTGTCCTGAGTCCAAGGCCAGCTTGGGCTACAGGGTGTCTCCAGAAAAAAAAAAAGTAGTAGAAGAAGAAGAAACAAGGAAAAGAAAAGCCCTTAGCGAAGAAGCTAAGAGGGAGCTGAGTGAGTCTCCATCAGAAATGAGGAGAGAGGAATATGAGAGAGCAGCTGAGGCACCGATTCTTAGGTTTACATACGTACAAGAGGAAGGCCCCTCCCACTGGCGCATGGTACGTTGCCGCCACATCTGCTTTAGCCAGTAGCTTTTCTATCTTACTCCTTCCTCCTTTCTTCCCTCCCTTTTGTAAAATATTTCCTGGTACTGGAGACTCAACCCAGGACCTAGTACATGCTGAGCAAGCACTGGCCCAGCCACCAGTATCTTTTTGAGTTTGAATCTGAAATAGTTATGGTGTTTTGTTTTGTTTTATGCTTGACTCTCTTTTAGCTCTACCTCCTAATTTTTTTTTCTGCTATTATGTTTTTAATCTCTAAGAAGTCACCCCCCTTCCTAGCACAGTGTCATGGTGGGGAATGAACCTGGGACCTCCCCATGGGAAGCAAGCATTCTGCCTTTGAGCTACACCAGGAGGTCTTCTTAATTCTCTGAATGTTGCTATTAGTAATATCCTTTCATTGTTTCAACACATTTCCTTTCTCACTAATTTCATTAAGTTTCTATATACCCCCACCCCTTTTAGAGTTTTTTGTTTTGATCTCTTGTGTTAGAACTTTTCTCTGATGTTTGGTAATAATTAGCTCTCTACTCATGATTAAGAGGAAACTAGCTGAGGGTGTTGCACAGTAGTGAAGGCTTGCCTGGTCTGTTTGAGGCCCTAGGTTCCATCTCCAGCATCCTTCTCTCCCCCTGCCCCCCAAAAGAGTAAAGGACTAAATATTCCAGTTAGAAGCTTTTAAGTGTGTAGGCTGGTTGCTTATGGGTGAGCTTCTTGGGCTTTTTTATTTATTTATTGAGACAGGGTCTCATTCTGTAGTCCAGTCTGGTCCTAAACTCACTATGGAGCCTACGCTGGCCTTGAGTTCATGGCAGTCCTCTTGTCTCAGCCTCCAGAGTGCTATGGTTACAGGCTTGTGCCACCATGCCTGGCTTATGTGGTGCTGGAAAATTGAACTTGCGTACTTAATGCTTGACGTAGCATTTGCTACACAAGTGCTTTAACCACTGAGCCATTCCTCCAGCCTCTCTTGGCTTTATTGTTGAGGAATATTCCCGTATCAATATTAGGGCCTAGGGGATGTTTGCCTCTCCCTATTCAGATGGTAAATGGTAGATGGTAAACGGTAGGTTGCGTGGTTCAGCATTAATTGTGCATGCACAGTTACTTCCCTTCCAGTTTTAGGCCTATATCAATGGCACAAACTGGCTGTTATATCTCTCCATGCAGAATATTTATTTTACTGTTTCCAAAAAGTGACTTCCACAGTGCCCCAAGAGCCGGTGAGGAGCCGCCTCCCAGGTCATGATGTGAGGAGCGTGGTCACCAGGAGGCAAACAGCTTTACCCCGAGCCTCCTTATTTTTGGTTCTCTCCCTTCCACCTAGTTTCAAAGGGACCTGGATATAGTAAAGTGAAGTGTTGCTTGTTAACCTGTATCCGGGTGTATTGTCAGTTACAAGACAAATGTAGTGGATATACTTTCCATAAGTGCCAGGTGAAGGAACGTAAAGTCCAGAGAAGATCTTCTACAGTGTGAGTTCTGTGGTTCTTCACTCTCCAATCCTCATTCCTGTTTCTCCTTCCTCCCTTCACTGTTGTTTGTGGGTTAGCAGTGTGTCAGAGGAAAGGGGACTGAAACCTGGACTTACCATTTGCTCAGAATCCTTAATTGTGAATTACATCTACAGATTTTTGCAGGGGAAGATCTATATGCAGAATTGCCTTCCCAAAATGTTTTAATCATCTGAATAATTTCATTTTCTCTATATGTCCCCTGTTATAGGTAGAAGCACAATTTTTAGAAAATATTTTTGATATGTGTTTGAAAAAATAATAAGCTTTATTAGTGTGAATTCTGAATTTAAAACTAATTGCAAATTCTATATTAAATACATGGCATCCTGGGAATAGGCTCATCAGGTAGTCTCTTGATTAGAATTGTATCATTTAGGTAATATGGTAAGCCATTTATTAAGATAGTAAATAGAATTTACTTTTTCCTGAACAAATAATGCCAGTTACTTTCTCCTTAACTTTGTACATGAATTTATAATATGTAAGTAGTTACTAGGTTAAAAAGGGTTATTTGCAAAGGGTTAGCTGTTTAAGGGCATTTAAGAAGCCATGCTTACCAGGCGTGGTAGCTAATGCACTCTGGGAGGCTGAGGTAGGAGAATAGCAAGTTTGAACCTAGCCTGGGCAGCTTAACAATTGAGCAAGACCCTGTCTCAAATTAAAAATAAAAAATGAGCTAGGAAATCCCTGGATTCAGTCCCCAGACTGTGGAGGTCAGGGTGAGAGTGGAAGCCATGCTTAACTTCACTTCAAAGTTTTAAGGAGAAAAATTGATGCTATGTTGTTTCTGCTTGAAATTCAAAATATGTCAGTGACACAGTCCCTCTCTTCCTCCTCTTGAAGAATGAAGGACAAAGTAGGAACTTAATTAGTTTTGAGATCTTTGAAGCGTAGGAGGTAAATTCCTCTGTGATTAAATAAGGTAAAAAAATGCTGTGCCAACCCAGGCCTGGTGGCATAGGCCAATAGTCCCAGCACTTAGAGAGGCTGAGGCAGTGGAAGGATGGCAAAGTTGAGGTCAGCCTGGGCAACTTAGTGACTTAGCGAGACCCTGTCTCAAAATCAAAAATGAAAAAAAGAATCTGTTCTATTTTTCTCCTATAGATATTAGAAATTTAACATACCATTATTATAGATATATGTTAAATATTCCCTGTCATCTTATTGTCTAAGAGAATAAATAGCCCGGTCCTTCTGCTTTCACACCCTGCTGCCCAGCGGTCAGCACAAACTCATCTTTGTGTATATTTCTTTCATTTATTTTAATTTTCTTCATAAAACAAATATCCATCCTAAGAGAAACAGAATAAACAAAACAGTAGTTTCTATGAACTTGAATACCAGAGGCCACGCGGGCATTTTTCTGTCTGTAGAGAAAGGTGAGACGCAGCGTAGTCATGAGGGCCTGGGGAGACAGGAGGCCACCCTTTCTTGGTCCTGCCCTCTTTCTTACCTCTGACTTCTGCATAGTCATGCCTGCCATGTGGACAGCTCACCCAGACAGGTGGATTGGTTTCCATTTGAATTTATGTCTACACCTAGTCCTTTTCCCTGCACAGCTGTATATTATGCAGATGTTTTGTTCCCAGCCTGTGACTTGTCTCTTATTTTCTTACTAAAAGAAGTTTGTAATTTATTGGTACCTACTCTACCTTAATTCACTTTCCTGTTATGGTTCAGCATTTAGTGTTCTCCTTAAGAAATGTTTCCTTAACTCAAAGTTTTTTTTTTTTTTTATTTTTTGAGACAGGGTCTCACTTTGTAGCCCAGGCAGGTCCTGAACTCACTGTTGTAGCTCAGACTGGCCTTGAACTCAGAACAATCTGCCGGCCTCAGCCTCTGGAGCTGGGATTACAGGCATGCACCATCACACCCAGCTTTATGTGGTGCTGGGGAATCGAACTCAGGGCCTTGCACTTGCAAAGCAAGCTCTTTAACCGCTGTGCCATTCCTCCAGCCCCCTTAACCCAAAGTTATGAAGATTTTTCTCTATTTATTTCTTCAAGATGTTTATAGTTTCAGCTTTTACCTTTAGGCAGTTTTTTCCCCCCAGCTCTTTTTTGCCTAACTTTGGATGTGACACAAAATTGAAAACATTCTCCTTTGTCCACTTAATTACCTTTGCACTCATGTGAATTTCTGTGAAATGGACAATTCTCTAGGAAAATACAATATACCAAAGTAGCTCAAGAAATAAAAACCTCATGTCAGCATGTGCCTAAACTTTATTGGTTGTATGAGCAATTCAGTTCATGTTGAAGCAGCAAATAATATTAATGCTATGTCAAACACAGAAGGGCAGAAAAGAAAAAAGTATATCCATTTATTTTATAAAATTAGTAAAATCTTTGGCTGGGACTGAACTCAGTGGTTAGTGCTTGCCTTGTGAGCACAAGGCCCTGGTTTGATTCCCGAGCACCACATAAGCCAGGTTTGGTGGAGCACTTCTGTTAATCCTGGCCCTTGGGAGGCTGAGGCAGGAGGATTGCCATGAGTTCCAGGACAGAGTCAGGGCTACATAGTAACTTCAGGACCAGCCTAGATTGCAGTGATAACTGCAATGCCAACAAAGATAATGCAAAATATATTTGTCATATTACACTGACTGAATACAGTTGTAAAAAGTCCACATGAAGTACTTGAAAGTCAGGTGTGGTGTTACATGTCCATAAACCCAGCACTTGGGAGGCTGAGGCAGGAAGATGGAGAGCTTGAGCTGAGCTTAGGCAGCTGAGCAACTTGCCAACTGAAAATCTTAAAAAATAAAAAAATTGTCCAGGTGACTTAGCTCATAAAGGCTCAGGTTCAGTCACCAGTACTTGGCGGTGGTGATGGTGCTTCAAGATTAAATCTTAACAAAATTATTGTATTTGTCTAATAAGTAAAAAATATATGTTTCAGGCAAATTAGAAAATAGGACATAAAGAAGAAAATTTAGCATCATACTTGATATATAATCTAATGATAACTAGCCTTTATTGTGATGCAGTTGATCAAATAACTATATTTTTATATATCTACTTAATGATTTCTCATGGCAGTTATCTCTGTAGTCATATTTTTATATTTTTATATATTGTCTTATTGTTTCTTTTCTCATGTGAAATCCATAATTACATTAAAAATTTGATCAAGGGGTCAGTGCTTAGAGCACTTGCCTAGGAAGCACAAGGCCCCAGGCCTATCCTCTAGTACATAATAGCTGGCATGGTGGTGTATGCCTATAATCCCACACTCAAGAGGGTGAGACAGGAGGATGCCTGAGTTTGAGGCCAGATGGGCTATATAGTTTGGGACTGCCTAGACTACAGAGGGAAACGTTGTCTCAAAAGCAAAAGCGAAAAAAAAAAAAAAAAAAAACAAGCCAGGCATGGCAATACACACCTATAATCCCAGCATTTGAGAAGCCAAAGCGGGAGGATCACAGTTTGAAGGCAGCGTTGGCTACATGGGATTAGAGGCCAGTCTAAGGTACTTCGTACATCAGTCTCAAACCAACAAAGAAAACATATGACCAAGAAAATTTCTCTCAGTGTTTGAGGATGTTATGTTAAGTACTCATAGATAATAATACATTATCTTGGTGTGTCAGAAATTAATGATATACTCATTTTTATAGATCACAAACATTTTTGTAAAATTTAATTGTTCCTGTTTGGTTTTGTTATGTTTTTTTTTTTGAGACAGGGTCTCGCTCTGTAACCCTGGTGGGTCTTGAACTCACTATGTAACCCAGGTTAGCCTTGGGCTTGCCAATCCTCCTGCCCCAGTCTCCCAAGTGCTGGGATTACAGGCTTGCATCACCATGCCCAGCTTATGTGGTGCTGGGGAATTGAACTCAGCACTGTTATGCCATTTCTCCAGCCCCCAGGACTGATCTTAATAAGCATCTAACCTATGTGATAAAACTAGAAATTTGCTCTAGATAAGTGAAAAAACAATCTGAAGTATTGAGAAAAATTACTGGTATAATCCCTAAATAAATTACATATATTTAATATACTTTTTAATTAAATTTATGTGTGCTTTTGATATTTGACAGTGAGTATAAATTAGAAAAATGTTAAGTAGCTAACAAATTGCCCTTTTAAAACATTGCTTTATGACACCATTTGAGCCACACTAAGTTTGATTTATTTTTTGATTTTTTTGGGAAGTCAGATGCTGGGATGTACTCCAGACTCTATAAACAGGCGCTCTTCCACTGGACTACGCTGTGACCCTAAGATGATATTGTCCTGTAGAACCAACTGGAGCTTTTTTCTACAGTGATATTTATTTATTTATTTATTTATTTATTTACTACATCCAAAACAACCTCAGTGGTTGGCTGGTTGACTTCTTATGCCAACTCTGAGGTCTGTCATGTTAAAAAATGGCCTTTGATGATTATAGTTTTGACATGACTCACGGGCAAGATAATTTTTATAAGATTACAGTTTAAAACATCAGTGTGTAAAACATCAGTGAAGTCCAGAACACGTGGGTGTGTGTCCACACACCCTTGTATACACACGCCATGATCAAGGTTTTTATTATGAGGAGGTGACAGTATACTGGACCATCTTGTGGGGTAGTGTTGATGGTCTCTAATTCTTCATTGAAGGTTTGTGGGGTGTTTCTCCTTCATCAGACTAATGTTTATCTGGTGGTAGCTAAAGTGACCTCATAGCAGATTGCAATCTATAGCTACAGATTTCCTTTTTTTCTGTTGCATAAAAAGATTAATGTTGGGGCTGGAGGAATGGCACAGTGCTTAGAGTACAGGCCTTGAGTTCAGTTCCCCACAACCACATCAACCAGGAAAGGTGATGCTTGCACTTGGGAGGCAGAGGCAGGACTGCTCTGAGTCCAAGGCCAGTCTGGACTACATAGTGAGTTCAGGACTAGCGTAGACTACATAGTGAGACCTTGTCTCAAAAAAAAAAAAAAAAGAAGCCATTAATGTAACATTTGACCTGTTTATGGATTTTTAAATCAGGTTCAGGTTTCTCTCATTGTTTCTATATTATTTGTTTTTCTTCTCTGATCTCACAGAAAATGCTTTTTTTTTTTCTCATTCATGGAACCAAACCCAGGGTCTGGCATAAGCAGGGCACATGTTCTACCACTGAGTCTCCACCCTGAGCCAGAGTTCATTTTTTTTAAAAAAAGCATTTTATTAGTGCACGTTGATAGTACACGATAATGAGTTTTACTTTGGGAAGTTGGTACGTGCAACTAACACATCTTACTGTATTTTATCATCTTAAATTTACATATTATATCTTGATCATTTTTACTTTACTTTCCCCTTCCCACCCACTCACTCCCCTCACTTTCCCTTTTTTCCTCACTACAAAGTCTATCTTCTTACTTTCTTCCCTCCTTCACTTTTTATTATTTTGGTTTTCTCATATGAGAGAAACCATATAATATTTAACCTTCTGTGTCTGATTCATTTTGCTAAGCATAATGATCTCAAGGTGCATTCATTTTCCTACATATGACTCAAACTTATTTTACTCCATTGTGTAACTATATGAAAACTTCTTTATCCATTCATCTGGAGTTGAACATACTAGTTTCCTCCAAGATTTGGCTGTTCTAGGTTGTCCCAGCCATCTTTTAGATGCTGTAGAACAGGAGGATCTGGCTGCTTTGTTTTATTTTCTCCCAGGGCTCAGTTCTTTCCCTGGTCACTTTAAAGCTTAGTAATGAAAGAGTATGAATAGCAACAAGACTAACATTATGTCTTAAATAGTAAATAAAAAATGGCAGTAAAGAAGGGACTTCTTTTTTAAAAAATATTTTTGCAGTACTGGGAATTGAATCCAAGGCTTCTTACATGCTAATCTTAGGCTTTGTACCACTAAGAGCTACACCCCAGGGTGGCAAGACATTTTCGTTGAGTTTGGGTTGATGTATTTAGTTTTGGTTATAATGTAAGAATGTATCCACAGTGGATGGCTTATTGTTGGTTACAATGAAGTCCAGTTTCTTTTTCTTTTTCTTTTTCTTTTTCTTTTTCTTTTTCTTTTCTTTTCTTTGAGGCAGGATCTCCCTCTGTAGTCCAGGCTGGTCTTGAACTCTTTATGGAGTACAACGTGCTGGCTGACCTTGAACTCAAGGCAGTCGTGCTGATTCAGCCTCCCAAGTGCTGGGATTACAGATGTGTGCCACCACGCCTAGTTTATGTAGTGCTGGGGATTTAACCCAGGGTCTTGAGCTTGCTAGACGAGCACTTTATTTAACTGCTGAGCTATTCCTCTAGCCCAGAGTCCAATTTCTTTACCCTGACCCAAAGGTGAATGGTGAATTACCTGACTGAATGATTTAATTTATTCAATAAATTTTTGTTGGCTCACTACACTAACTGCCATGAAGCGGAAAAAAAAGACAATTTTATTTCTCAAGAGATTGGAAACAGGTCTGGTGGTACAGGCCTCTGATCCCAGCAGTTCAGAAAGCTAAGGCAGGAAAATCACAAGTTTAAACCCAGGCTGAGCAATTTAGTGAGACCTTGTCTCAAACAATTAAATAAAAAGAGACTAGGGATGTAGCTCAGAGTGAAGGCCCTGTGTCCTCAGTACTGCAAAGGGAAAAAAGGGGAGGGGCAGAATGAAGTGATCCTGTATGGGTAGAAGGAGCTGTGTTACTAGAGCTCAGTGCCATGTTGTTGAGAACATTTGTTGGTGGAGGTGGAATTTTTTGTTTTTGTTTTTGAGACAGGGTCTTGCTTTGTAGTTCATGCTGTCCAGGCTGATCTTGAACTCACTGTGTAGCCCAGGCTAACCTCTCTCATTTGCCACCATGTTGACAGCTGCATTGAACCTGGGTCTTGTGCATGGTAGGCAGACACTGTAGCTCAGAAGCAGCACTAGACAAGTAGCTTTAGGCGCGCCCCCAGCCCGTCAGTGTATTTTGTACCTAAGGAAATTACTAAAGCCAGACTTGCTTGTGAGCTCGACTTGGTGGTACGCATCTGTGATCCCAGCACTTGGGAGGCTGAGACGAGAAGACGGTGCCTTCAAGGCCAACCTAGACTGAATTGCAAGATAATGCCTAAGAAGTAACCTGATTGAATAGTCTCTGTCTTAACTGTATCTGTTTTCTTTAAATAGTGATTTTTTTAGGGTCCCCAACACCCAAGCCACAGACTGGTACTGTGGCCTTTAGAAACTGGGCCACACAATAGGAGGTGAGCAGTGGGCAAGGAGGCTTGATTTATAATTACAGCCACTCCCCATTGCTCCCATTACCGCCAGAGCTTTGCTTCCTGGCAGATCAGCCATGGCATTAGATTCTCCTATGAGCCATACAGTGAGACTGCGCATGCGGACGGGGTACATTGGGTGTTCCTCATGAGAAGCTAATGCCTGATGTCAGGTGGAGCCAGGGCGGTGGTGAAGCCAGCACTGTCCCCACCCTCCTGCTCCCATCCTTGGAAAAGTTGGCTTTCACACAACCAGTCCCTGCTGCCAAAAAGATTGAGGACTGCTGATTTAGAGAGGCTTGTTTGTTTTATTGTTTTTGTTTTGTATCTAAAAGAAGGATTTGGTAAGTGTTGGAAAATAAGAAAAACTAAAGGCTTCTTCTGTACCTTAGAGGTTATAAATATGTGCGTCTACAGCCACACCACCCTGAACGCACCGATCTCATCTGATCTTGGAAGCTAGGCAGGTTCGGGCTTGGTTAGTACTTGAAAGGGAGAACATAAACAGATATCAGTGCGGTGTCATGAGGTGTATGTGCATTGCTAAAGTCATGTCCCAGGGTATACAAGTGATACAAATGCAGGTGGAAAATGAAGTACATCTGTGCTGTGAGGGTTGTTTTTTATTGTTTTTGAGACAGGGTCTTACTCTGTAGTCTACGCTGATCCTGAACTCACTATGTAGCTCAGGCTGGCCTGAAACTCACAGCAGTCCTCCTGCCTCAGCTTCCTGAGAGCAAGTACTGTGATTACAGTTGGCGTGCCACCACGCCCGGTTTATGTGGTACATGGGAATCGAATTCAGGGCCTTCAGCTTACTAGGCAAGTGCTCTAACTGCTGTGCTTTTCCTCCAGCCCCAGTATTTGTGGTTTTTAGTAAGACATTGGGGCTGAAGTTTTTGTTATGTATCTAGGTTTATGGTATAGCAAAGAATGGTAACATGGATCATGTTACCTGGCTCTGAATCCTAACTTTGTCATTTGTAAGTTGGACAGATTTACTCCTGTGACTCATTCCTCATCTGTAAAATGGGGATAATAAATAGTATTTTTCTTATGG
Organism: Ctenodactylus gundi; assembly: GCA_004027205.1. Lineage (NCBI taxonomy): Eukaryota > Metazoa > Chordata > Mammalia > Rodentia > Ctenodactylidae > Ctenodactylus > Ctenodactylus gundi. Next base: position 504,757 of record PVKB01000377.1, read on the forward strand.
GCATGTTGTAAGGGTGAGACAAATTACTATACATGGAATGCTTAGAGTAGTCACTGGCATTGTAATGTAAGCTTAATTAATATAAAACATTCTTAGAAAGTGGAGAAGGAATGCAGGGAAAGTTGGATTTAGTTTATTGTAAGTCTTTTCATCAGATCTTTTGTTAGTTTTCTCTGTGTAACAGAGTAAGTTAGTTTGAATTTAGTATTATTTATGTTGTGATTTTTCTGATAGCAGTTTTTACCATTTAGTGAGATAAAAGATCAAACACTAGAAAACAGGAGTCTAGGTGAGAAGAAAGAGACCAGTAATCAGCAATATGTAATTAAAAGCTGATAGTCTTCAGGTTTAATCCTGTGTTTCTCTTAGGAACTAGAAAAGCAGAGTTTTTTAAAAAAATCATTTTTGTGTAAATCTAAAAGCAACTATAAGCCAGCTGTGGTGACATTGACCTTTAATTAGCACTCTGGGAAGCTGAGGCAGGAACATGGCAAGTTTGAGCCCAGCCTGGACAATTTAGTAAGACTGTTTAAAAAAAAAGGGCTTCGGATGTTGCTTAGTAAGGAAGGCATGGGTTCGACCCTCAACAGTGTCTCCCCAAAAAATAAAATTGAAAGAATATGTTGCTATAAGCATCTGTGGAAGTGAATTTAATAAGATTTATCTTAATCATGGCTTTTTCCTTCTTTTTTTCTTTCCTTTTCTTTCTTTTTTTGAGACAGTCTCACTGTGCAGTTCAGGCTGGTCCTGAGCTCACCCTGTAGCCCAGGCTGGTCTCATACAAGCAGTATTCTCCCAAGTGCCAAGATTATAGATGTAATCCTAAATAAATTGTGTGCTGCCGGGGAATCAAACCCAGAGAGTCTTGGGCATTTGGGCATGCTGGGCAAGTGCTTTAGCCATTGAGCTATGCTCCTAAGTCCCCCATATCTTTTTCTTTCCTTTCTATCACAAAACCAGTCATTGATTTGTTGCATGTTCATTACAGCCCTGACACATTTCATAACATAAATACACAATACCAGGTGAGATACCTGTAGATACTTTTCTCTGAGAGAAGTAAAAGAGCCTTTTATTTATCCTTTCCTTTTTTAGGTAATGGTTATTTAGTCCAGGGCCTTCACGCTGAGCTACATCTCCAGCCCATTTTTTATTTCTGATTTTGAGGTAGGATTTCACTAAGTCATTTAGTTGTCTGTACTAGGCTCAGACTCAACAATACTCCTGTCTCAGCCTCCCAGAGTGCTAGGATCACAGGCTTGCACCCAGTGCTAGGATTATAAGGCCCTGCTCGTTTTTAATCTTGAGATAAAGTCACTTGTTGAAGATAGAGAGAAATTTTGTGTTTTCAAAGAAGATAAGGTCTAATAGACACAGATGAATATTTACAACACATGTTGTATTCCCCGTGTGTAAAGCTGTATTCAAGGTGTCTTTAAAAGCTTGGGAGCCCCTAATTCAGGTTAATGTGTAAAAAAGGTTCAAGAAAGGCATTCTTGACGAGGAAATGGCATGCAAATGGAATTTTAAAGGATTAAGAGGAGTTACCAGGTTAGGACAGGCTGAGACAGCAGTGCGTGCCTTGGCAGACACAGCTGACATGTGTCGTGGCTTATTGATGGAAATTCCATGTGATTTAGGAAGAGTGATGATTGGGCAAGATAAAGAAGAGGGTGAGAATGGGCAGCAGATTGGATTCAAAGGCTTTTTTAAAACTGCAGAGTACTATTAAGTTTATATGGTCACTATAGGACCAGTGTTGGAAATAGATTTAGAAAGTCAAACTTGAAGGCAGGTATGAAATTATTATTGCCCCAAATACATATAGAATGTCAGGTTTGAAAGCAATTTTCTGTAGATTTCTTTCAGACTCAGAAGGTTTATGGAGTTGTTTAATGATATGCCAGGCATGGTGGTGCACACATGTAATCCCAGCTGTTTGGAAGGCTGAAGCAGGAGTGTCTGAAGTTTAAGCCTGGTAAGAGTCAATTTAGCAACATTCTGAGACCCCGTCTGAAAATCAAAAAGGGGGGTGGAGTCTGAATTAAATCCCTAGTGCTACAAAAAAACAGACAACAAAACCCAAAAAAAGGTATGGGAATGTAGCTCAGTGATAGAGCACTTGCCTACTATGTGTGAAGCCCCAGATTCAGTCCCAGTACCTGGCCAGGCATGGCATTACACATCTGTCATCTCAGCATGCTGGGAGGCTGAGTCAGGAGGATCGCAAATTTGAGCCCAGCCTGGGCAACTTAGTCAGCCTAGTGACTTAGCGAGACTCTCTCAAAATAAAAAGACAAAGTGTCTCCCTTTGTAGCCCAGGCTGATCTGGACTTCACAGCAATCCTCCTGAGCACCCTTCTGAATGCTGGGATAATAGGCATGCGCCGCCACACCCAGTTTACATTAGACTTTTTGCTCCAAGAAAATAAATACCACAAAAATTGTTTTTTATCTTATTTGCATTTTTGTTTCATTTTCTACAAGTCAGCACAACAAGCTGGTTGTCAGTCTTCCTTGTATTTTAGGATAGGTGATAATTTGAAGACTTTTACTTGTGCCAGGAATAAAGTAAGTATGAGTATCATGTTTTATGACTGCTTGGATCCTGGTGTGTATTTTGAGTTTTTTTTTTTTAATAGAAAATATTTTTAGGAGTGGAGGAATAGCTCAGTGGTTAAAGTGCGTGCTAGCAAGTGCTAAGCATCTGAGTTACCCGAGTTCGATTCCCCAGTACTACATAAACTGGGCGTGGGGGTGGGGTGTGTGTGTGTGTGTGTGTGTGTGTGTGTGTGTGTGTGTTCCCAGCCTATAATTCCAGCACTCAGGAGGCTGAGGCAGGAAGATTGCCATGAGTCCAAGGCCAGCCTGGGCTACATCGTTAAAGACCAGCCTAGACTACAAAGCCAGACCCTGTCTCAGAGAAGAAAGGAAAAAAGAAAATATTTTTGATGTGAAATGACCATCACCAAAATCATATCTTGGGAAGTTTTATTTGATGGTTACCTTTTTTCAGACTCAGCAACACTAGTAAAGCTTTCAGGAAGGCCAGAGGAGGCTTTGTTCAGTTGCTTTAGCATAGACAGGGGGACAAGGGGACAAGTTTTCCTTTGTCTTCACTGCGTTGTTTTCTGTGTTTGACTTCATTTTTACAAAATTTAAAAGTGAAGGTATGTATAACCTACGGCAGAATTTTTGACTTTAAAAATCATATACAAACTTCCCCCTGCCACCCCAGTGCCTCGCTGCCTGTAGTTGTATCAAAAGCGGGTCTTGAAGGGGGAAGGAATGGTGTAAAGGAAGTGGTTACTTCATACATGGAAAACAACAAGTGAAGCGCATTTGAACCACTGGCTAGAACAAGTTAGGCAGAAATGCCGTGTGCGTGGTCATCCTTAGCTCTTGCTCAGGAGTCACTGTGACTTACGGTGTCACCAGGTGTGCATTACTCACACTTTTTATTTAGTAGAGGATGAAGGCTGTATTCTTTTGCACATGTGCTGGAAAAAAATGTTACTTAAGGCATTCTTTGTTAGAAATTTCTGAGTAACTTTCACAGATGTGTTAGCTCTCAGCAGACATTTACTATGTTCCCACTGGGTATGTGACTGTTCATAATGTTAGATTTCACTCTTTCTCCGTCATTTTATTAAAATGAATTTGAGAGGCATCTGAGTTGGAGTTATGAAAGAGAGAGAAGGAAGACCAGTAACAGTGGCTAGTAGTCATCTTTGAGTCACCAGCAATGAATGCTACTTTACTAGGAAGCATTTGACACATTTCAAAACCCTTCATTGGGCGCTCCTTGATTTTTGTCTGGTTAGTTTCCACACATCATTGATACTTCTTGATTCCTTAATAGAGATCAGTTGGGACTTAGTTTTTCAGAATATTATGTGATTTTATAAACCGCTTTTTTGCTTTAAAACTCTTTAATGTTGGGGCTGGGGACATAGCTTTAACCAAAGCACTTGCCTAATAAGCACAAGTTCCTGGGTTTAATTCCCCCAGCACCACATAAACTGGGCGTGGTGGCACACACCTGTAATCCCAGCTCTCAGGGACAGGAGGACTACTGTGAGTTTGAGGCCAGACTGGGTGGCAGAGTGAGACCTTGTCTCAATAAATAAAAAATAAATAACTCAGTGCTCCTTAATCTCTTATTGTAACTACAAAAAACCTTGTATTCTGCTCATGAATAATATTTAGATTACAGAGTACATTAATAGATGAATAATAGCTTACAGAGTATATTAATAGATGGCCAGAAAGATGGAGCTTGTTAAATTTCAACTGATAACAAATGGATATAGTTCACAATGGATTTTGTTTTGTTCTTCTGGTAGTACTGAGGATTAACCTGAACTGTATTACCAGCCCTTTTTCTATTTTTTTATTTTGAGAAAGGTTCTCATTAAGTTCCAAGTTGCTTAGGCTAGGCTCAAACTCACTATCCTCCTGCCTCAGCTTCTCAAGTGCTTGGGTTACAGGCAGTGTACCACCACACTGGGCTGAAAACAACTCTTTTAAAACAGTCAAGATTTCCTCATGTACACTCTCAATAGTAGTTGGTGTGATGAAAGGTGGATGCCACATACCAACGAAATGAGAAGTTAGGTCTCTGCCATGGTCTTGTTACTGAATTATATTCATTACAGAAGTGCACTGGGACCACTGTCCTTTTGATAATAAAACATTGATTATTTTTGGAGGGGGGACAGAATATTGGAAGTTGTTAAATCATTAGTTTAACTGAAAGGGACCTTGGCGATCATTTAAGTTAGTTGTCTGATGTCACCCGGTGGTGTCAGGTTCTGTCAGTGTCATACATATCCTTTCACTTCCCTTCTTCCCTCATCCCCATAACCTTGAATCCTTTTGCTCAGTTTTCCTCACAAGTCCTTTTATCTCCACTCAGGTAATTCTGACATTTTTTTTTTTTTTTGAGACAGGGTCTCACTCTGTAGCCCAGGCTGGACTTGTACTCAGAACAATCTGCCTGCCTCAGCTTCCCAGTGCTGAGATTACCAGATTACAGGTGTGTGCCACCACACCCAGCTTTATGTGGTGCTGTGGAGTTAATCTCAGGGCCTTGCACTTTAACTGCTGTGCCATTCCTCTAGCCCAATTGTGATATTCTTCTATGTCAGTTTTTCTCATTGATTTCACTGTGCTAAAAAAAAATTCCCCAAATTGGGCTGGGGATGTAGCTTAGTGTTAGAGCGTTTGTACCATCACGAGAGAGAGAACACCTGCCGTAACTTCCATTCTTGGGCCCAAAAGAAACATTTAGCTGATGTGACATAGAAGCATAAGAGAGCCTCCCTGTTTTCCCCAAAGAATTATAGGATTTAAATTCAAACCATTTATGAGGTAAGGTCATTTACATAAAGAATTTAAATGGAGAGGCTGGTGGAACAGCACAGCAAGTGCAAGGCTCTGTGTTTAATTCCCCGGCACCACATAAAGCTGGGCATGGTAGGGCACATCTGTAATCTCAGCATAGGGGAGGCTGAGGCAGGAGAATTGCCGTTGCCTTGAGTCCAAGGCTAGTGTGGGCTACATATGAGTTCAGATAAGAGTGAGGACCCCCCCCCCAAAAAAAAAGGATTTAAATGGAGAGAGAGGAGCCAAAATATATTAACCATCTCTAAGCATCAGAGTCTTTTAAAAAATTTATTATTATTATTTGGCAGTACTGTGGATTAAGTACAGGTACTTTACACTGAGGTATATCCCCAGCCCATGTATAGTTTTAATTTTAAGACAGGGTCTCACTAAGTCATTTAAGCTGCTCAGGCTGGGCTCAAACTTGTGATTCTCCTGCCTCAGCCTCTCAGAGGGGTAGGATTACAGGCTTGTGCCACGGGCCCAGCTTTATCAGAGTTCTCTGGTTTACTCCTCAGCCCAGCTCTATGAGTAATTATCTCCATTTGACAGATGTGGAGACTGAGGTTTGTATACATTAAGTAAGCTATCCAGATTCCCATAGTCAGCCAATAAGAAAGGTGAAATATGTCAGTTTTATGTGATTCCCACCCTCCGTTCTTCCATTGGAGCTGTGCTGCCTACTGGAAGTAGGATAAGCAGGGAACAGGTACAGCGTTTGTGTGGGATAGGAGGCAGTTTTATTCTTCGAGTCTATGGCAGCGAGTCTGCCATAGAAAGAATTGCCGGGGTTGTTTAGAGGAAGTGGCGTGAGTCCTTAGGGATTCCAGGGACACTGCCTTCGCCTCTTCCAGCCTACACTTCAGACTGGTTCACATAAAATATGAGGACTTTTTTGCTGGAATCTTCAGCCTAACAATACTGATTTTGTGAGAGTTTGTATGAATATCTATTTGTTAGAATTTGCAAAGCTATAACTTCAGAAATCCTCGTGAGCACGTTCTTTGTCCCACAGATTTAAGAGTTTACAGCAACTTTTGGGATTCTTGGGAGGACGGAGCAGCGTCTGGCCCCGTCTCTTCGTCTCTTTGCTAGCCTCCATGCTGGCACTCCTCACTCGGCCTTTTGTGACTGGGTTCCATGAACAAAGCCTGAAGAATGCTGCTCCTTTCTCGTGCTCACTTTTATGAGGGCATCGTGTACCAGCTCGTGCCTGTCATCGAGGCTTTAGGGATAAAGACATCATGGTCCCTGCCTGTGAGGAGTTTCTAGCTAGTAGAGAACTAGGAAGACTGCTGCAGCCCAGGGTGGTACATCTGGTAGGACCACTGTCAGGATCTCTTGGTCTCTGACACTTTTTCTCATATCTCTACTCTCCTGTGGCTGCCTCTGGCCGCCCTTGTCCCTACAGGTGTGTGTTTGCATAGTACCTGTGGGCTCATTATACTTGGGTGTAGAGCCTGTTTACTTGATTTGTGAGCACCTTAAGGGCAAAGCTTGTTTTTGTTACCAACACAGTGATGGCTTCAGTAAATCTTTATTGGATTCTGCTTGAGTGACTGAGAAAAGGCATATAAGAGTCAAGGTTTTATTTTGTATTTTTGCAATACTGGAGATTCTACAGCCCTTTCTTTTTTTGTTTATATTTTGAGATAGGGCTGTGCTAAGTTGCCCAGCCTTGACTTTTTTTTTTTTTTAGTATTGGTAACTCAGAATCCTCCTGTTTCAGCTTCCTGAAGTTCTGGGATTATAAACGTGTACTGTCATACCCAGCACATTTGAGCCAATTCTTAAAGGATGAATAGGATTTCCCCGGATAGATTTGAGAAAGAAATTCCAGGCTAGGGGAAAAATTATACAAATAAATAAAATACTGAAGAGTTTACAAGTGACTATGAAGACCTTCTCATTTTCACATGGAGTTTGAGGCACAGTTATTAATTTTAGGATGGTATTTATTATCTGCGACTATCCAGAGCCAGCCAGGCTAAATTCAAGTAGATTGAGGGGTAAGAAAAAGAATCTATTGTCTCCCCGTCATATATCCAGAAGTTGAAAATTAGTCTTTTACTTAATTAGGTATCTGTTAGTAATTTCTGTTGGCCTACTTTTCCTAGAAGAAAGTGACTTTGGGAAGTAAGTTTCTGTCCTCTCACTAGAGAGTGTATCTTCCAGACAGGCCATAAGAAAGAAGGTTGCTGGATTAAGCTGAGGGCGATGTGATAGGTAATCCAATGTACATTGGTACCTCAGTAGAAAACTACATTTAAAGCATTATACTCTTATTATGATTGATCTCACACACTGTTTGTTGAAAACAAAACACGTAATCATGCTGTCATGTTATATGATGGGATGCATTTGCTAGCAAAAGAAATGGGAGTTGTAAAAATTGCCAAAGTTCAGAATCTCTAGAGCAGATGCGTCCATCCTGTTGTCCCATCATTTTTTGCCCCCTTTTTTTTCAATGAAAAGGAACTCTCCTGGGCCACAAATAAAATATACATATGGGGCTGAAGGAATGGCAGAGCAGTTAAGGCACTTGCCTAGCAAGTGTACAGCCCTGAGTTGATTCCCCAGCACCACTAAGCTGGGTGTGGTGGTACAGCCCTATAATCCCAGCACTTGGGAGGCTGAGGCAGGAGGATTCCCATAAGTCCAAGGCCAGCCTGGGCTCCATAGTGAGTTCAGGACCAGCCTGGGCTACAGAGCGAGACTTTGTCTCAAAAAAGAGAATAATATCCTTGGTGTGTTTAGCTCTTTACAGGCTTTATGCAATGTTTAGAAAGTTCTTCAATAAAATGAGGTCTGAAGCCAGATGCTATGGTACAAGCCTGTTATCCCAGCTACCTGGGGGTCTGGGGCAAGAGGATCATGAGTTCAGGCTAACCTGGGCAACAGAATAAGACCTCCTGGAAGAAATACTGGTCTTGGGGATGGGGATTTAAAATACCAGCCCTCGGGAAGCTGAGGCAGGAGGATTACTGTAAGTTGAAGACCAGCTTGGGCTACATAGTGAGTTCAGGACTTAAAAGCTTTGGGTTTTTGGTAGCTTTGCTTTACTGAAGAAATATTAGAGCCTTAATACTTACAAACTTGGTGATACTAGACAGATTTTTATCTCACTAACTCTAGTTTTTTTTTATATTTCTCACAGTATAAGATTAGTAGTATCATTTGTTTTGGAGTGTTGGACATGGAATCCAGGGGTTTATGCATGCTAGACTACAACCTGGACTACAGAGTGAGACCCTTTCTCAAAAACAAAAACAAAAAGAGGGACTAAGAATGTAATTCAATGGTTAAATCATTTGCCTAGCAAACACAATGCCATGGGTTCAATTCCCCAGTGCCACATAAACCAGGCATGCTGTTCACACTTTAAATCCTAGCACTTGAGAGACCGATTGCTGTGTGTTTGAGGCCAGGCCAGCCTGGGCTACAGAGAGGGACCTTGTCTCAAAAAAAAAAAAAAAAAAAAAAAAAATGAAGAAAGGGAAATATAGAGAAAAGAAAGTCTGCCTTCAAAAGCTGCAATCTTATAACAAAAATTTTTTTTGTTTGTTTGTTTGGTTTTTTTGGACAGGGTCTCACTCTGTAGTCCAGGCTGATCCCGAACTCACTATGTAGCTCAGGCTGACCTTGAACTCACAGCAACCCTCCTGCTTCAGCCTCCTGAGCACTGGGATTACAGGCAGGCGCCACCACACCCAGCTTGTATGTGGTACTGGGGAGTTGAACTCAGATCTTCGCACTTCCTGGGCTAGTACTCTTTCTTAATTGCTGTGCTTTTCCTCAAGACCCCCACCCAGCCCATTTTTTTTAATGTTGATTTTGAGACAAGGTTTCACTGAGTTGCTCAGGCTGGGCTTGAACTTGGAATCCTCCTACCTCAGCATCCCACCGTACTGGAATTACAGGCCTGCACCACTGGGCCTGGCTTTCAACATAGGGATTTTAGGATCTGTCTTAGTTACTTTTTTGTCACTGTGACAAAATACCCCACATCCACAAGTAAGGAAGGAAAAGTTTCATTTCAGCTCACAGTTTCACAGGGTCACAGTCAACTCATAGGCAGCCGGCAACAGTGGAAGTGTATGGCAGATGTGGAGGCAGCTCCTCAGTGACATTGCAGACAGAAAGCCAAATCAAGTCAAGATCAGAAGGCAGGCAGGAAGCAGCATATATATACTTATATATGTATATATATGTATATATACATATAAATGTATATATATATAAATGTACATATACATATATGTGTGTGTATATATATGTATATATGTATGTATATATGTGTGTGTATATATATATACATACATACATATATACATATATATATATATATCCTCCCAGGTCCCATCCCAGGGATCTGCCCCTTCCAGGTGTGGAAGGTGTGCTAGGCCCTCACACACACCTGTAATCAAGCCAGCCGCAAGCCTGGCCCCCACCACACACTCATAATCCACTTCCCCATACCAGGTTCCATCTCCCAATGGCACACGATTCCATAGACAATTCATAACATCCAAATACATGGACTTTGGGGGACATTCCCTATCCAAACCACAATAGGGTCTGAGAATATGGCGGCCATCTGAATTCATTTTCTCCACCTGTACTCCTGTGACACTGCTGACACTGTAGGAGAATTGTCACTATCTTCCAAACAGGCGGTACTGCAGCAGCAGCCAGCGAGTTGTCACATAACTAACGCAGCTCAGTTCCATTTTAATACTGTACGTAGTAATAGTTTCAGATCCCACAGATTGAGGGTACAGTTTGAAGACTGTCACAAACCTCTGGTCGTGTGAGCTGAGCTACCCCACTCTAAGTCAGTTTCTGTGACCTTCTCCTAGGGTTCTTTCTATTACTAATTTGGTAGAGCAGTTCACAGAACTCAGGGAAATATTGGTTTTCTGTTTTATTGCAAGGATACCGAAGAATACCTGATGAGGAGAAGGATTGGACAGAGAATGAAAGAAAGGACTTGGAGTAACCAAACGCTCTCCAAGCTACCCTCCGTGAGCCTCCCTGCGTTCAGTCACCTGGAGCTAGTGGAACCCAGTCTTTTTTTGATTTTTATGGAGGCTTTATTACATAGGAAGGGCTGAGGCTGGGAGCCTAAAATAACTCAGTGGTTAAAGCACTTGCCTAGCATGCACAAGGCCCTGGGGTCAATTCCCCAGCGCCACATAAAAATTAGCTGGGTGTGGTGATACACGCCTATAATTCCAGAACTTAGGAGGCCAAGGCAGGAGAATTGATGTGAGGCCAGCCCCGACTACAGAGAAAGACCACGTCTTTTTTTTTTCTAGAAATTTTCTTCATTTTCCTTTTTTTGTATTTGTTTATTTTGTTTTTTACTTTATTTTATTTTTAATTATTATTTACATAATTATATCCCTTTCCTACCCCCTCTACTCCCTGCCTCCATTCTTTATAAAGTCTTACTTTCTTCCATCTCTACATTGTTTGTGGTTTCGTTTTCTCATGTTAGAAAAACCATACAGTCTTTAAGCTTCTGCATCTAATTCATTTCACTACGTATAATGGTCTCAAGGTAAATCCATTTTTCTACAAACCACTCAGATTTGTCTTTCTTTATGGCAAAGTAGTACTCCAGTGCATACATAAACACATCTTCTTAATTGATTCAGCTGTTTTTGAGCATGTTGGCTTTTTCCAAGATTTGCTTTTTATAATAAATTGTGCTACCATATACATGGGTATGTATCAGCCTTGTGTGATGACTTTATTGCTTTTGGGAAAATACTTAGAAGTATAGCGGGGTCACCTCGGATGTCTACTTACAGTTTTTTTTTTAAGGAATTTCCATACTGCTTTTAGTAGTTATAGCAATTTACAGACCCACCAGCAGTATAGGAGGGTTGCTTTGTCCCCACAGCCTCACCAACATTTGTTCTGTTTTGAGTTCTTGATATCAGCCCTGGTTAGATGGACCCTCATTATTGTTTTGATTTGCATTTTTGATGGCTAAAGATGCTCAACATTTTTTATGTGTTTATTGGCCATTCAAACTTCTTCTGATAAGTTTATTCATTTCAGATTCCCATTTTTTGATGGGGTGCTTTATTTTGGAAGGTCTAATTCTTTTCGGTTCATCATATATTCTTTTTTTTTTTTTTTTCTGAGGCAGGGTCTTACTCTGTAGTCCAGGCCAGTCCTGAACTGACTTTGTAGCCCAGGCTGACCTTGAACCCATGACAATCCTCCTGCCTCAGCACTTCCAGTGTGTGTCACCATGCCCAGCTTATGTGATGCTTGGGAATCAAACCCCGGGTCTTGGGCTTGCTAGGCAAGTACTGTAGTCTGCTGTCTGAGGAGTAGCTGGCAAAGAATTTTTCTCATTCCATTGGTATACTGATTGTTGCCTTTGCTGTTCAGGAGCCTTTTAATTTGATATAATCTCATTTGTTGATTCTTGGCGTTATCTAATGTGTTTTGGGCACCATTGTGTATGCCTGTATCTCCAAGGGTTTCGCCTATTTTTTTATTCTCCAACAAGTTCAGTGTTTTCATTTTAATATCTAAGTCTTTGATCCATTTTGGTAGTTTTGTTTTGTTTTGGAGGCAGGGTCTCGCTTTGTAGCCCAGGCTGACTCTCACCTCACTATGTATCCCAGGCCAGCTTTGGACTCACGGCAGTCTTCCTGCCTCAGTCTTTCAAGTGCTGGGATTACAGGTGTGCACTACCACGCCTGGCTTATGTGGTGCTGGGGAACCAAGTTCAGGGCAAGCGCTTTAACTGCTGTGCCGTTCCTCCAGTCCCCATTTTGATTTGATTTGGGTACACGGTGAAAGATATGGGTCTGGTTATATTCTTCTGCATGTAGTTAGCCAGTTTTCCCATCACTGTTTGGTTTTGGCCCCTTTACTGAAGACCAGTGAAAGTCCTCACTTAATCATGACTTGAGCCAGACTCAGTGCCACAGGCCTATAATTCCAGTACTTTGGGAGGCTGAGGCAGGAGGATCTCAAGTCTGAATCCAGTCTGAACAACTTAGTGACCTAATGATACCCTGTCTCAAAATAAAAAATGGGCTGAGTCTATGTCTTAGAGCAAAGGCTCTGGTCTTGATCCCCAGTACTACCAAAAACAAAACAAAAAAACATTACTTTTCTTTCTGGTGACCAGTTCCCACCTTGAAACTCTCTAGGGACTGCCAGCCACAAATTGTTATCCCATAGAGAGATATCCTTTGGAGATTTTAAAAAATATAGGAGTCATGCACTAGGACTAATACCAAGTGTGTATTTCACAGTGTGGAACCAAGAGGTGGGTTGCACATTCACTCCATAACACAGTAAAGTGGCAGAATAACTAGATGCTTTAGAGAGGACTATACCTAGCTTACACCTTTCAAATGGACTTCTATTCATATTAACTTTCTCCTAGCCACCCTGATGGATTTTGTGATTGATTTGCAAATTCTTAGTGTCTGTTATTTGGTTCATTTTGAGACAAGGGCTCACTGTGTAGCCCAGGTTGGTCCTGAACTCTGTATGTAGCCCAAACTGGCCTCAAATTCACAGCATTTCTTCTACTTCAGCCTCCCAGGTGCTGGGATTACAGGCGTGCGCCCCTACGTCTGGCTTGTGTGGTACTAAGGAATTGAGCTCAGGGCCTTGCACTTGCTGGGCAAGTGCTCTAATCACTATGTTAGTCCTCTAGTTCATGTTTGTTGCTTAGGGATTAAATCCCTGTTTGTTGGTTTGTTTGTTTGAGACAGGGTCTCACTCTATAGCCCAGGCTGGTCGTGAACTCACTGTATAGTCCAGGCTGGCCTTGGACTCGGGACAATTCGCCTGCCTCAACTTCCCGAGTACTGGGATTACAGGCTCGCACCACCACACTCAGCTTCATGTGGTGCTGGGGAATTGAACTCGGACTTATGCTTGGAAGGCACTTTAACCGCTGTGCCACTCCTTCAACCCTAAATCCCTGGTTTTCATTCTAAAGTACATCCCACCTCTTTTTAAATTTTTTATTTTGAGATTGCTCTAAGTTGCCCAGGCAGAACTTGACCTTGCAGTCCTATTCCCTTAGTTTCCCAGAGTGCCAGGATTCCAGGCCTGTGCCACCAGGCCCAGGCCACTGGGCCCAGCTTTGTGGTAAGCTCTCGAGCAAGCCACCTTTCTACTGGGGCCCGGAGCTGGGAGCATTCTGACCAAGCTCACAGTCAGCAAACGGAGGTGTGGGCTTTTGGGCTGTGCCCTTCAGCAGGAGAGTGTGGTTGGCAGCAGTCTCCTCCCCTTCCACACTTCAGCCCTACACAGTGTGCGCTCTGGAATGACAGGCATTCCTGTGTGAAGAGAGCCAGCATGAAGACATGTTTGTAAGGACTGCAAGTGCCCAGGCCCGGATACAGGAAAACAGAAACTCCCTCAGATTAACTGACCTCATGCCATTTCCTGCTGTGTGGCTATGACACCGAGAGGATTGCGGGTCTCCTCCTTATGTGGATTTATCTTTTAAGAGAAGTTTGCTTTTGTACAAGACAGTTTGTTGTCGTGAGGTACATCAGACAGTATAATCATGGGGCAAGCTGATGTCTCCAGACCGGTATATCCAGATGCAGTTGGTGAGTAATGAGGCCGAGAAACAGAAAATCTTGTCAGAGCCAAGGCAGATTTACAGGTGAAGTTAAGAATTTCATAGGAATTTAAATGCAAGAATTTTAGTGTTCATAGCTTTGAGATGTCTGGAAGTTTGTGAAGGATGAATGAAAGAAAGCATGTTGTTGGCCGGGGGTGTGGATGCTTGCCTAACGCCCGGGCGCAATCTCCAGCGCAGACAAAAAAGAAAACATCTTAGTTATTTTCACTCAGTTACATTAATTTATTCACTTACACTTTTGTTTTTGTTTTACCTGATCGCTTTGGATTTTTTTTTTTTTAATATTATAGTGCTTGGAGAGTGCCTGTTGATTTCTTGTTCTTGTAGAAGATAAGTAGTCCTGGAATTCTTCTTTAGAATCTGGGGGGATTTTACAGGAGTTTTGCAGGAGTTGGACAGTTGCTAAATACATGTGTAGAATTAGAACTGCTGACTTCTAAAAACAAGATTATTTTAAAGAATTGATTCAATTTTTAAACTCAATTATACATTTTTTGAAGTAAATCTCAGGCCTTTCCATTGTGCTGGTATTTCCGTTTCTCGTGACACTTTGACATGCAAACTTTTCTGAAGTCATTGCTTTATATTTGAAGTGTTCTTGTCTTGGGAACAGCTAATAATAATAATTTTGAGTATTGTTCAGAGTTTAAACTTGTAAGTAAACTGTTAGTCATTGTCACTGCAGGTTCATCTTCCTAACCACCTTCGGCTGTATGGATACGGTGACAGTCATAATTTGGGAAAATAGTTGTAAGTGGAAGTTCATTAAAGAGTCACTAAATATAAGCAAGGCAGGGGAAAGCCTGTAAGTCATGTCTTGACATATTAAAAAAAAGATTTATACCTTCACTTTGACTTTTGAAGTAGCATAAAATGTCTTAAAACCTATGCTTTTTTCTTTTTCATAAATAAAAATAGTTGTAACTTTAAAAGAAGTACAAAAATGTGGATAATACCCCCAAATATGCCCTATAATTTGATAAAATTTAGTTTGGTTTAGGATTTTTAAAATATAATTTTTGAAGTAATATTTTCACCAGAGAACATCTCAGGTGAAATATCTACCAGATATTTGTAAAACTGAGGCATATGGATCACAAAGTGAGTTATTCAGCAACTTTTTTTTTTTTTAAAACAGTCTTGCTCCAGCCCGCACTGGTCCTGTCCTCACTATGGAGCCCAGGCTAACCTTGGATTCACAGCAGTCTTCCTGCCTCACCCTTCCGAGTGCTAGGATTACAGGTGTGCGCCACCACACCCAGTTTACGTGGTGCTGGGAAATTGCCAGGGCCTTGCACCTGCTAGGAAAGCATTCTACCTGCTGTGTGCCATTCCTCCAACTCCAGCAACAGTTTTTTTTTTTTTTCAGCAACAGATTTTTACAGCTGAAGTTGGTACGTGATTCACTTTACTTTGATCGTGAAAGCTGGCCCTTTATCAGTTCAAAATGTTTTTGAAAATGAAATGTTTTGGGCAGGACGAAGGGCACAGCGATTTAAGTGCTTCCCTAGCAACTCGAGGCCCTGGGTTTGATTACCCAGTACCACATAAGCTGGGTATGGTGATGCACGCCTGCAATCCCAGCACTCAGGAAGCTGAGGCAGGATGAATCCAAGGCTAAACTGGGCTCCATAGTGAGTTCCGTGCTACAGAGTGAGACCATGTCTCAATAAATAAATAAATTAAATGTTTCATAAACCGAAAAACTATAGTGAAGAAAGGACCCCTCTGGGACCACTGCCTAATTTAAGAGATGAAATTAAAAGTGGAGAAATGATAGAATTTCTTTCTTGCTTCCTTCCTTCCTTCCTTCCTTCCTTCCTTCCTTCCTTCCTTCCTTCCTTTCTATACCTGCATTCTCTTTGATGACAGTTTGCTTATTCCTGCAGTCACCCATTCTCCTGCTGGTACATGACTTGCTTTTTAACCACTAAATTCTCTGTGGCTTCTGTTCCAAAGATTTCTTCTTTGTTAACACATACAGTAAGAACACAGATAATGCTAAATGTTCATCTGTGAGAAAGATATGAAAGGTGCTTTGCAAAGTGCTAAGTTCTTAAGCAGTTACAGCTTTGCAGGGGGTGGTAATTATTTGAAAAATGTCCATCTAACACCTGTATACTATGTGGAAAATATTATGATTAAATTCTGATGGATTTTTAATGTTTTTAAGTAACAAAGAAATTCAGAAATTTTTTACATACCATTAGTCTTAATGGAAAGATCTTTGAGGGGCTGGGGATACAGCACAGTTTTAGAGTGCTGGCCTAGCATGTGCAAGGCCCTGGGTTTCATGCCCCCATGCTACAAAAAAAAAGAGAGGAAGAAATAGAAATTACTCAGAAACCTCGCTCTGATTTTTTTTATCTTATTGGCTTTAATTTTTGGGTGGTATTTCCTATTTCCTAGATAATACATAGTACAAGAAATTTTAATATATTCGACTCTTATTATTTACAATTCAGGATGTATTTTATTGAGCAGATGAGGGCTGGGTTGTGAAAGTTTAACTTGAAAACTTTGAGAGCTATATCATCTCCTTTAGAGGCCTTTACCAAACCTAACAGGCTTTTTTGTTGTTTTGTTTTTTTGAGACAGGGTCTCTTTGTAGTCCAGACTGGTTCTGAGCTCACTATGTGGCCCGGATTGGCTTTGAACTCACAGCATTCCTTCTTCCTCAGCCTCCCGAATGCTAGGATTACAGGCATGCGCCACTATGTGGTCCTATGGAATCCAGCTCTGGTACTTAGCACTTGCTAGGCGAGCACTTTAACCACCGAGCTATTCCTCCAGCACCTGCTTTTGTTTCTGTTGGTAATATTGACTGCTAAACTGTATTCCCAGCCCTCTTTTTGGGGTGGGGGGGGGTGAGCTTGACAAAATTTATTGATATTTTAGTGAAGACATTCATCTCAGTCATTTCACTCTCCTTATCTTGACCTTAAGTTAATATTTCTTTTGGGTCAAGAAAAGAATATGTAGGAGAGGAGTGTTCTTTTAACCAACAATAAAATGTACAAAAATGGGCAGTTTGCCTACATAAAAGTTAGTTAAATTCATGTATCTGATATAATTAAATCATGTAAGGGCTAATAGTTCTATATACGTTTCCATTGCTATACTTGGGGCTTAATTTAAACTTCAGTATAGGAGAGCAAAGTGTTAGGTCTATGCATGGGTCTCGTCTTTGGAGTTGCTACCTATAAAGAGATCAGCAAGTGATTACCACCAATAAAATAGCCTGAAGCTGCTTCCAAATTTAACGTTGTAGGATTTTTCAAGGAAAGCATTATGTCTTGTATCTTCTGTCTGTGACTGTGCTTTTAAAGATGTATCTGTCGCATTGTAAAAAATCCATATACAATACAAAACAAACACCCTACAGTACACAAATCTAATAGTATATGTGGTGAGATTCCATAAAAAGTGAAGATGCATTTTATTTCCTTTTATTTTTCAGTACCTAAATTACACCTCTGAGAAGCCACTAGTCAGTATATGTATACTTAAAATAAACCATACAGTTGTGCTAGTAAATCCTATAGTGAGGTCAATTCAAATTGGATTTAACAAGTAACTTAAATGGTTAAGTTGCAGAAAGTATATCTTCTGTTTTCCATCTTGGTGCAATGTTATAATTTTTTTGGTGTTTATACCTTTAAAAAATTAAAACCAGACAGTAGTTAAGCAGTATGTACATTTAAATTTTTGGTGGTGGTCTGTATTTTAAAAGAAATGGCTTCCTATGATTTGCCTCATGTCCTAGTAGAAATGCTTACAGGAACTAGCTAATAAAAACCAAGAGATGCACATCACAAAATACTGATTTACTTTGGTAGCAAATAGCTGCTTTTTGAAAAGTAATGAAGGTAGATGAGACCCATTAAGGTAAAGTGATGTATTTCAAATACTAGATACATTAAAATTTAAAAAAACTTAAAGAGTTAACCGTCAGTATCCACTGATAGCAATGCAATACCTAGTATATGATGACTGGAAACAAAACAAATACAAAAAAGCTTTATTTTATGGGCTGGAGGAATGGCTCAGCAATTAAAGCGCTTGTCTAGCAAGTGCTAAGTAAAGAGCTAAGTACCTGAGTTTGATTCCTCAGCACCATGTAAGCCGAGTGTGGTAGTGCACGCCTGTAATCCCAGCACTCTGGAGACTGAGGCAGGAGGATTGCCCTGAATCCATAGCCCAGCCTGGGCTACAGAGCAAGACCCTGTCTCCAAAAAAAAAAGCTTTATTTTGATTTTATCTAAATTTATTCAGTCAATAATCAAGTAACATTTTCCTCTCAATACAATACCACCTCTTTCTCTATAAGGCACTTCCTGGGAACCAGTTTAGTTAATAAGGTAGTTAAGTTAGAGTAACTGCTTGTTGTAAACAGATGTAATTTTTTGCTTCCCTCTTAATGTGCTAATACTTGTAGCTAAAAAAGTATGCAATTCTTAAAAGATACCACCTCTGATTTCTTTATTATCTGTGTAACCTTTGGAAGCTAATCACATGAAACTGCAAAATAAGCAAATGTCTGGAAATCTGTATATGAAACATAAATTACCTTTAATTTCAAACTCTATTATTGTACCACTCAATCTTTTAAAAAAATTGAAAAAAAGGTTCCAAAGATAGTCTTACACTATTCTTTAAAAGAGGAAACTGTTCTTTTTAACTTTAAACCACCCCTACCCCCCAATTCTAAAAAACATTTCCAAGACGAGATTTTATATTTCGCTCCCATAGCTTCTGGTTACCAGAAAACTCATGCTTTACTTTATTGAAAGAGTTTGGTCCCACTGATAGTGGTGTGTCCCTTCCTGTATTCTTCTCCCTCATCTTTGCTTCTGGAAGCATTTTCTCTGGTTCACTGTCTTCATCTTCATTAAAAGCTGCTGCTCCTGTAAGTTGGAGCAGGAGTTGGAACTGTTTCCTTAGGCTCAGTTGGTCCAAGTTTGGTGGGTGTGGCGGATGCTTTCCTTGTCGTCTGACTACTCACTGCAAACCCAAACTTGCAGGTCTTGTAAGCTTTGTTTGGAGGTCTACAGCTTCTTCAGCTGATCGTTTCTCAGGGCTGCGACTAGAAGTTTCCCCTCCTTGCTCTGGCGACTCTAGCTCGCTTTTCAGGCTTCTCCCCTCCCGCCTTCCCGGCCACCATTTTCCTTTGCCGCCTTATTTTTTGTTTTGAGGCGGAGTCTCACCATGTCATTAAGTGTCCATGCTGGGTTCAAACTTCTGATCCTCCTGCCTCAGCCTTCATAAATGCTAGGATTACAGGCTTGATCCGCCACACCTGGCTCCTAGTGGTTTTGTGATGAGTTTTTGAAAATATATGAACAGAAGCTATTTGGAAAGACTTAACAGATTTTGGGGGGTTTTGTTGTTGTTTTGTTTTGTTTTGTTTTGTTTTTTAAGAAAGGGTCTCTCTGTAGCCCAGCCTGATCCTAAACTAACTATGGAACCCAGGCTGGCCTTGATCTCACAGCAGTCCCCCTATCTCAGCCTCCCAAGTGCTGGGATTACAGTCGTGCGCAACCACACCTGGTTTATGTCAAACTCAGGTACTTAGCGCTTGATTTAGCGCTTGCTAGGCAAGTGCTTTAACCCCAAGCCATTCCTCCAGCCCATTAACAGATTTTTTTTTGGAAGAATAAGTAAATTAGAATTTCGAATTGTTTCTTTAATGTTGTAGGTCTGTTATAGCACACTTAGTTTTAAGCTTTGAAATTAATGGTGCTAGGTTTGGAAAGTGGAGTTATATAGTATGGCTCAGTATTGAATTGGTTTATTATTATTGTTATTGTGATTATGTTTGGGTACTGGAGATTGAGCCCAGGGCCTTTACAGTGAGGTACACCACAACCTAGTTGTATTTTGATTTCGAGGTGGGGGGTCTCGTTGAGTTGCTAGGTTTCCTAGACTGGGCTCAAATTTGTAATCCTTCAGCCTCACTCTCTCAGAGTACTGGGCTTATATGACTGCGCCACCAGGCCCAGCTAATATATTGTAATTCTTGTTCACTGATGGTGAGTTCTCTAGAGCCCTTTAGTGCATATCCTAGTAAAAGCAATTAGTGGATTGGGGATGGATCTCAGTTGTTAAAGTGTTTGCCTGGCACATGCAATGGTCTGGTTTGAATCCCCAGCATCACATGAAGATGAGTTAGGCATGGTGGCAAATGCCTGGGATCCCAGCACACGGGAGGCTGAGGCAGAAGGATTATCCTGAGTTCAATGCCATCTGGGCTACATAAAGAGTTTAGGCCCAGCCTGGACTATAGAGTGAGGCCCTGCCTCAAAAATAAATAAATAAATAAATAAATAAATAAATAAATACAAACAATTAGAAAATCAGCATGGGTCCTTAAAATGAAGTATGAGACCAAAGAATTGTAAGGAGTTCTACCCAACTATTTATTTATATTTATTTGTTTTGATACTGAGTTATACTGAGCTATAACTCAGCCCATTTTGTATGTTTGATTTTGAGACAAGGTCTTATTAAGTTGCTAAATTGCTCAGGCTGGGCTTGAACTCATGATCCTCCTGTCTCATTCTCCCAGATTGCTGGGATTACAGGCCTGCACTACCTGGTCCAATTTCTACCCAGTCATTTAGTCTGAAACTTTTCTTTCTCCTCGTTTTTCCATTTCCCCTCTAGCTTTTTATTTTTCTTTTGCCCCTTTATTTACATTTAATTCACTATTTTTTTCCACTTAATTATAAGAATATATTTGTCCTAAAAGATACCATATTTTTCCTTTCTTTTCATTTTCTATCACCATTAGATTAATTTTTCTCTGAAATTTGTAGCTACAGGTTCTTACACGTAGTATAATGGGAGTGGTTTAGGGGGTGGTAATACATCATTTGGAGGCACAGACTTAAGGAAGTTGCTTACTGTACACAATTTACAGTAGCCACATAGCAACAACACAACCAATAAGCAGGCATGGTGTCATGCACCTGCGAATTGAATTGCCCACACTGGTCTCCAGTTTAAGATCTCCCTGCCTCAGCTTCTCAGAGAGCTAGGATTATAGGCCCAGCACTCTATATCTTCTTGTGTGTACTTTTCCCAACCCTTTCTAATCCCCAGGGTTCAGAGCCGTGCAAAATTTCCAGAAGTGTGAGTCTCTAGACAAAGCCTGTTTTGTTCATTAGTGACTGATTTTGGTTCTCTAGTTTTGTTGAAGTTTTCTGAACATTTCTTTAATTCCAGTAATAATCCTCTTTTAGAGAGCAAAAGCTTAGTACTAAAAATTAATGAACTCTATTTCCAAAGTTCTAAAATTGAGGGTTTTTGAAAGTATATTATTACACTTCGGATTTGTTCCATAACTCATAAATAATAGGCTGAGAAAAATGAGCTGTATACTATTCATAAACATATTTGCACATCACCTTTTGTTCATGGGACCTCTGGTTTTATGACCAGCCTTCCTCTTGTCTCTAATTTGATAGAAGAAATATAGGCTTTGAGTCACACTTGGGTACTACATTGTTTCTGATGTAACGAGCTGGAGAATTGTAAATGGGCTTATGGCTCCATCCCCTCTTCTATGAGGGACAAAAGGGGCAGTTGAGGCCCTGTCTCAAAATAAAAAATGAAGCCAAGGCTTGGTGGCTTACTCCTATAATCTCAAATTCACACCAGCCTGGACATTCTAGCAATTTAGCAAGACCTTGTCTCAAAATTAAAAAACAAAAAAATGGCCTGAGTTTAATTCTCACTGCTATGACAGATAGATAGGCTGTCTGTGTAGCTTAGCGTTATTTTGTTTGTTTTATTTTATTACATTCCCAGGGATTGAAATCAAGGCCTTTGTGTTGAGCAATAGCACAAATCTTAAAGACACAGAGTCTCACTGCGTCTCTCAGTTGCCTAGACTGGACTCAAACTTCAGATCCTCTTGCCTTAGCTTACCTGAGTGCCACCTCTTTTTTATGAATTTTTTTCTTTTGTCTTTCATCCATGAAAACCTTTTGTTGTTTTAGGATTTCTTTGTTTAATTGGGTGCCTAACCAAAGATTTATTTAAATAAATTAATAAAATGTATTTTAAATAAGCAGTTCCAAGTGTTGATCTTGACTAGGTAAAAGCTGAGTTTCCGAAGCTCTCAAGCACAGTCTCCACCAGAAGGGCCCCAAGTATGACTGTGGAGTCTTGTTTCCTGTCCCCCAAGTCTTACCAGCAGCACATTCAGTCTGTCTCAACTTGACAAACCATCTGGAGAGGATTGTACATAGCAGTTAGCAAAGAAAGATTCCAATGCAGGATGTGACTTAGGAATATAAAAAAAGAATGCGACACGTGCCTGTAATCACAGCTACTTGGGAGACCATGCATGGGTATCACAAGTTAACAGACTGTCTTGTGTCTTGTGTGACTGAGGACAGCCTGTCTCAAAATAAGTTTTTTTCTTTTTTTTGAGACAGGGTCTCACTGTGTAGGGCCTGAACTCACTGGGATAGCCCAGGCTGGCCTTTATAACTCAGGACAGTCCACCTGCCTAAACCTCCTGAGTGCTGGAATTAAAGGCGTGCACCACCTTCAGGAGATTTTTTATGTTGAAAAGACCTATTCCAAGTATTTGGACAAATCTGAGAGTCACTGAAGTAATGTTGTTTTAAGAGAATAGAGAAGGTCGGGGTAAGAGTCCTGCAAAATATAACAGTGTGAGTGTATGAATTGAGAATAATAATGGGCAGAACTGGGTGTGGCTGAAACCTACTACATGAGGCAAGAGGCTTCTGCTCCCCTAAAAAATTTTGTAAGCATGAAAATTAAGCATTTTTGCACACTGAAACAAAACTGTTCTCTTTGCTTTCTATATTCAGTGGCTTCCCTTCCATAAAAAGGAGAGCTGGTTTTTGGAGGTAGCAGTACTGTATGTTGAGCCCAGGGGCCACTTTACTACTGAAATACACTACCAGCTTTTTGTATTTCTTTCTTGTTTTGAGAAAAGATTTCACTAAATTGTAAAGGCTGTCTGTCCTCAGACTTAGGATCCTCCTGCCTCAGCTTCTCGTGTAGTGTAATTACAGTCAGGTGTGACCACATCGAGCTAGGAGGGCTGTTCCTAGTGCCAGAGATAACTGCAACTGTATCCATACATGCTGGGCTTTTTAATACAGACCACTGCTTCCAGTTCATGTACTGGCTGGCACAAGTGTGTGGAAGGATTGTATGATTTTGTAGTGTCTTGTTTTGTTTCTGTTTTTCAAAGTTCTGGGGATCAAACCAAGGGCCTCATGCATGCTGGCAAGGGCTGTGCCACTGAGCTGTAGAAGGGTCCTTGTTGTCATTTTGAGTCTGTGAGAGAAACAGGGGCACATTGTCCAGAATAATGAAGTATAAAAGGGACAGAGCAGGTCTTGCTGGAGAGATTGATCAGTTATCCTCACAGACAGTAGGAGCAGGCTAGGTGAGCTGTGTATCATTTATGGATGTGTCAGATAGGACATTCTCTGTAAATATGTTACTAAGAATTTTTTTAGCCGAACATGGTACCTACAGTCCTAGTATTCTGGTAGGCCAGTGCTGGAGGGTTGCAAGTTCAAGCCTTGCCTGGGCAATTTAGTAACTTGACTGGGCCTGTCTTAAAATAAAATGAACTGGTAATATATTGTAGCTCAGTGCAGGGGCCCTGGGTTCAATCCTCAGCACTATGGAAAAAAAATTTAAAACTTATTGGCCATTTTTTTGCAACATTACACAATTATAACCTTTTTTATATTTTAATTTTTTAAAATTCAGGTATAATTTGTCTACTTTTAACCTAATAGGTATTTTCCTGTGAATTTCCTCTTGGTTTTTTTTTATTATTTGTTTGGGGGGAGGGTTTTTTCTATAAAAGTTTAAATTTAGTTTTTCTCTGAAAACTCTTATATTCTAGTTTTTTTTTTAATTTATGCATTTGTTTCCCCTTCCTACCCTCTCACCATTCCCCACTTTCCCTTTTCCTTTTTGGGGAGGTTTTTTGTTTTTGGAATACTCAGTTGATGAGTTAGCATAGTTTTGGTCTTTCTTAGTAACCTCTGTAAGTAAAGCTATTTGAGAATGAACAGCTTAATTAAGTTTCCTCTAATCTCTGAGTTTTCTTAGGTCTTCGAAAGCCTTTATCATTAATGTGTTAAATATTGTATTATGGATGTTCTGAATACATTCAGTTCTTAGTGATGTTTTAGAATTGACTAGATTCTGTCTTAATTCATTAACATCAACTCTTAAAAGCCATACCTTATATTCGGCCTGCTTCACTCTCAGGGTCTGTTCCAGGGTACTACTGAGGGGAAATTGTCTCAGAGGTTCTGACGCCCTCGGCAGTGAAGCATTTTAAAATGTGGTTCAGGATTATCACCAGGTTGCATGGGAGAAATGAAAATAAAATCGGGTGTGGTAGCATACGCCTGTAATCCCAGCACTTGCGAGGCTGAGGCAGGAAGATTGCTGATTGAGGCCAGCCTGCACTACATAGTGAGTTCAGGACCTATCTGGACCATAGAGCAGTCTCAAAGAAAAAAAAATTAAATAATGAGATCTAGGGTGATCTTGAATAAATCATGCAAGAAGAATCACTGACTTGTGTCATCTGCACCAGTTGAATTCAAGGAACGAGGACCTTATTTTCCCTAAATTGTTCAGGCACAGTAATAATACGTATGTGAGCAGTCATTGCTGCAGTTGTTCTGATACTATGGTTATGTAAATCTCACCTTTGCATGTTTCCCAAGAATTCTATCTATCAAATGAAATCAGATTGACTTTGACAACTTTCTTTTAAAATATTCTTATTGATTATGCATTTTCTGTTATGGAAAATTATCTACAATATTAAGAGAGAATTCTGTTAGTTCATTTGTTACATCCATCCACCCCCAAAAGGTGTTGTGGTGGTGTTTCTGGTGTGAGATGCTGTGTGTTCCTTGATGCATTTCTGTAAAGTAGTGGTTCTATTTTAACTCCAGGACAGCTTTTCCACATAACTCTTTTTTTCTTCCCCTCTAGACGTCTCCAGAGAGCCATGGGACAGTAGGTGGAGTGCACAGCTGTATTGTGTCGCCTTCCTGCTTTTTTTTTTCTTTGTTGCTCTCGTGGTTTTCCCTCCCTCAGCCCCTGCCTTGGCTGCTCCTTTCTCTGCCACTAATGCCGACTAAACCCTGCATGTTATCGTTATGAGGGGCTCTGGCCTTTCATTTCAGTCCTGTACATGTATCATGTCAGTTAGGTTTCACATCAAGTTCTTAATATCAGGCCAGGCGTGATGGTGTACACCTGAAATCCTAGCTACTGGGGAGGCAGAGGCAGGAAGATCGTAAATTCCTGGCCAGCCTAGGCTTCCTGATGAGACCCTTCTCAAAATAAAATAAAAAAGGCTGAGAACATCTCCTGCACTCCCTGGGATAAATCACAGTAACATGAAACAAAACAGAAACTCTCAGTATCAGGATTGTTTCTAAGGCAAAACCATGGTACACTGGAATCTTACCTCTCCTCTCTGAAAAATTTCCCATTTTAAAGCACCTTCTTTCTGATTTCCCTACCCCACAACCCAAGCACAGTCTGATATCAAAAACTACTTAGTCTGTTTTTGCAAAAGGGAAAAATCTAGTACACAGATTTAAGTAAGGTGTTAACACTTGATGTTACTACTCGCTGAACCACTTAAATCTTAAAAAGAGCAGACAGAGGGCACTGTCTAAGGGAGCATCTGCGCTCTTAAGTCTCATGGATGGTGGGTTTCCCTGGTGGTGTCATGTGTACTGGGAAGCCACCCACAGTTTGTGTGTTTGCCTCAGAGAGATTTTACCTGGTTCTGATGATTTCATTGAATTGTTATCCTGCAATGTGTCAGCGTGGTTTGGCGCCTTTCATCATTTACCTGTTAGGATTTTGATGTTTGATGTTCATGTGATGTCAGCAGCCTGACTGTCTGCATGATTGTTGAGCATTGTTCTAGTCCTTTCCCACTACTATGACAGGAGAGGGGAAGCGACACTTAGAGACCACACGGATGTAATAAATTGGCTGCCGTCCTTCTCTCCAAAAGCAGAAGCCGAGCAGCCTGCCGCAGACCCAGGCATGGTGATGGACAGTGTGGAAGCAGGAGACACGACGCCTCCCACCAAAAGGAAGAGCAAGTTCTCGGGCTTTGGCAAGATCTTCAAGCCCTGGAAGTGGAGGAAAAAAAAAAGCAGCGATAAATTCAAAGAGACATCAGAAGGTGAGATACTAAGATTTAGATGTGTATTCTTAAATAGAGTTCCTTGTTTTAGAAGCACCTTTTTTATCCTCTCCCAAACTTTTGTAACCTCCTACTAAAGAGGGAGTTTAATCTTTTAGGTTATTTTGTTGAGACAGAGTCTCACTCTGGAGTCCAGGTGGGTCCTGAACTCACTGTGTAACCCAGGCTGGCCTTGAGTTTATGGCCATCCTCCTGCCTCAGCCTCCTGAATTACAGGCGTCTTCCATCATGCCCAGTTTATGTGGCTCTGGGGAATCAAACTCAGGGCCTTATGCTTGCTAGGCAACTGTTTTAACCACTGTGCTATTTCTAGCCCCTCTTTTAGAATTTAAAAAGCCAAATGAACATTCACTGAGGCTTATATTCTGCAGCCTGATGCCCAAGGTGATGTTTTGGTGGGATTAAAGTATGTTCAGTAATGGGACACAGTGGTGCATCTGTAATCACAACCACTTGGGAAGCTGAGATAGGAGGACTGCAAGCTGAAAGCTAGTCTAGCCTGGGCATCTTAATAAGAACCTGTCTCAAAATAAAATAAGAATAAAAGCACTGGAGATGTAGTTCAGTGATAGAGCACTTGCCTAATATGTGCAAGCCCTTAGATTAAATTTTCAGTAACATATAAAACAAAACAATATCTATTTAGTAGTAAATGGACTTCCTGCCATATTCCAGGTCTAAGGTGCTTTTTTTTTCTTTCTTTTCATTTTTATTTATCTATTGAGAGAGGTTCTTGCTCTGAAGCCCAGGCCAGTGCTGAACTCACCA
This sequence comes from Ctenodactylus gundi, assembly GCA_004027205.1. Lineage (NCBI taxonomy): Eukaryota > Metazoa > Chordata > Mammalia > Rodentia > Ctenodactylidae > Ctenodactylus > Ctenodactylus gundi. The sequence goes on from PVKB01000377.1 coordinate 531,807, forward strand.
TGTAGTCCAGGCTGGCCCTGGACTCATGGCAGTCCTCCTGCCTCAGCCTCCCAAGTGCTGGGACTACCGACATGCATCACAACATCCAGCTTATGTAGTACTGGGGAATTAAGCCCAGGGCCCTGGTCTTGCTAGACAAGTGCTGTAACTGCTGTGTTTTTCCTCCAGCCCTGAGCTGCTTTCTGCTATTTAGTTCATTTTCCTTAAGGCATCTGTCTATATTTTCCCTTTCCTTTGCATTTGTGGCCTTACTGTAATACGGTGTTAATTTAAAATTGAGAGTCCCCCCGGGAGCCAGGTCTTCTAATTTTTCAGAGCACACTAGGGCCCAGGGCAGGTTCAAGAGAAGACGAGAGCCTCCTTTTTCAGAGTTTGGGGATCCAGCTTCTTCCAGTGCTGTAATAAGTTGGCCCAGGGTGTGCAGGTGGAATCAAGGCTGTGACCATCTCACGGTACTTACTCATGGTGTCCAAATCCCAGATAACAAGCTCCAAATGTTACAGCTGGTGTTGCCTGATGTCCAGGTTCAGGACCATGATATGATTAAGAATAATCAGTCCACGGTCACAGAAAATTTAAAGCAAAAAGAGTTTTATTGAAGTTTAGCCTGGAGAAGTTGAGAGGGGCTCTAAAGTTAGGATCCCATAGACCATTCTCTGTCAACACAGAGTTTATCCATAAATACCTTCTTACTGCAGTTTCAGTTAAGCTACAATTATCTAAAAATGCTTCCTTTTGAAAGTGATATTTTCTCAATGGCACAGGATATGAAAGAAACTGAGGCACTTTTTTTGTTTTTATTTAGGTGCTGGGGTGGATCCCAGGATTTCATATGTGTTAGCTAGCTATTGTCTCACTGACGTGCACTCCCAGCTCTAGAGTTTAAGTTTTTAAATGTGAAATGAGTTTTCCTGTTCTTTTCCTTCCTTGGAAGAAACTTGAACCACCTCATTGTCTTTCCTGTGAATATAGAATGGTAAAAGTAATATTGACCTTCTAACTGCTATATTTCTGATTGCTGTTTTCTAATTTAATTTTAGTTTTAGAGCGAAAAATATCTATGCGAAAACCAAGAGAAGAGCTGGTTAAAAGAGGGGTTTTACTGGAAGACCCTGAGCAGGGTGAGTTTCAAATGAGTAGCACATGGCTATCTCTGTGTATTTTATCTTTGATTGGATCTGAGTAGGTGTTCAGATTTTCTTTCTTTGTTCTGATGTTGCTTAGTTGGGATGGGAGAGACCTTGTAAAAAATTTTTGTCTTCCAGTTGTTTGCCTGTGGCTTTGAACTCTAAAATTAAGTGAGTAGTGGAGGATCCTTGAGACAGATGTTCCTGGTCTTTTTTTTTTTTTAAGTTTTATTTATTTATTTTTTGGAAACAGTCTTACTGTATAATCCAGGCCGCCTTGAACTCACAGCAATCCTCCTGCCTCAGCCTCCTGTGTGCTAGGATCATTGGTGTATGCCACCATGCCTGGTTCATCTTTATGTGGTGTTGGGGAAATCAACCAAGGGCCTTGTGCATTCTAGGCAAGCACTCTAGCCCCTCAGCTACCCCTCAGTAGTAGATGTTACTTCCATTTTTTTGAATCTAATTTGTCTCCATGCCCAGATTGCTGCCATTATATTCTGTTTGTGTCAGATATTGTGTTTTGATATTTCAGCTTATTGCTGGATTAATAATGCCAGGACTTTCTCTAATGTGATTTTCTGTCTCCCCCCCACCCCCATTTTATTGATATGTGTAAGTGCAAAATTTAGGGTTTACATTGGTTTTGGGCATTTTGTGCACATACATATCTAGTCAAGGTAACAAGACGTTTCCCACTTTCCTTTTAATCCACCCCCTACCCACTCCCACAACCCACTCCCTCCCCCCATTCCCTTTGTTTTTCACTTTAAGCTCTGTGAGATAATTGTGATCTGGGATCTGGGTTTCTCATATCAGAGAGACCATTCGATATTTCACCTTCTGCTTCTGACTCACTTCACTAAGCATGATGGTCTCAAGTTTCCTCCATTTGCTTACAAAAGCCTCCAAGCTGTCAGACTTTATAGATGCATAGTATTCCATTGTGTATAGATACCACAGTTTGTGTATCCATTGGTCTAATGTGATTTTTCATTAAACAACAACATAGTGTGGGACTGGAGGAATGGCTCAGCGGTTGGCCGAGTACCTGCGTTGATTCCCCAGCACCACATAATCTGGGTGTGGTGGCACGTGCCTGTAATCCTAGCACTTTGGAGGCTGAGACAGGAGGATTGCTGTGACTCCAAGGACAGCTTGGGCTCCGTGGTGAGTTCAGGACCAGGCTGGGCTACCGAGCGAGACCCTGTCTCAAAACAACAACAAGGTAGTACAAAGCTGTAGTATTGCCCATTAATTGCATACCATTTCTCATCACATTGGCATTAGCTTACTGCTTATGTTGTCGTCTGTCTGTCTGTCTTTGTGTACATAAGGACCTCATGCATCTCACCAAGCACGATTGAGCCCAGGGCCTTCGTAGAACTACACCCCAGCCCATTTTTATTTTTGATTTTGAGACACGGTCTCAGTTAGGAGCCCCAGGCTTGGCTCAGACTCATGATCTGCTTGCCTCAGCTTCCCAGAGCTCTGGGATTACAGGCCTGCACCACCTCACTTTTTTTTTTTTTTTTTTTTTTTGAAAAATAAAAAGTAGTTGTCAGACTAGCTTTAGAAATACATTTTCACTTTTTATTTACTTGCCTTAGACTTTTCACTACTTTCAGCCCAAACTCTGTCTCTTGCTGGGATTACCTGAAGAACGGCACCACCTGGCCTCCTGGCAGGAGGTGGTAGGGGAGGTGAGGGCTGGCTGTGTGAGAGCTTCCCTTAAGATGTCAGGACGCTAACAAGGATGGTACTGAGTGTTCACTGTGGGAAGCAAAGAAGACACTGCCTGGAGAGCAGCTAGCGCCTGTCTCCACAGTGCTAGGGTGAGGTAGAGCTTTAGTCCCTCACCTCAGTGCTTCCACATCTCTCCTCCTAAGAGTCTAGTCAGCCTCTGCGGGATCTGGGAGTGTTCATATAATTTTTCTTTGTATAATTTTCATAGCAACAGGTGTTCGTTGCCGGCCTCCAGCCTAGTGACCAGCCCTGTGGGTCAGTTTGTAGGCACAGTCATCCTCTAGTGCACGTATCACTTTCACCCCGTGCTCTCCACTTGCCCGTCAGTCTTCCTCTGCTACTCTCCTGTACATTCAAACAAAAGCTCATTGGTCTTTTCTGATCTGATCACCGCCTATAATCCGTTCTCCTCATAGCTTTCACCGCTAGCCTCTTTTTTGATATAGGGTCTTACTATGTAGCCAGCCCTGGCTGGTCCTGAACTCACTGTGGAGCACAGGCTAGCCTCGGAGTCGTAGCAGTCCTCCTGCCTCAGCCTCCCAAGTGCTGGCATTACTGGCTTGCACCACCACCCCCAAGTTAATATGATGCTGGGAAATCAAACTCAGGGCTTTGAGCTTGCTAGGCAAGTGCTTTAACCACTGTGCCATTTCTCCAGCTTTTCAAAGCTAGTCTTCTATATAAGATGGGTCACCTCATGTTTTTCTTCTACTTCTTTTTCAGTGGCCCCTTGTTTTGTTGTTGTTGTTATTTTGTTTTGTTTTGTTTTGTGATAGGGACTTGCTCTGCAGTCCATGCTAGTCCTGAACTCAGTAAATAGTCAAGGCTAACCTTGGATTTATAGCAATCTTCCTGCCTCTGCCTCCCCAGTGCTAGGATTACAGGTGTGTGTCACTAGGCCCAGTTTATGTGCTGCTGGGAATCAAATTTAGGGCCTTGCACTTGCTAGGCAAGAGCTTCAACCACTGTGCCATTCCTCTAGCGCTGGCTCCCTATTTTGTACAGGATTTGGTCCAGGCTCCCTTCTATGCTACCTGACTTTTATTTTTATTTTTATTTTTTTTGCCTGAGTCTTACTTGCCTCTCCAGTTTACCCATAACCATTTCTTACTGTGTCTTTTCTCCTGCCAGACCCAACTAGTTGCCAGTCGTCCGAGCTTGCCGAATGCTGAGTTCACACCTTTCTGTATACTGTCCACTGTCTCTCCAGTGGGCAGGCCTCTATGCCTCTTTCAGGGCCAGCTTACGAACACTTTTTGTGGAGCTCTCCCAACCCAGTCCACTTCTGGAAAACACTTCCTACTGTACCTCTTCACATTGAATCACTCCTGTATAGTAATTTTCTTTTGTTTCTCATTCACATAGTAAGGTACTTGACATGTGACAGGAATATTTATGGGAAAAAGAAATACTTAATTTTGTTATCACCCCAAAGATCCAGATAATCTAGATCTAAACAGTAAGCAAGGGCAGGAAGAATGGCACAGCGGTTGGAGCAATTAGAGCAATTAGAGCGCTCAAGCAGTTAAAGCACTCAAGCACAAGGCCCTGGGTTCATTCCCCCGCACCACATAGAACTGGGTATGGTGATGTAATCTCAGCTCTTGGGGAGGCTGACGCAGGAGGATTGCCAAATCCAAAGCTAGCCTGGGCTACATAGTGAGACCCTGTCTCAGGAAAACAAAACAAAACAGGAGAAGGAGCCAAGTGGACAAGAGAAATTAGAAACCAGCAGCTCCCTGTCTGACTATACCAGTGCCTTCACATAGCCCATTCTTTCTTCTTGCAGGTGGGGAGGATCCTGAAAAGTTAGGCCATCCTGTATTAAAGAATGGCCATACCATCCCCATAGGGAGCACCAGATCTTCTAGTCTAGTTGTAATAGAGGAAGAGCCAGTAAGAACAGCAAGCCACAGGAATCCTGTTCCAGAAGAGGACCTAAAGAAGCGGCTAGGTAAGAAACCTTCGGATTCTCGAGTTTCAGAGTACTGGACCAGTCAGGCATTCATTCGTATTCTCGTTCTCTCTTTATTATTTTTTAATTAAATTTCTTTTTTTCAGTGTACTATTCCTCTAGCCCCTCTCTTTCCCTCTTTCTATTTTTTTTTTTTTTGTATTTGTTTCTGTGGGGATGCAACAATGGGGGCAGTGCCACCCTTCTGTGTACTCAAGTTATTCTCCTGCCTCAGCATTCTTAGTGCTGGGACCACAGTTCACACCCAGCTCAAGAAATAAAATCCAGTGAGGGCCTGTGGTCTCTCTTTCTCTGTCTCCCTCTCCTCTTTCTTCTCTTTCTCTCTCAACACCGGGGACGGAACACAGGGCCTTTGCCCTGAACTAAATCTCTAGCCCTTTTTATTGTTGTACTTGAGACAGGGTCTCTGAGTTACTAAGTGGCTCAGGCTGGTCTTGAACTTGTGATCCTCTTGCCTTAGGCTCCCAAAGTCCTTCGATTACAGTCCTGCACCACCAGGCCCAGCTGACTTTGTTCTCCTTTAGAAACTACTTTACTGTCAGTGGAATTCCCCCATTCTTATTCTTACATACACAGAATACCTACTTTTTTTGTTTGTTTTGCTTGTGTTACTAGAGATCAAGCCCAGGTCCTTCACAGTGAGCTGCATCTTGAGCTCATTTTTACTTTGGATTTTGAGGCAAGGTCTCTAAGTTGCTCTGGCCAGACTCAAACTTGCAATTCTCGTACTTCAGCATCCCAGAGTGGTGAAATTATATTGTGTTACTTTTTTATTTATTGAGACAGGGTCTCTCTCTGCAGTTCATGCTGGTCCTGAACTCCCTAACTCCCTATGCTGCCCAGGCTGACCTCAAACTCAACAGCAATCTTCCTGACTCAGCCTCCCAGTGCTGGGATTACATATGCCACCACATCCAGCTTTAATTGGTGCTGGTGAATTGAACTCTGTACCTTGAGCTCACTAAACAAGCACTTTAACCTCTGCGCTTTTCCTCCAGCTCTGTGATTTTTAATGTAATGTAATTTTTTTTTTTTGAGATCTGGTCTCACTCTATAGTGCAAGCTGAACTTACTGTGTAGCCCGAGCTGGCCTCAGCCTCACAGCAATCCTCACCTTCCCAAGTGCTGGTATTACAGACATGATACTACCAGACCTAGCTAAACTGTTGAGTTCTCTTTGGTTGGATGGCATAGTTCAGTGTTTTGTGTTTAAGGCTGGCCTGGGCTACATAGTGAGTTCAGGATCAGCCTGTACTATGGAGCAAGCGAGACCTTGTCTCAGAAAAATAAAGAAATAAAGTATCAGACATGGGACTTTTTCAGGCTACATACTCTTCTCCCCTCCCTCCACAAAATTTTGATGTGCCTCGTCCAGTACTTGTTTTTCCTTTTAATTTTTTTTATTTTATATATCTCATTTTTTTCTATTTCCCACTCTTCTCACATCCTCTTTCCCTCTCCATAAAAGTCTGTCTTCTTCCTTTCTTAAATCTTTTACTTTTTTTAAATTTTCCTTTAAATTCTTTATGACTTGGCTTACTCATATTAGAGAAATTATATGACATTTTATCATCTGTGTCTGATTCATTCTGCTAAGCATAATGGTCTCAAAGTGTGTTATTTATGTCAGGGCAGTACTCCGTTGTGTAAATATACCACATCTTCTTTAGTCATCCATTATTGGACATAGCGGCTTCCTCTAAGATTTGGCTATTATGAATTGTAACCTAACTCTTGTGTGAAGAATCACTACCCTAATGAGCTGCTGACCGACGTTTGTCAGTTATGTTGAGAGTGGGAAACATGGAGAACTGTAACCTCTAACTAATTTATAACTTCAGTAATCAAAACTGACCATAAGTCTACAGGTAGGTTATTAGCTTTTTTCAGTATGTCATGTTACTCTCTTCCTTTTTAAATCATATCTTTTATTTCACAGGCTCAACTGGAAGCCAGAATTCTGAAACAGAGTCTTTTCCTGAGAATGTACCCAAGCAGCCTTTACTTCCCCCCAAAAGACCCTTGTCCTCTTCTCATGAAGCAAGTGAAGGGCAAGGAAAGGATGTGACTTCTGGCAGCACGACAAGGTCCACCCCCTCCACTTCCGCCTCCTGCACCACCGTAGCACCTGTGGCCACAAGCCTAACACAGACTGTTCACCCCCTTGTCGCCCCCTCCCCAGCCCCCCGGACTCTGCCTGCTGTTCCAGCCAGCACTAACACTGCTGTTACCCCAAGCCTTACTCATATTGGCCCTGCCAAGCAGCCCCCTGTCCCTCCCCCTAAGCCAGCTCACAGAAATAGCAACCCTGTCATTGGTAAGTAAGTCTTCAAGCTTTCATGCTTTCCTGGGTTTTTTGGTTGGTTGGTTGGTTGGTTTGGTTTGGTTTGGGGTAGATATTTTATTTGATAATTGGTACAGTAATGATATTTGGTATGTTAAAGTTTTTTATATTTTGTCCCTTCCAAAGTCCTCAATATAGAGAAAAGTTTTAAAAATGAAGCAGATGTCCGTGAATGGAAAGGACACTAAAATTAAGTACCCATTTGGGAACATGAGCATCTGTTTTTCTGTAGTTGTGTTTCAGAACACTGGATAATCCCATCACTGAGGAGACTGTTGCAGAAAGGTTGCCATGAGTCCTAGCCCAGCCTGAGCTACATTTTGAGATCCAGTCTCAAAAAAAAAAAACCAAAATGGCTGGGAGACTAGATATGTAAAAACAATACAGGTTTGACACGGATGGGATTATCTGTGGCACTTACTAAAAATTTATAGTGCCTCAGCTCACAATAGGGAAGGCAGACTTTCCCACTGAAAGTTATATTTTTCAAAAATTCTGCTTTGAACTGCCATTACATTTTTTAAGTATTAAGTCAGCAGAGTAGGTAAAAAGATGATTCTCAAGCTGCTGGCATAACTTGTGCCTCAGCGCCTAGTGTGTTATCTTCATGGAAATTGCCACATATGTTACTTAAATTGTCCTGATAAAATCATGGTTTATCTTGGGAAGGTTAGGAATGCCACTCATATTAAAATAAGCAGTGGTAAAGAAAACAGGAAAGGTAATTGCTAATACTTGAAGTTTGTAAATTTTTTACGTTCAGCTGAAGTCCTGTTTAAACACATTTTCCCTACATAAATGCACACATTTTTAGAGAAATTTTGAAGACAGAAAAGAAGACGGGAGCTGTAGGAATAGCTCTGAAGTTAGAGTGCTTGCACAGGTCCCTGGATTCAATTTCCTAGGACCACAAAAGATGGGTGCGGTGATGCATACCTATAATCCCAGCACGTGGGAGACTGAGGCTGGAGGATTGCTGGGAATTTGAAGACAGCCTGGGCTACCAAGTAAAATCCTGTCTCAAAGACAAAAGAGAGAAGAAGAAAAGCTAATGAGTGTTTGAGAACTAGTGGAAATGTAGTTTTCAGGGAAAATACTGCTAGGTTTTCCTGTGTTTAAAGTTATTATTGAATGAAAGGGCAAAGATACATTCACTAAATATCTAACATCACCAAGTTGGGTAGGGTGATTAGAATCTTGAAAAACAGGCTTAGAATATATTGTATGACAGGTTGGAGTAGCTTGATATAAACAGGATGAGTGTTATTATCATTATTACCATTCTGAGTGGATAATGTCATGTTGACTTACCTTTCTGAGATGGAGGAGCCTTCACAGGCTTTTTCAAAACTACCTTGTGCCATAAGAAACTGATTTTATCTGTTGTAGAGATAGAGCAATTGAAACATGAAGACACTGTGACTCATTCAGAGTTGTAGTGAGAGATAGAACTGAATCCCGGGTCTGGACCTCTGTTGCCTGTACAGTGCTCTCAGTTGTTGTCTGGACTAGTGCTAATCAGGGTTGCCAGAAGGCTTATTGGTGCATTCTCCACCTTAGGCCAGTGGGGATGGGCCTGCAGTCCCAGCACTCTGGGAGGCTGAGACAGGAGGAACACAAGTTCAAGCTCAACTGGGCCAACTTAGTGACTTATTGAGACCTCATCTCGGGGGGAAAAGAAAGGAGTAGGCTGGAGAGATGTAGCTTGGGGTGAAGGTAGGGCTGAGAACCTGTGTTTCTGTGGATCCCTAGGTAATACAGTGCTGCTTTTCCAGGATTATACATTGGGTCTTTCTCCAAGCCAATTGTGTTCCACTCTTTAAAATTAAGGCAACATATAAAACACTCTTGTGGGTTGGAGGAGTAGAACAGCAGTTGGAGTGTTTGACTAGCAAGCCCAAGGCCCAAACTTCAATTCCGCAGCACCACATAAACCATGTGTGATAGTACATGCCTGTAATCCTAGCACTCTGGAGGCTAAGCAGGAGAATTGTCATGTGTTTGAGACCAGCCTATACTACACAGCAAATTTCTTTCTATCTCAAAAAACAAAAAGCCGCTGGTGTATGATATTCTGTGGTAAGATGCAAAGACCTAGTGACTTAAGTTAACATCAATCTGTGAGAAAAACAGTTTACAGAATTTTTATTAAAGTTACATAGATTTGATTTTAAGGGCTATACTATATTCTGAAATTCTGACCTTCGTAATTCTTTGATGCTAAGATGCTTTTTCTTTCACAAAAGGTTTGTAATAAATGGCTTACTTTTTTTTTTGAGACAGGGTCTCGCTGTGTATTCCAGGCTGGTCCTGAACTCACTATGGAGCCCAGGCTGGCCTTGGGCTCAGGGCAATCCACCTGTCTCAGCCTCCCGAGTGCTGGGATTACAGGCATGCGCCACCACGCCCAGTTTATATGGTACTGGGAAATCGAACTCGGGTACTTAGCACTTGACTTAGCAGTTGCTAAGCAAGCGCTTTAACCACTGAGCCATTCCTCCAGCCCCATAAATGGCTTACTTAATATCCGTCCTTATCTAGACATCTTGGCCTGAGTGTGGCCAAGATTTTTTTTTTTTTTTTTTTTGAGACAAGGTCATACACACCATGTAGCCCAGGCTGGCCTCACTCTATTGATTCTCCCTTACTCAGTTCCTTCACTGCTGAAGAATTTGTGTGTCAGTTTTATAGGCTGATGTGAGGCAGCCTGGCTGCAGCATCAGTTATACAGGTCCTTGAAATCCAAGCTTGGAAACCACTGCTTGAGAAATGGTCCTGTCTTCTCACATCACAGCGTAACATGGAGTGTTAAGACTGAAGAGGGGATTGAGCCCAGTGGCACAAGTCTAGAATCCCAGCACTTTGGGAGGCTGAGGCAGAAGGATCACAAATTCAAGCTCAACCTGAGCAACTTAGAAGGACCCTGTTTCAAAAAAAAAAATTTTTTTTTAAAAAGGGTTTGGGAAATAGCTCAGTGCAAAGGCAGTAGGTTCCATCCCCAGTACTACTTCCCCAAAAGACTAACGAATGACCACCACATATATTGACAGCTAAACAGATAAAAGTATTATAACCCATTTCAGAAACACTGGCATCTTACAGAACCTAGAGCCAAATGATGGTACTAGATATACATCCCAGGGTTCACTTTCTTGATGTTTTGGTGGTACATGTCTTCCTTAAAATTCTTTTTTGTTGTTGTTCGGGTTTTTTTGTTCTTTTTGTTTTGTTTTGTTTTTGAGACAGGGTCTCACTCTGTAGTTCAGGCTGGTCCTGAACTCACTGTGTAGCCCAGACTGGTCTTGATTGAACACAAGGCAACCATCCTGCCTCAGCCTTCAGAGTGCTGGGATTACAGACGTGTGTCACCACCACACCCAGCTGTGTGGTGCTGGGGAATCAAATTCATGGCCTTGAACTTGCTAGGCAAGTGTTTTAACCACTGAAGCTATTCCTCCAGCCTCCCTTTCTTAAATTTCTGATGGTAACTTAACCTTCTTCGGTCAAAAATTAAAATACTCAAATATGCTGGGCCTGCTGGCACAGGCAGGCAAGTAATACCCGCACTCTGGTAGGCTGCAACAGGAGGATCACAAATTGTAGCCCAGCCTAGGCAACTTAGCAACTTAATTAAGACCCTGTCTCAAAATAAACAATAAAAGAGGCTTTGGGACTGTCTTTGTGCTTAATTCCTCAGGACTTGCTGGTGGTGGGAAGAGGAATGGGTTAGGGTTAGGGTCCTGAGATCACTATGATATTGTCAGGATGAGTTTTTTTGTTTGTTCTTTGCCATATTGAATTTGAACTCAGGGCCTTGCACTTACTCTACCACTGAGTACATCCCCAGCCCTCAGAGATGAGTTTTGTTTTAGGTATTGTAGCTATTTGGTATTTTTAGAGAAGCGCCAAAATCCAGTCAACCCAGAAATATCTTTTATTAATCCTAACATTCGTATTTTGAAGCTCATTTCTATCTGTGTGTATGCAGTGTTTCTCTATAGAGTGCCCGTTTCAAAATTTACTTACAGACGTGGGTGTGGTGGCACAGACTTGTAATCCCACCACCCTTCAGAAGTTGAAGCAGAAGGATTGTGAGTTTCAGCCCAGCCTGGCAGGTTTTTTTGTTTTTTTGTTTTTTGGGGGGGTTTTTATGAGTTAAGTTCTTACTCTGTAGTCTAAGCTGGTCCTGAACTCCCTGCGTACCAAGACTGTCCTTGAACTCGCCATCCTCCTACCTCAGCTTCCCTAGTGCTGAGATTACGGGTATGCACCACTACACCCTGATTTACATGGTGCTAGGGAATCAAACTTGGCCTTGTGCTTGCTAGACAAGCCCTCTAATGACTGTCATCCCTCCAGCCTTCCAGTCTGGGTAATCTAGCAACTTAGTGAGACCCTGTCTCAAAATCAACCTGAAAAGGTTTAAGGGAGGCTGGAGGAATGGCTCAGAGGTTAAAGCGCCTTGCCTAATAAGCACTAGGTACCTGAGTTGATTCCCCAGCACCATGTAAGCTAGGTGTGGTGTTGCATGCCTGTAATCCCAGCACTCGGGAGGCTGAGACAGAAGGATTGCTGTGAGTCCAAGGCCAGCCTGGGCTCCATAGTGAGTTCAGGACCAGCCTGGGCTACAAAGTGAGACCCTGTCTGAAAAATAAAATAAAAATAAAAAGGATTAAGGATGTATTTCAGTGCTAAAGCCCTAGGTACAATCACAGCACTGCAGGTAAATAGGGCTGGAAAAATGGCACAGCGCTTGCCGTGTAAGCACAAGACCCTGAGTTTAGTCCCAGCACCACATAAAGCTGGGTGTGGTGGCGCACCCCTGTCATCCCAGCACTCGAGAGGCTGAGGCAGGGGGATTGCCTTGCCTTGAGTCCAAGGCTAACCTCGGCTACATAGTGAGAGCAGGGCCAGCCTAGGCTACAGGGAGAGACCCTGTCTCAAAAAAAAAAAGGTAAAGAAAAATAAAATGTATTTATGAGCCAGGAACACAGCCCAGGAGTAGAGTACTTGCCTGGCATGAGCAAGGCCTTTGGTTCAATATGCAGCACTGAGAAAAAAAATCATAAGGTGAATTAAACCTTTTACTTTGATTTATCCCAGTGAAGTGATATTTAGGACAAATAATACTTTATTTCAGAGAGACTTTGGGGACCCACTTAAGAATGCTGGATGGGTAATTTTTGTGTGCTGTATTGTACACAGAATACTCAAGTTCAGTTTAAATATGCATCACATTTATACATATTAATAAAATGGAAAAAATATTGGATAGAACTAAAATAAAATATTTAACAGATGATTAGAGCTTGGTGATCAAGAGATCTAATCTTTATTATAACTAATGATCCACTACTTACATGTCACTTGGTGCTCTCCAGAAGAGACTTTGTTGCATCAATAACTAAGTCATTGTGGGTTTTGTGATGATGTCCAGGAATATATAGTTTCTTGATAAAAGGGTAAAGAGTTCTCACCTTAAAACCTTGTGTAGGAATAGAGGTGCACACCTGTAATTCCAGCACTTGGTAGGCTTAGGCAGGAGTATTGCTGTGAGTATAAGGCCAGCCTGGGCTACATAGTAAGTTCAAAAAGAAGAAAGAAAATCAGGGGCAACTCACATTTCTGGGTCCTTCTGACCATCAAAAGCTTTATCCTCCTTTCATCAGTGAAGTGTCCTCTTCACAAATGGGGGCGGGGGGGAATGAAGAAAGAAAATCGGCATGGTGGCATGTACTTTTAATCCCAGTACTCTTGGAGACTGAGGCAGGAGAATTACAGTTCAGGCCCAGCTTGGACAAACTAGTGAGACCTATCTCAAAACAAGAGAGCTGGGAATTTAGCTCACTGTGAAAGCCCTTGGTTTCAGTTCCAGGACCACTGATAATAATAATATCATACTGAGGGCTGCTGTGCCAAGTGCTGTTGTACACAGCCCTGCAGATGTGCTAGTGGAGGCAAGGCTTGGCCTGCCAGCGAGGGCTGTGATGGATAGAGGGGAGTGAACGTAAGAGCACAAGGGAAAGCAAGAGCTGCGCATGTGAACAAAGATCAAACAGGAGGGAGCAGTAGAGACCAGATGCCAGTCAAGTCCATACCATTGGCAGGGTGAATGTGGGTAAGCTAGCTGACTTCTGTGGCCTCAGTTTTCTTTCTGAAAACTGGTAAAAATGGTCATTTGTTTTTCTGTCATGTCAAATGATACAAGAATACAACATCAAGAATAGAAAAGCAGTTTGTTGCAAAGGGCTTTGTGTTTGCTATAAAAATTCAAGATGTCAAGGCATGATAGCACATGTCTGTAATCCCAGCACTAGGAAGGCTGAGGCAGGATGATTGTCTTGAGTCCAAAGCTAACTGGAGCCACTTAGTGAGTTCAGGAGCAGCCTGAACTACAGAGCAAGACCCTGTCTCAAAATAGTAAAATAAAAATACATACCAGCTTTTACTCTGTATTCATATTAACTTTACACCAACATCAAGTTACAAAGGTGTCAGATCTGTTGTCATAACAATGAAGTGAGATAGTCATTAGAGTTTTGTTACATACATACGCATTTGGGCTTCTGCTTGCTTAAAATAAATTTTGTTTCAGGATGAGTATATAGGAAACAGTAAAATCATGAGATTATACAGGTTATTTAAAAGATCAAGACTGAACCCAACTCTAATTTTAGGCCTGGGCTGGCCCTTTAAAGCATTATAAAGCCACGGTGAATTAACCTGTTCATTTCTCTTTTCCAGCTGAACTCTCCCAAGCAATAAACAGTGGTACGTTGTTAGCAAAACCCTCCCCACCATTACCACCTAAGAGAGGCATCCCCACGACCTTGGTACCCACCTCGGAGTCTGCTGCCGCTTTCCCCACAAAAACACCAAGTGATCAAAGAGAGAGGAGCACAGGCTCTGTGGGCTCCGAAGCACTGATGAGCGTGCCACCTCCCTCCCCGTCCCCACCACTGCCTACTCACATACCTCCGGAGCCTCAGCGCTCCCCTCTAGATCCTGCTAAGACTTTTCAAGTTGTGCCAGAAGTTGTATTTCTGCCTTCCTTAGACCTGGCCCAGGAAGTTCCCCAGCAGGAGGATCAGAAAAAGGAAGTCCTCACACGGATATTGGACCAGAGCTTCCGGGAGTCTCAAATACCCTCTAGGCTGCCTCCTGTCCCACTGCATGTTCGGATTCAACAGGCCCTGATCAGCCCCCTTCCTGTGACCCCGCCCTTGGAGGGCTCTCAAAGAGCTCATTCATTGCTGTTTGAGAACAGTGACAGCTTTTATGAGGACAGCAGTACGTTGGGCCGGACCAGGTCACTTCCCATCACTATTGAAATGCTGAAAGTGTGAGTGCCTTTAAAGCATGCCTCCTCTTTCTCCTTATTTACTGTTAACTAGCTCTGCTTAGAAAAAACTACTTACAAAAAGAAAATGTGGGGCTGGAGAAATGGCTCAGCAGTCAAGTGCTAAGTATCTGAATTCCATTCCCCAGCACCACATAAGCCAGGCGCGCCAGGTAATCCCAGCACTCGGGAGGCTGAGACAGGAGGATTGCCATGTCCAAGGCCAGTCTGGGCTCCATAGTGAGTTCAGGACCAGCCTGGGCTACAGAGTGAGACCTTGTCTCAAAAAAAAAAGAAGGAAAAAAAAATGTGAGATGCTGGAGAAATAGCACAGCAGTTAGCGTACTTGCCTACTTAGCACAAGGCCCTGGGTTCTTTCCCCAGCACCACATAAGCTGGGTGTGGTGGCACACACCTGTAATCGCAGCACTTGCGGAGGCTGAGGTAAGAGGGTTGCCAGGAGTTTGAGGCTAGCCTGTGCTACCTAGTGAATTTTAGGACCAGCCTGGACTGCAGAACAAGATTCTGTCTCAAAAAAGAGAAGGAGAAGGAAGGAGAAGGAGAAGTGGAGCTAGAAGAATAACTCAGAGTGCCTAGCAAGGACTAAGTACCTGAGTTCAATTCCCCAGCACCACGTAAGCTGGGCGTGGTGGTTCATGCTTGTAATCTTAGTGCTCAGGAGGTTGAGGCAGGATTGCCTTGAATTCAAGGCCAATCTGAGCTACATAATTATAAAAGGCTCTGAGTTATATCCCCAGTACCATAAAGATGAAGAAATTCTGCCAACAGAATAAGTTCTAGAATTAGTTGTTTTTACCCCACTGATTTTAACCTTTTTTTAAATGGAGTTTTTCAAAGTAATGTAAAATTATATTCTTTTTAAATTTATTTTATTTACTTTTGAGATAGGATCTCACTCTGAAGTCTAGGCTGCTCCTGAGTGCCCTGTGTAGTCCAGTAGTCCAGTCTGGCCTTGGACTCAGGGCAGTACTCCTGCCTCAGCCTCTCAAGTGCTGGGATTACAGGCCTGTGCCACCATGCCTAGCTTTGTGAGGTTCTGGGGAATCAACTCAGGGCCTTGAGTTTGCTGGGAAATCAATTTAACCACTGAGCTATTCAAGGAGGCTCCACTCCCCAAATTGTATTTTCTATGTACATGAAAATTAAAACCACTAGTTTTTTGGGTTTTTTTGGAGACAGGGTCTCATTCTGTAGCTCAGGCTGGTTCTGAACTTACAACAGTCTTCTTGCCTCAGCCTCCAAGAGTTCTTTCTTACAGGTGTGTGCCACCACACTCTGCTTTATGTGGTTCTGGGGAATTGAACTCAGGGCCTTGTACTTGCAAGGCAAGTGCTTTAACCACTGTGCCGTTCCTCTAGCCCCTAAAAGCACTAGTTTTATAATATTACAGTATTAGGATAGCTGGGCCAGTGGCACAGAAATATAATCCCAGTACTCTGGGAGGCTGAGGCAGGAAGATGACATGTTCAAGCTCAGCCTCAGCAACTTAGAGACTTAGCAAGATCTTGTTCCAAAATAAAACTCCAGAGGATGTAGGTCAGTGCATAGGCCCTAGATTTAGTCCCCAGTATCACACACCTCCGAAGAAAGTATCGGTATATAGCATGGTGCTTTCGAGCCGTGGCCTTGTAGCAAGAGCCCTGCATTAAGCCCTCAGTTTACCACTCCTAGTATGTAGATGTAGCAGTAGAATATGCTGCTTAACCTTTTTGTTGTTATCTCATCTATAAATGAGAATGAGATCTGTTCTGTGGGCTTATAAGAATGAAGTTAGATAAATTCTAGAAAGCATATAAATAAATAAATAAATATTTGTAGAAAGCACCAGTGGATAGTAAAATGTAGAGCTGGGATTTATTCCCAGAGTCTTTTACCTTAATAAATTAGTAGATGCTTTGAAAAGTTTCTTAGCAAGATATTTAAAAGTTCTAAGAGGAATTTGTACATTAATTTATTAGTGTACTTTCCCATAATGTTTCAGTCCTTTGTCTTACAAATCATTTTATCCTCTTGTTTCTGAAAAGAAAATATAATTATGTTAATTTGTTAGTCCAGATGATGAAGAAGAAGAGCAAACATCCCTGTTGGCATTCGATGACATAGTGACATCTACCTCAGTCGGCCCTAAACTACCCCAGTATCTGCAGGAGGAAGAAGAAGCAAAGGAGAGTGACTCGGATTCCGAGGGTCCCATTCAGTACCGTGATGAAGAGGATGAAGACGAAAGCCATCAGAGTAAGAAGGGGAGGGAAAAGCTCCTTGCTGGTGTCAGCAAGTGTAAGGTGAATGGAAACCAGCACCCTCTTGGAGTCGTGTGCTCATTGTTCTCAGAAGCCACTGTGAAGGACTCCCTGTTCCTCCAGCCATCCCTCTGCTAAAGCAAGCTGTGAGAGGAGGCCACGTGCCTTGAGTCATTCACCTTTCACAGTTTTTGTTTACTTTTTAAAACTATTTACCCAGGGGCTAGAGTTGTAGCTTAAGAGTAGAGCTTGTTCTTAGCTTGCCCGATGCGCTCGATTTGAAGGAGCAAGGGATTTCGCTTGATTGGTATGTTAGAGAATATGGGATAGGAAAAAACTGGCGCATGTGTTAAGGAGAGAAGACAAAAATGATTTAGGCTGGAGATAGAGTACAGTGCTTAGCATAGTGGCACATGCCTATAATCCCAGCACCAGAGGGGCTAAGGCCGAGGCAGGAGGATTGCCATAAATTTAAGGCCAGCCTGGGCTACAAAGCAATACCCTGTTTCAAAATACATACATAAAATAATAGGGCAAAGGGGAAAAATATTTATACTCACAGTTGTTGTGAATAGTAAATTCCTGATTGTGAAGGTGGAAAGCAGATTATTTAAAACAGATAGATAAACCAAGCCCAGTCGCCTAGATCTATAATCCCAATATTCTGGGAGGAGAATCCTGAGTTTGAGCCTAGCCTGGGCAGTTTAGCAACACAGTGAGACCCTGTCTCAATATCAGAGATAAAAATGGGCTAGGGATGTTGCTTAAAGTGAAGGCTCTGGGTGAATCCCCAGTACCACAGAAAAATTAAAGACATATTTTTTTTTTCCTTTCTTTTGAGACAGGATTTCGCTCTGTAGCCCAGACTGGTCCTGAACTCACTTTGTAGCCCAGGCTAGCCTTGAACTGATGGCAATCCTCCTGCTTCAGCCTCCTGAGTGCTGAATTACAGGCATGTACCATCACACCTGGCTATGTGGTGCTAAGGAATTGAACTCTGGGCCTTGTGCTGACTAGGCAAGTGCTTTAATTGCTATGCCATTCCTCCAGGCCAAGATTTAATCTATATCTTTTTTCAGGGGCTGGAAGAATGGCACAGTGGTTAAAGAGCTAGCCTAGCTAGGGCAAAGCCATGAGATCAGTTCCCAGCCCCAAATACAGCTAAGCATAGTGGCATATGCCTATAGTACCAGTACTGTAGGCTGAACAGGAGGATTGCCATGAGTCCAAGGCCAGCCTGGGTTCCACAGTGAGTTTAAGATCAGCCTGGGCTACAGTAACACCCTGTCTCAAACAAATAAATACATCCATCCTTCCATCCTAGCTCCTGGGAGACAGAGGCAAGAGGATTACAAATTCAAGGCCAGCCTGGGCTGCATAGTAGCATGACCACCACTGTCTCAAAAAGCCGAAAGAAAACAAAAAAACCCAGATAGATTACCTGGACATAGTACATGCATCTCTAATTCCAGCTTCTCAGAAGAGAAGGTAGGAGGATCCTTGAGTCTAGGAGGTCACGACTTAAACTTAGTGTAGAGAGGCACCATGTTAAAAATAAATAAATAAAAATAAAATATGTAGAATCTGAGAAGTTTTAGTGTAAAAGCTTTTATGTTTTAAATCAGAGGATTGTAACTGCTTAGATTCTCTAAGAAGTGTTTCTAAGAAGAAAAACACACAACACTAATAGAAGAAAGATACATTTTGCCATGGGTGTGTGTGTGTGTGTGTGTGTGTGTGTGTGTGTGTGTGTGTGTGTACCACAGGTCCATGTGACTGGGCTGAGCTTGAAAAGATTTTTAGCTATGTTTTGGCTTGCCCCTCTCCTCTGTGTTTGGTTGGATGATTTAAAGCCAAATGGAAAGCCGATCGTTATATTCAGTTAGACCCTCACCTCATGCCACCTGAGATGGAGCCTTTGGCTTTCAGCTTCTGCATTCTTTTTCTTCCCTTGTGTTAAGGCGCCCTGGCCAACAAAGTGAAGAGGAAAGACACACTTGCAATGAAGTTGAACCACAAACCCAGTGATTCAGAGCTGAACTTGAATTCTTGGCCTCGTAAAAGCAAGGAGGAGTGGAATGAAATACGGCACCAGATTGGGAACACGCTGATCCGGTAAGCCTTCACCTAGTGTAGCTGCATCTGCTTAGATTGTGCTGTTGTGTGGTAGGTGCTTCCTTTGTGGTGGGGCATTCAGTCAGCTTTTTTTTTTTTCCAGTATAATTTTTAAAAATACCATATTAGACATAATTAGATATCATCTGCAAACATGAAAATTAAGAAACTAGGAATCAGAAGGAGTTTTAACCATGAGATAAGACAGTTTTACAGAGCTAGAGGAATGGCACAGTGGTTAAATCACGTGCCTAGCAAGTGTACAGCCCTGAGTTCAATTCCCCAGCACTTAGGAGGCTGAGGCAGAAGGATTGTCATGAGTCCAAGGCTAACCAGGACTATATCCTGCGTTTAGGACCAGCCTGGTATACCAAGCAAGACCCTGTCTCAAGACAGACATAGTTTTTGGGGCTGGAGGAAGGGCTCAGTGGTTAAAACACTTGCCTAGCAAGTGCTACGTCAAGTGCTAAGTACCCAAGTTCAGTTCCCCAGCACCACATAAGCCAGGCATGGTGGCACACACCTGTAATCCCAGCACTTGGAAGGCTGAGACAGGTGGATTACAGTGAGTTCAAGGCCAGCCTGAGCTCCATAATGAGTTCAGGACCAGCCTGGGCCACGGAGCAAGACCCTGTCTCCAAAAAATGGCATAGTTTTACAAAAGTTACTGGTGAAGTCAAGGTGGTATCCAGAACAGCAAGATGACTCCATTTTTTATGCAATTGCTGAAGAACAAGAAGCCATCAGTGTAGTCACTCACACCTGTAGTTTCGTTATATCCATTCACATGCATGTAATGGCCTCTTTTCAAAATGTTAGTCTATTTTCAATTCACTTGGAACCACAAGCATAGAGAAGTAAATTCCAGCTGGACTCATGCACATGCATGCTATAGGAGTCTGTGTGGACAGCGGCCTCAGTGGAAGGAGACTGGAGGAGGAGGGCTGTTGGCCTGTTCTCTGCAGAATAAGTAACCGAAGGTGCCTGTGAAATAACATGTTTTTCTCTCCTCCCTTAACATCTGGCGTTTTTTGTGTACCTTTGTGGTTTGATTTGACTGCTGATGACATCAGGGTGATTTTTTTTTTCCTTAGTACTGGGAGTTGAGCCAAAGGCTTTCACTCTGAGCTATATCCCCAGCCCACTTTTTATTTTCGATTTTGAGAGATAAGATCTCACTAATTCACTTAAGTTTCCAAGGTGGGCTCAAAGTTGCAATCCTCCTGCTTCAGCTTCTTGGAGTGGTAAGATTACAGATCTGTGCCAGGGCCATGGCTGATATTAGAGTGATTATAAGAAAGAAAAGTAGAGACCTCTCTACCTGCCTGACAGTGTTAACTCAAAATTCACCAGTCTGAAAGTCATCAGTTCGATAGGTGTGCTTCTAAGAACTACGGTACCAAAAGTCCTTTTTGTTGTTGTTGTTTTCTTTTTTGGCCTGTCTTGCTCTGTAGCTCAGGCTGGTTTTGAACTCACCATGGAGCCGAAGCTGATAACTAACTTGGGAATCCTCCTGCCTAAGTCTCCTGAGGACTAAGATTGTAGACATACACCATTATACCCAGCTAATATGATACTGGGAAATCGAACTCAGGACCTTGCAAGGCTAGGCAAGTGCTTTAATATCTGAGCTATGCCCCCAGCCCCTCACATGGTGTCTCTGGCTGAGAAAAAAGTATAAAAAGGTAAAGACCAAAATAAAAGACAGATGGAAGAAAATAGGAAGATAGACTGTGGGGAAGGTAGGAGGGCAGGAAGGAGGAAGGGAGGTAAAAATGATGAAGATGTGACATGTATATGCACAGTTTCTAAGAGTGTTATCATTATGTATTGAATATACTAAGAAAAAGAATGTTGGCAAAAAATGAGAATGGACAGTAGGTCTGACCCTTCACATTTAAGGTACAGATAATTCTGTATATATGCATATGTATTTACCTTTTTATTTTCCTTTGGAATTCAGGGCCTTCACACTAAGCTATTAATACATTTCAGGCATTTCAGCCTTTTTTTTTCTTTTCTTTTCTTTTTTTTTTTGAGACAGTCTCTATTTTGCTAAATTAGTAGTCTTGCTCTATAGACCAGGCTGGTCCTGAATTCACTACGTAGACCAGGCTGGTCTTGAATTCACAGCAATCCTCCTATCTCAGCCTCTTGAGTGCTAGGTTTACAGGCATGTGCCACCACACCTGGCTTATATGGTGCTGGGAAATTGAACCCAGATAGGCAAGCACTTTATCTCTCAACTACACCCCCAGCCCCAAGTCTGACCTTTTTTGTAGCAGTAATATTTTTGTTTTGTTTTGTTTGGTACAGTGCCTTGCTCTGTAGCCCGGGCTGGTCCTTAACTCACTGTGGAGTTCAGTCTGACCTCAAACTAATGGCAATCCTCTTTCCTCAGTCTCCCAAGTGCTGGGATTCCAGATATGCGCTGCCACACTGGGCTTATGTGGTGCTAGGGAATCGAATCTAAGGTCTTCAGGTTGCTAGGCAGGCATTTTAACCACTGAGCTGTTCTTCCAGCCCATCAGTGGCTCTTGATGTAGGAGGCAGAGTTAGAATCCTGCCTTTGTATTCACATGTATTATTCTTTTCTATAACACGGTATCTTTATTAGAACTGTCAATGTGAAATTTATTTCATAGAAAATCAGAGAAGCAAATGAATACACCTGCTTGCACCTGGAGGAATGGGGCAGCAGTTAAAGTGCTTGCCTAACAAGCTCAAGGCCCTGAGTTCTTTTCCCCAGTATCACATAAAGCTGGGTATGGTGGCACACACCTGTAAGCCTTTAATCCCAGCACTCGGGAGGCTGAGGCAGGAGGATTGCCCTGAGTTGAATGCCAACCTGGGCTCCATAGTGAGTTCAGGACCAGCCTGGACTACAGAGCCAGACCCTGTCTCCAAAATAAATAAATAAATAAATAAATAAATCTGTTCAACATAAGTACCCTTATTTCCTCCTCTAGGAGACTGAGTCAGAGGCCCACACCAGAAGAATTAGAACAGCGCAACATCCTGCAACGTAAGTCCACCTGGAAAATCAAATTTATAGACTTTTATATGTTTATGACTTTCATACATATAAGAGAGAAAAGTAGAATTTGCAGTTTGCTGGACCAGGGGGAGTATTCCAGCCAGGGAAAAATATCTTTCCCGAGGGCAGATGTCCTTCCTCTGGAAGATGTTATAATAGTATTGTTTAGTGTTCTCTAATACTCCACAAAGTTTTGTTTTAATGTTCTTGTAGTATTCTGGGGCTGTCTTGGGCATTTGGGAGCATTTGACAGTTTATGGCAAGTAAATCCCACCTTTCGTTTATCTTTAGGTACCACAGTAAGTCCCCAGTGTCAGGTTTCCTGGGTTTTCATTTCTTAAGACTTACTTTCTTTTGCTGGGCATAGTGGCACGCACCTGTACTCCCAACATTCTGGAGGTGGAGGCGTGAGGATCACAAATTGAGCCCAACCTGAGCAATTTAGTGATTTAACAAGACCTTGTCTCAGAAATGAAAGAGATTGGGGATATAGCTCAGTGCAAAGGTTCTGGGCTCGATCCCCAGTACCACAAAGGAAAAGAAAAAAACGGGGGGGCTAGAGGAATGGCATAGAAGTTAAAGTGCTTTGGGCAAAGCCCTTAGTTCAATTCTCCAGCACCACATAAAAATAAGTAAATAAATAAATAAATAAAATTTAAAAGTAAAAGGAAAAGAGGTCTTCTGTAGCCATCAAATGAGGCCATGTATTTAATTTTCTGCTTGTGTACATAATTAACTTTGGAATAGTATTCCAATCTACTACAGATTTGATTTGTTTTCCCAGAATTTGGTCTGAAATATAGCCATAAAAAACCTCACTGCAGGTCCTTGAGGAATGGCTCAGTGGTTAAAGCGCTTGCCTGGCAAGTGCTACGTCAAGCACTAAGTACCCGAGTTCAATTCCCCAGCACCATATAAAGGCAGGTATAATGGTGCACACTTACAATCTCAGCTCTAGGGAGGCTGAGGCAGGAGAACTGCTGTGAGTCCACGGCCAACCAGGGCTACATAGTGAGTTCAGGACCAGCCTGGGCTACAGAGCAAGACTGTGTCTCAGGAAAAAAAAAAAATACAGATATGACTGGGACCCAAGGCACAGTCTTATAATCCCAGCATTCTGGGAGGCTGAGGTAGGAGGGTTGCAATTTTGAGTGTAGCCTGGTTAGTTTAGTGAGATCTTGTCTTACTAAATTGGTTTGGCCCTGGGTCCCATCCTCAGTACCTAAAAGAAGAAGAGAAGAGAAAAAGGGCCCAGGGGCATAGCTTAATGGTTAAAGCACTTGCCTATTAAGCTCAAGACCTGGGGTTCACTTCCCTAGCATCACATAAACCAGGCATGGTGATGCACACCTATAATCCCAGCACTCAGGAGGCTGAGACAGGAGGATTGCCTTGACTTCAGGGCCAGCCTGAGCTACATAGTGATTTCAAGACCAGCCTGAAATACAGAGTGAAACCTTGTCTAAAAAAAAAATGGAGAAAGATCTGTAATGTAATTACTAAACTATTTGATATTTAGATTGGCACTTTGAAATAATACTCTGTTTCCATCAATGGTAGCCAAAAATGAAGCTGATCGGCAGGCAGAAAAACGAGAAATTAAACGTCGGCTCACCAGAAAGGTACTGACTGCTTCCTGTCCACTGACTGCGCTTCTGATGGATGGATGATGGGTGTGATTGCAAATGAAAGAATTTGATTTGTGGTGCCATTAATTGCCATGAAAGCAGATAAAATACAGAAGCAAATAATGCATTATCAAGAGCTGTTTTCTTTCATGTTTAATATTTAAACGCCCGGCACCAGAAGGTGTTAGATAACGTTTGACTTTTATTTTGTAGTATTTTGATATAAACCAAAACTTGATTATTTTGCTTCTTTGGGGGAGTTGTGGGTTTGGTTTGGTTTAGTTTTTATTGCAGGACGGGGGACTTGTTCATGCCAGGCAAGCAGTCTACCCCTACTGAGGGGTAGAAGAAGAGAAAAAAGGGCTTGGGAGCATAGCTTAATGGTTAAAGCACTTGCCTGTTAAGCTCAAGACTCTGGTTCAATCCCCTGGCACCACATAAACCAGGCATGGTAATGCATTTCTGTAATTCCAGCACTCAGGAGGAAACCATTGTAGAGACAGTAGCAGGAGGAGTATGTAGCATTCAATTTTGGAAAACAAATCATTGTTTTTCTTTCTTTCTTTCTTTCTTTCTTTCTTTCTTTCTTTTTTTTTTTGAGACAGGGTTGACCTTGGACACAAGGCAATCCTCCTGCCTCAGCCTCCTGAGTGCTGGGATTACAAGCATGCACCAACACACCCAGCTCATGTAGTGCTGGGGAATCTGGTACTTAGCGCTTGACATAGCGCTTGAAAGGCCACTGAGCCATTCATCCAGCCCCTATTGTTTTCTTATTGGTGAAAAAATTGAAATAGCTCTAATACCTAAAAGTATACAAAACTGGTATTATTCTTGGTCCCAGATTTGTTAAGATACATCTTTTCTGTGCTAGACTTTAGTTAGATTGTGATTTATTCTGAGTTTCCTAGCATTTCCTTTTTGTTTTCTTTTTTCCTTTTTTATTTTTAATTTTCGTTCTGTTTTGAGAGTGTCTCACTGTGTAGTTCAGACTGGTCCTGAACTCACTGTATAGCCCAAGCTGGCTTAGAACTCATGGCAGTCCTCCTGTCTGAGCCTCCTGGGTACTGGGATTGCAGGTGTGAGCCACCACACTGAGGTAGTATATGGTACTAGGGATTGAACCCAGGGCTTTGTACTTCCAGGCAAGTGCTTTAATCACTGATGTATGCTCCTGCCTTTTCTAGTATTTCTTAAAGTTTCTCAGACTCCCCAGGAGATGTAGCTCAAAGCAAAGGCCTTGAATTTAATTGCCACTACCACCAAAAACAAACCAAAACTGTTATAAAAAGAATCCTTCAATAAAGTCCAGTAGCATGGAGGCTTTTGCAGGCAAATGGAAGAAACTAGAGAACATCATGCTTAGTGAAGTAAGTCAGAAGCAGAAGGTGAAACATCGAATGGTCTCTCTGATATGAGAGACCCAGATCACAACACCTATGGAACTTAAGACGAAAGACAAAGTGAAAGAGGGGAGTAGGGTTGGGGAGGAGGGAGTGAGGGGTGGGTAGGGGGAGGGACAAAAGGAGAGCGGGAAAGCCCTTGTCACCTTGACAAGATAGTATGGGCACAGAATGCTCAACTCCATTGTAAACCTTGAATTTTGCACATATACATATCAATAAAATGTGGGGTGGGGGGGAGATTCCTTAGGATAAACTGGGTATGGTGGTGCACACCTCTAATCCCAGTAGTTGGGAGCCTGAGGTAGGAGGATTGCCATGAGTTGGAGACCACCCTGGGCTTAACAGTGCGTTCAGGACCACCCTGGACCAGAGAGTGAGTTCCTGTCTCAAAAGAAAGAAAAAAAAAGAGTCCCCAGGTGAGAATGGGATCTAGATACTCACTTCCTGGTTTGTTCTACTTTTTCCCTCCACAGTAGTTGAGTACATATCCTTGATAATTAAAGGCCGTATCTGGACCTTTAGATGAGCAGGTTACATGACTGCATAACCTTATCGTAACCCGCGACTCATCTTGGGCATTATTGATGTTGAAATAAAATATGCAGAGTTTTGCTACCCAAAACTTGAGCCTTAGACTAGAAGCATTAACTCTTCTTGGGAGCTTGTAAGAGTTGCTTAGCTGGGTCTAGTGGCACAAACCTATAATGGGAGGCTGAGGCAGGAAGATTGCAAATTCAAACCCAGCTTGGGCACTTTAGCAATTTAGTGAGGGCCTGTCTCAAAATTGAAAATGAAAAATGGACTGGAGGTGTAGCTCAGTGTGAAGTCCCTGGCCTCAATCCCAGTGCCACCACAAGGTGGGCGAGGGGTTCTCTAGACTCTGCCTGCCCACCTTAGTCAAAATCCACATTTCGTTCATTTATTTACTTATCGTTTTTGTTGCTGGGGTTGAACCCAAGGCCTCATATGTGTTAAGCTTGCTTACTGCTCTTGAGCCCAGCCCAGCAAGTTTTAACCAGGTCTCCAGGTGATCTGTGTGCATCTTAAAATTTGATCACTGGATTTTAACAGTGGTTCTCAATCTTAACTTTGCAATGAAGTGCTAAAAGTGGGGGACAAAAACCTATTGATACTCAAAAATCTCTGGGATTGAGGCCCCAGAACCAGTGATGGTTGAAGCTTGCCAGGCGGTGTCAGTGTTTATAGTGAAGATCAGAGGTAATCTCAATGCATGGTGGGTGGCTGATTTTTAACTTAGTGAACTAAGAAGCTCCATCTCTTTCAGCTTAGTCAAAGGCCAACTGTAGCTGAACTTCTTGCCAGGAAGATTCTGAGATTTAATGAATATGTGGAGGTAACAGATGCTCAAGATTATGACCGGCGAGCCGACAAACCTTGGACCAAACTGACCCCCGCTGACAAGGTTGCTGTGAAGTGCTCACGTGTTCTCTCTGGGTTGATCTTTCTCCCTCCCTTTCCTTCTCTTCTATCTTTCTCTTCTTTCTTTGAACAATGTGAGGTATTGACTAGAAGATATCTAAATAAAGCTTCCAGTTTTGGGACTGGAGCATAGCTCTGTGATTGGATCACTTGCCTAGGGAACATGAGGGCCTGGGTTCAGTCCCCCAGCACCACATAAACCAGGCTTGGCATTGCATGTTTGTCATCATGCGGCTACATAGGAAGAGTACCATCAGTTATAGGCAGCTTAGTCTACATAATGAATTCAGGACCAGCCTTGACTGCAGAGCAAGACTCTTATCTCAAAACAAAAGAAGCTTCCAGTTTGGGTGTCATACTGGGGTATAATACAGTTGGGTATAAACTCAGGTTTTAACCCAGAACCTTTGCACTGACTAAGTGTTCGGCTTTTTTGGTAAGGTCTTCCTGAGTTGCTCAGCCTGGGCTTGAATTTGTAATCTTTCTGTAGTTCCTGGACTGCTGGTATTGTGGCCTGTGCCTCTAGGCCCAGCTAAAAATACTTTTTTTTTTTTTTTTTGAGACAGGGTCTCCTCTGTAGACCAGGCTGCTCCTGAACTCACTATGTAGCCCACAGAAGCCTTGGATTTATAGTGATACTCCTGCCTCAGCCTCTTGAGTGTTGGGTTTACAGACATAGGCCACCACGCCTGGCTTTTATGTGGTGCTGGGAATCAAATTCAGGGCCTTGTGCTTGCTAGGCAAGAGCTTTAATCACTGTGCCATTCATCTAGCCCCTTAAAACACCTTTTTTGTTTTGTCTTCAGCTGAACCATTCCTCCAGCCCCTAAAAACACATTTTTAATAGCACTAATACTTGATCAGAGGGAGTTTTGGTGGTAAATATTAGTACACATATTTCACTTCTGTAATGGAAAAAGCATTTTTACATACTGTGAAAATCATAAAAGCTGTGATCTTTTTTTTTTCTTTTTGAGTAATTTGTTTTTTTTTTTTTTTTTTTTTTTGAGCCAGGCATAGTGGTGCTGATACAGGAGTTTATTTTCTGTTTATTCATTTATTTTCTACGGGTGTGTTTATGCCACCACACCTAACCTCCCTGAGGGAACTGAGCTAGGGCCCCTGCACTTGCGGGCAAGCACCCCTCCCTTTTTTGAGACAGGATCTCACTTTGTAATCCAGCTGGTCCTGAACTCACTGTATGTACTGTATAGCCCAGGCTGGCCTCAAATTCTTGGCCATTCTACTGTTGCAGCCTCCTGAGTGCTGGGAATACAGGTGTGCACCACCATGCCTGGCTTTAACTTGAGATTTTAGGTTTACTAGATGAATGGTAGCTGAGAGCATGACCTCACTTTCTTCCTCAACTCGGGCTGCGTAGCAGGGTTGCAATGACTGTCAACAATTAGCACGGCAGAGTAGATGCCAAGTCACACTGCAATGTGAAGCTGAAATGTTTCTGTTTCTACCCTATAGGCCGCCATACGAAAAGAACTAAATGAATTTAAAAGCTCCGAGATGGAGGTTCATGAAGACAGCAAACATCTCACACGGTAAGAACCAGAAGACTCAAACACTGCGAGCTAGGTGAAAGAGTTGGTCAGATACAAGAACAAAGGACCAGTGATGACTGCAGGAGGCTCTGTCTGTTGCTTTACATATGTCATCTTT
This sequence comes from Ctenodactylus gundi, assembly GCA_004027205.1. NCBI lineage: Eukaryota > Metazoa > Chordata > Mammalia > Rodentia > Ctenodactylidae > Ctenodactylus > Ctenodactylus gundi. The sequence continues at coordinate 559,896 of PVKB01000377.1, forward strand.
AATATTTTAAAAGACCTGCCAAAATGCCTTAATACCCCCATTTTATCAGTGAGAAAGTGGAGGCTGGAAGATTTAAATAACTTGGGGCTGGAGGAATAGCTCAGCATTTAGAGCACTTGCCTAGCAAGCTCAAGGCCCTGGGTTGGACACTCCAGCATCGCATACACTGGATGTGGTTGCACACGCCTGTCATCACTGCACTGAGAAAGCTGAGGCAGGAAGATGAGTGAGCTCAGGACCAGACTGGACTACAGAGCAAGACGCTGTCTCAAAACCAAAATGAAAAAGAAAAAAGAGTTAGTAGCTTCACTTGTTAGTCACTGCGAAGCCAGGATTCAGAGACAGGAATGAGTGTGTTCAAAGCCATGCAGTAACTGCTGTCCACATCTTCTTCTAAAGTTGAAGCACTTGCCTAGCACGCACAAGGCCTTGGGTTGGCTCCCCAGCACCATATAAGCCAGGCCTGGTGGCACATGCCTGTAATCCCAGTACTTGGGAGGCTGAGGCAGGAGGATTGCCATGAGTCCAAGGCCAGCCTGGGCTCCATAGTGAGTTCAGGACAGGACCAGCCTGGGCTAGAAAGTAAGACCCTGTCTCAAAAACAACAACAACAAAGGAATTGGGGGATGGGGGAATGGCTCAGCGGTTAACACTAGGTTAGCACTAAGTCAAGCGCTATGTACCCAGTTGATTCCCCAGCACCACATAAGCCGAGCATGGTGTTGCACGCCTGTAATCCCAGCAGTGGGGAGGCTGAGACAGGAAGATTGCTGTGAGTCCAAGGCCAGCCTGGGCTACAGAGCAAGACCCTGTCTCAAAAAAAAAAAAAAAAGAAAAGAAAAGAAAAAGAAAAAGAAAAAGAAAAAAAAGAAATTGAAGGGATTATGCTGAATTAGACAAGACCTTGCCCCACTGGTATTGGTTCTCTCTGATAAAATTATTTTTACCAACATGGTATGTAAACTTCATTTGAATTATCTATCTTTATAAACAAGCCAAGAAATATTTTAATTTGAAATTATAATATCAAAAAACAGCTACCTAAAGAATAAAAGATATATTGCCTAAAGGCAGGCATGGTGGCATATACTTATAATCCAAGCAGGCTAAAGCAGGAGGATTGATTGCAAGATCTAGGCCATTCTGGGCAAAGGCCAATTTAACAACACAGGGAGTCCCTGCCTGAGAGAAGAAAAAAAAAAGTCAGCGGCAAGTGACAAATGGAATCAATCAAAGAGTTTTTGTTTGCGTGTGTTTTCAGTACTGGGATTTCACCCAAATTCTTCTCACTAAGCTGCCCACTACCATTTTTACTTCTTTTACTTTTGAGAGAGGGTCTTTGTCACTACCTTGAACTGGCTGGGCTGGAACTTGAAATCCTTCCTCAGCCTGCCATTGTGCTAGAGTGGAATTACAGGCAAGAATCACCTCATTGGCAGTGAAAGTTATCTTTGTGTGATTCTCACATTTATAAAAGAGATGAAATTAAAGAAGATAACAGAAAGTACAAAGTTTATAGCCAGGCCTGGCTGACTCATATTCTCATATGTCTTTCTTTCTTATTTACTTACTTATTTATTTATTTTGTGCCAGGATCTCAGTATTTATTTATTTAGAGTCAGGATGGTTCTGAACTCACTGTAGCCCAGGCTGGCCTCGAACTCACAGCAGTAGTCCTGCCTTGGCCTCCCAAGTGCTAGGATTGCAGGCATACACCATCACACCCAGCTTTTGTGTATAGTGCTGGGGAATCAAACTCAGGTACTCAGCACTTGCTAGGCAAGTACTTTAACTACTAAGCTATTCCTCCAGCTCCTCTTTATTTATTTATTTTTTTCTGCAATCTAGGCTAGTTCTGAACTCAAGATTGGTGTGGAAATCCCAGAAATCCTCCTGCTTCAGCCTCTGGAGTGCTGGGATCATAGGCACACACCACCATGCCTAGTTTATAAGCTTTTATACTAAAGGAGAACAGCAGATGTAAACTGGAAAATAAGTTATCTATGTTAAGTGTGATGAGCCGGTGACAAACGGAGCTGCCTGAAAGACCAGTATTCAGCCTAGAGTCCAGAAAATACGCATAGAGGTGTTAAGTTGTGAGCCAAGTGTGGTGTGTCGTGGCTTATACCTGTAATTTTAGCACTCTAGGCTGGGAAGGTAGCTCAGAGTGAAGGCCCTGGGTTCAGTCCCCAATAACACACAACACACACACACACACACACACACACACACACACACACACAGAGAGAGAGAGAGAGAGAGAGAGAGAGAGAGAGAGAGAGAGAGAGAGAGAGAACAACCCAATTTTTAAAATGGGGAGCTGAGGAACCAGAGGAATGCCTCAGCGGTTAAAGTCTCAGCCTGAGCTATAGGATGAGACCCTGCCTAAATACATACATACATGCATGCATACATACATACATACATACATAAAATGAGGTACTGGATAAGAGCACTTGCCAAGCTTGTGTGAAGTCCTGTGCAGGAGCATCTCATGTTCAAGCCTAGCTTGGGCAACTTAGCAACTTGACAAGCCCCTGTCTCAAAATAAAAAAATAAAATAGGCGGGGTTGTAGCTCAGTGCAAAGGCCCACTACCACAAATACTACTACTACCACAAATACTACTACTACTACCACAAATACTACTACTAATAATAATAATAGTAAATAAATCAGAGAAGGTAGTAGACCTTTGTGGGGTTTATATAAAGGGTAGAGAGGTAAAAGTGAATCAAAACAGCATACTGAGAAAGAATAACTGACGACAAAACAGGAAGGTTTTAAGAAATAAAAATGGGGAGAGCGGTGCTGGGGGAACAGCACAGTAGACAGAGCACTTACCTGCAAGCACAGGCCTGCACTCAATTCTGCAGCACCATGTACAGTCAAGCCTGGTGGCGCATGCTGTCATCCCAGCATTTGGGAGGCTGAGGCAGGAGGACTACTGTAAGTTAAGTTTGAGGCCAGCCTGGGCTACATAGTGAGTTAGGGAGCAACCTGGGCTACAGAAAAAAAAAAAAAAAAGAAAAAATGGGATCAGCACTATGCTGATGATACAGAGAAAAAAATAAAATTAGAGTGGAGGTGCGGTGTGCTTTTTTGTTGTTGTTGTATTTGAGACAGGGTCTCAGTTTGTGGTCCAGGCTGGTCCTGAACTCACTTCGGAGCCCAGGCCAGCCTTGAACTCAAGGCAATCCTCCTGTCTCAGCCTCCCAAGTGATGGGATTACAGGCATGTGCCACCACGCCTAGCTGAGGCATGCTTTTAAAACTAGGACATAATATCATTGTTTTTTCTTTTCTTTCTTTCTTTTTTTTTTGAGATGCGGTCTCGCTCCATAGCCCATGCTGGTCCTAAGTTCACTGGTGTGGCCCAGGCTGGCCTTGGAATAAGAACAATCCGCTTGCCTCAGACTCCCAGGTGTTAGCATTGCAGGCATGTGCCACCACACCCAGCTTTAGGTGGTGCTGGGGAATCAACTCAGGGCCTTGCGCTTGCAGGGTGAATGCTCTAACCACTGCACCATTTCTCCAGCCCAGTATCATGATTGAGAATAGAAGAACATCAGCACAGTCTGCATTATCTGGTACTCAGTATCTTTTTGATTGTCTGTTTTAGCTACCATCGTCCATGACATTGACGTTTGTAAGAGCAACTAAATGACCGCCACAAAACAGTGCTGCTTTGCAGCTTATCTCCCGAGTGACATGGAGGGAACTTCAGCGCTTCCCAGCGAAGCCCAGAATTGCATCCCCTGGGTCTGGCTCTGGAGTCAGCAGCACTTCCTCAACTGTTGCCCTTCACTGGAATGGATCCTCTGGTTCTGTGCTGCCCTTCAGACAGACCCCAACAGTTTGTCAGTGCTTTTCAGCTTTTTTATTGCAGCCTATTCGAGGGGTTTTTCCCTCAGTAGTCACCAAAGTTCTGGGCCACCTGCAGATTCCATGTTGTACGGGCTGCACCAAGCCCTCACCTCAAGGTGACTGTGCTGAGGCGCAGTCTGCACCGTTAGCCTTATCTGCTCTCCGCGGCTGTGAGACCTGCTTGTGTTGGCACTAAACTGGCTGTCAAACCCAGTTAGTGGTGGGCAAGCCTTCTGTAGGCCCAGCCTTCTGGTAAGGGCCCCACTTCCAAAGGAAGCCTCTCACCACCCTGGCATGTCATTTGAAAACCTTGCACTAAGCTTCATGCCACACAGCAATACCGTCCTCTTCAGCCAGTCAGCCTGAGAGGAAGCTCAGGATCTGACATGTTCCTCTTTTTTGGCACTTGTCCTTCTGACTTTTATTTTTAAATGATCTTAAAGAAGTAATAGGAACTTAGGTTTGTCCTGCCTATTAGAAAAAGTCTGAAAAAATAGTGTGAGCTACAACTAGAATAAGTTGATGAAATGAGAAAGCATGTCTTCTTTTTTGTATACAGAAACAAGAAAAAGGCCTTAATATTAATGCCAGCTTGGCAAAAAACTGACCTGTGGCTTAAATCTGTACAGCTGTTTTACAAAGAGTGCTACCTCGATCCTGAGCACTCGTCCTGGGAGACCAAGATACCAAACAAATGTAGCAAATTATGCAGCAGTCAACACCATAAGTTCTAGCTTGTGTGTTAAGTGCCAGATGAGAGTACCAGGACCAGAATGCTTTGAGTACCAAATTCAGTAAGTTTCAGGGCTGGAGGAATGGCACAGCCATTAGAGCACTTGCCTAGCAAGTGCAGGGTCCTGAGTGCAATTCCGCAGCACCGCATAAGCCGGGCATAGTGGCGCACACCTGTAATCCAGCACTCAGGAGGCTAAGGCAGGAAGACTGCTTTGATTTCAAAGCCAGGCTGAACTACATAGTGAGTTCAGGAGCAGCCTGGACTACAGAGTGAGACCTTATCTCAAAAAACATTCAACAAGTTTTAAAGCAGTCAACTACCAAGGTATGACTGTGCGTCTATTGTACCAAATGATGCTGTAAATCACTTCAGCCAATAAGTATGTCCTCCTGGACAGCAGAGCTTTCGGCAATGGAAATACTTGTGTGCTGTTGGCCTCACCCCTCCTCTGGGATGACTGCAAAGTCCTAAGGGGTATGAGATGCAGGGTGGAACAAGCGTTTTTGGAGAAACATGAAGCAGAGGCACAGTCATGGCCCACTGCACCCCTTCTCTGTGGTGCTCGCCCCTCCTGCTCCCTCTGCCCTTCTCTGGCAGCTTCCCGTCCCTCCCTCACCTCTCCTTTCCATACTGAGCCAATGTGCCATGCGTTGGCTCAACTCCCCCCTTTGTGTTATTTGTAATATATACAAATAGGACTTCCAGAAACTGGTTTGGTTACTTTTCTTGAATTCTCGTTGAAAACCAAACAGCCTCATTATTTCCCTCTTTATTCCTTTCTACACTGTGAGTGGGGAAAAAATAGTTTCTAAGTAACTGATGAATGTAACTTTTTCTTCACTCTAATATATAGGAAACTGTGGCTGTATCATGCATTTCCTCCAATTCATTCTGCAGTCTCTGTCATCCATATGTAACATTTCCGATTCCTCTTTTCACATCCATGTCAGACTTGCTGAAGAATCAGAATGTCAGGTGAAAACAGAAGCTAAAGTGACCTTAAAGGTAATGTTTTTCTGTCTGTCTAGGGAAAAGAAGATTTGGGGTTCTCTGTTATTGCCAGATGTTTTGTGGCTATAGAATCAGTTGTGGACCCATGTCTGTCTGAAGCTTATTACCATGTGCGGTAACAGAGAACGATCAGTGAGGACTCTTAAGTCTGTTAGATATTAGAAGCCGGATACAAGGTGGCCGCTCAGCGACTGCTAGCTCCACTTCTCAAGCTTTTATTTTTGGTCGCGAAATCCTGAGCTTTCTCTCTGAGCTATATCCCCAGCCCTTCTTATTGTTTTTAATCTAGAACCAGGCCTAGCAAGTCCCCAGGCTAGGCCAGCTGTACCATCGTATCTGGCTGGTTTGGAGGTTGCTGGCTTACACCTATTCTCTGTGACTTGAGATGGCATTCTCACATCTTCCTTTCACTGCCTTCATGTGCCAAGCTTAAAACAATTTGATTTCCTGAGCTACCTGTCTACCTTCTGTGTGCCATTAGGGATTCTGGCTCACCTTTCATCTTATTTGGAACATGATACTCTTGGAGGTGACGTCTACTCGGTGGTTTGTTTTGTTTTTATGTATATAAAAATGGATTTTGTGTTCCTTTTCTGTGTAAGTTGAAAGCTCACAATCATGTAAAGAAAAAAATGCCTGGTGTATTGTACTTCATTCAAGATGCTTCTTGGTGTACAGAATCTCTTTGTAAGATAATTTAATTGCATTGTATATCAGTTTTCCCATCAAAATTAATTATTAAAGTATTTTAGCAGTTGTAAAATAACAACCTGGTATGAGGTATTCTTTATATTCTACCTAACTACAGAAGATTAAAACCAGCTTAAATGATAACCGAACATCCCTAATGGCTCTTGAAAGAGCAGAGTGTCAGAGTGGGGTAATGAACAGTAGGGCAGTAAATGTCACCAGAGGTGAGAGCCAAACTTAAAAAACAGCAAGGCCCAGTAGCACAGGCCTGGAATCCCAGCAGTTGGAGGTGGAGGTAGGAGGATCTCGAATTCAAGCTCAGTCTCTGTGTATTGGTTAGGGTTCTAAGAGAGGCACAGTTAATACAAGTCATAGAAATAAAAGGGATTTATAAGCCGGTGTGGTAGCGCACATATGTAATCCCAGCACCTGGGAGGCTGAGGCAGGAGGATTTCCCTGAGTCCAAGGCCAGCTTGGGTTCCATAGTGAGTTCAGGACCAGCCTGGGCTACAGAGTGAGACCTGTCTTAAAAAGGGGGGGTGGGGGGGGATTTATTTGGAGGGCTTACAAGTCGAGGAGAGGAATAGTCCAAAATGGCCTCATGCAAGTGAACAAGCTGTGGGGACAGGTGGCTGCTTAGACGGGAGACGGGTGAACACCTGTCAAACTACAGGACAGCCAGGGCAAGCCTGCCATGTATTACTGTGCAAAAGCCAGGTGAAAACTGAAGATGTGAAGACGGGAAGGAGTTGCTGTCTAGAGACTCAAGGCCAAAGCTTTCCCAGGAAACGCCATAATCAGTGTTTCTTTTTCCTTTAATTAGTTCAAGCTGCCACTTGGGCTGCCCACACCCATAGTGAGTAACCCTCCCTCACTTCCTGGCCCACAAGCCAGTAACACCTGGAAACTTCCCTAGGCATTTCCTAATTTCAACAAATTGGACACAGTCCCTCCAGTGATCACACTGGGGAACTTACCAACATGCTGTTTCAGTTTTTTTCTTAGTTTTTTTTTTTTTTTTTTTTCTGAGACAGGGTCTCACTCTAGCCCAGGCTGGTCCTGAACTCACTGGTGTAGCCCAGGCTGGCCTTGGACTCTTGGCACTCCCCGTGCTTCAGCCTCTCCAGTGCTGGGATTACAGGCATTTGCCACACCCCCATTTTATGTGGTGCTTCGGAATCAAACTCGGGTATTTAACGCTTAACTTAGCACTTGCTAGGCAAGCACTTTAACCACTGAGCCATTCCTCCAGCCTCCCTGTTTGAAATTTTAAAAGGGGCGGAGGCGGGGTTGGAAGGGAATGGTGCTGGAATGTATAGCTCAGTGTGAAAGTCCTAGATTCAACCCCCAGTAAGGCAAAAACAGTTTGCAAAGAGAACAACTCACTTAATCCTCTATGTACCAGGCACTCTAGCCCATCCCTAGCCTGCTGGGTAAGTGATAATATAGTCTCTTTACCAGTACAGAAACTAAGATACAACTGTTTCCCCCAAGGTCAAAAACAATGATTTTTTTCTTCTTTTATTTTTGAGACAGAGTCTCACTCTGGTCCAAGCTGGTTCTGAACTCACTGTGTAGCCCAGGCTGGCCTCAAATTCATGGCAATCTTTCCTAAGCATCCCAAGCGCTGTGATTACTGGCGTGCACCAACAGGCCAGGCTAATTTTTATGTGGTGCTGGGCCACCTTGTCTCAAAATTTTAAAAATGCTGTGATTGAGAAAAGGAAACGGGCTGGAGGAATGGCACAGCAGTTAAAGCTCTTGCCTAGCAAGCACACACCCTGAGTTCAATTCCCCAGCACCACATAAACTGGAGGTAGTGGCACAATTCTGTAATCCCAGCACTCAGGAGCCTGAAGCAGGAGTCCAAAGCCAACCTGGACTCCATAGTGAGTTCAGGACCAGCCTGGGCTACGAAGCAAGACCCTGTCTCAAAACAAAAACAAGAACAAAGAAAAAAAAAAAAACACCAGAGTGAAGAAGACACCCACAGAATAGGAAAGAAAAATTGCCAGCAATCCTCAGAGTACTATTAGCAAGAATATACAAAGAACTTAAATTAGACCCTCCAAAACAAAGGATCCAACCCCCCAAAAAAAATGCGTAACTGAAACACTTTTCAGAAAAGATGTAGACGGCCAATAAATACACGAAAAAATATTCAGCATCTTCAGCCATCAAATAGACACAAATCAAAACAACACTGAGATTCCATCTAACTCCAGTAAGAAAGGCTGGTATTAAGAACTCAAAAAACAAATGCTGGAAAAGGAACCCTCCTACATTGCTGGTGGGACTGTAAATGGGTTCAATCATAGAAGTATGGAGATTCCTCAAAAAACTGAAAATAGATATCCCAGTTGACCCAGTTATACCTCTTGTGGGGATCTTCCCAAAAGAGTTAAAGTCATCATACAAGAATGACTCATGCATACCCATGTTTATAGCAGCGCAACTTAAAAACGGCATGGGCAGAATAACTCAGCAGTTAAAGCCCTTGCCTAGCAAGCACTAAGTACCTAGGTTGATTCCTCAGCACCACATAAATTGAGCATGTCAGCCTAGCAATCCCAGTACCCGGAAGGCTGGGGAAGGAGGATTGTCATTAGTTCAAGGCCATCCTGGGATATATAATGAGTTGAGAGCCAGCCTGAAATACAGATTGAGACCCTCTCTCTCAAAAAAAATCGTAATAGCTGAATCTTAGAAGTTAATATACCTAACCACAGATGAATGGATAAAGAAGATAGGGTACATATACACACAATGAAAAATGACAAATTTGTGTGATTTGTAGAAAAGCGGATGCACTTTGAGACTATTATGCTTAGCAAAATGATTCAGACACAGAAGGTTAAATACCTTGTGATTAAGCTGGGCATGGTGGCGCCCAACTGTAATCCCAGCACTTGGGAGGCTAAGGCAGGAGGATTGCCGCTAGTCCAAGGCCAGCCTGGGCTCTATAGTGAGTTCAGGACCAGCCTGCGCTATAGAGTGAGACCCTATCTCAAACAAAATCATGTGATTTCTCTGAGAAAATCCATAAAGTAAAGATGGAAGAAAGTAAGATAGATTTTTGTGGAGAGAGAAAAAGACGGCATTTAGAGGGTGGGAATGGGAAAGAGATGTGATATGTAAATGATAAAAAAGTAATAAAAACAAAAAAGGTGCTGTGGAGTTGCAGGATACTTCGGTAGTTAAAACTTGCCTAGCAAGCTTAAGACTGTCACAGGGTTCGATTCCTCAGCATCACATAAACCGGGTGTGGTGGTGCTCACCTGTAATCCCAGCACTTGGGAGGCTGAGGCAGGAGGATTGCTCTAAATTCCAGGAGCAGCCTGGACTGCAGAGCAAAACCTGGGGGGGGCTGGGGGGGGGGAGGGAAGTACTGCGATCAGGTGTCAGGGTACATGCCTGTAATCTAGCACTCGACAACGAGAGGCTGAAGTAAGATTATGGAAATTTGAGCCAACCCTGGGCAATTTAGTGCGTTAACAAGATCCTGTTTCCAAAAATAAAAAGGGTTAGGGCTGTAAGTCAGTGTTAAGGCCCTGTTTCTAGTCCCCAGAACTGAAAAAGGTTGGCCGAGGGGAGGGAGGGAATGTAGCTCAATGTTCCTGCTCTCTGTTCAACTGCCAGTAACACAAAATAGGAATAATAATAAAAAGGGCTATGATGGTCAATGGTAGAGTGCTTGCCTATCCGACGCGCTGAGTTCAGTCTCCAGTACTGCAAATGGATAGGGAGATGACAGGCAGGTAGTTGACAGGTACACGGAATGTAGATGAAAGAAAAACATACACCTAAAAGCGAAACAGCCTAACTCCGCTTCAAGGTCCTTATCTAGGGGATGGAGGAATGGCTCAACGATTAAAGCGCTTGCCTAGCAAGAGCTAAGTACATTCCCAGCACCACACAAACTGGGCGTGGTGGCGCACGCCAGTAATCCTAGCACTCAGGAGGCTGAGGCAGGTGGATGGCCATGAATTCAAGGCCAGTTTGAGCTATGTAGTGCGCTCACAATCGGCCACCGGCCTGAAGTACAGAGGGAGAACCTGTCTCAGAAAAGAAAAAAGTTCTATTCAATTTCTGTCCTGGAAGGCAAGAAAAGAAAACCAAGAACCGCCAGCAACGGTGACTCTAGGACTGCGTGTCCCTTTGTGTAAGATATCGTTCATTTCTTCCTCCAAGAATTCTCGCAGGACTTATCTTTATGGCTGTTCCTCCGCCTGGAATACTTTTGCAGTCACACCTCGCAACTTTACTATTCTTTCAAGTTTTCGCTCAATCTTTAGCTCCCCAGGGGCACTCAGGCTTTGGCTGCTCTGTCCTCCGGTTTCAGTACCATCTATTCACGTCACGCAACAGTCATAGGTATAATGTGCTGCCACATCTTTTCCCATCGACCGCCAGCTGTCAAGGACAGAAGTGTTTCGTTTCAGAATTCTTAGTATCTAGCGCAGCCTTGGCAAGGCGGCCATAGAACAAGCACACAGCAGGGAATTTGCATTTCCGCGCGAAGTTCTAATATCGCGAGAGATCGCGACGAGGCGGGGGTGGGGCTCAGTCGGCTTCGCATCCCAGCAGCCTTAGCGAACTTCCAATTTCCCAACTGCGCATGTCGCGCGGAGGCGCAAAGGCGTTGTAGGCTTCCGGGCACTTCAAGCGGTATAAATACGGTTGTTTCGGACGCTCACGGTCTTTTGGACAGTGTATGGCTGGACTCGGCTTGAGGTAGGTGACTGTTTTTATCCTCCTGTTCTGTCTTACGTAGGTCTAGTCGCTCTTTTTGGCTACCAAACAGTTCGTGAGGCTTTGGGTGTTCCCTTAGCGACGGCTGCGCCCGTTACTCGTGAGTGGGAGCTGGCCGCGATCCGGGTGTGGGCCGCTGACATCTCTCGTGCGGTGCGTGCTTGCGAGGCCACCCCCCGTGTCCGTGAACTGCAAGTGTGCACCACTACGTGACTCATCGGCTTGTAATTCTCAGCCTTGCCCCCTGCGGGTTGCGTATTGCGTTGTCTTCCTAGAATGGCTACGCCCACTCCACGCTCGCGCGTTTGAAAATTAACGTTTTAAACCGGTTCTGGTAGTACAGGCCTGTAATCCCAGTACTGTGGCGCTGAGGCCGGAGGATCGCGATATCGAGTCCAGACTGGCCAACTTATTTCTGTCTGGGAGGAGCCAGGGAGGGAGGGTGGGCTCTGGTAAGTAATCAGTTTTGTTTTCAGACGGGGTCTGGTCTTGAATTTATTGTGTAGCCCAGGCTAGTCCTATACTCACGGCAGTCCTCCTGCCTCAGCCTCCCAAGTGCTGAGATTACAGGCGTGCGCCGGCGCCGTCTCGCCCAATTTATGAGGTGCTGGGGTATAGAACTCAGCGTCTTGAGCTTGCTAGGCAAGTGATTTAACCGCCGAGCTGTTCTAGCCAAGCATCGGATTGTTTTGTTTACTCTAGTAAGTTATTAACTTGATCGGGCGAGGCTCAAACTTATCCTTTCTCTCAATGCCTCAAGTTCGCAGAACGTTGATATTACAAAGCTGCACCACTGAGCCGGGCCGACTTAACCTGAAAACTAATTTTTATTTGCATTTCTTGGAGTTGAGACTCTACCATACCATACCCTAGAAAAACTGTTGTCAACCAAAAGAAATGGTTCCTAGCACGGTGGTTTGTAAGTTGAATGAGTGACAGTTGACTGTCTAACGCGGATACCCCGGGAGGTCACTCTCCCCGGGCTCTGTCCAAGTGGCGCAGGGGAGCATAGGGCTCAGCCCCGTGATGTACAGTCCCTTTCCACAGCGTTGGAGATGAAGCTGGGCTTTGTGTCCGCACCTGCATATTCCTACGACTTCTCAGAGTCCTTTGGGCAGTGACTGAGGAGACAAACCATGCAGGGAACAGTACTAGGATGTTACGATCTGGATGTAAGCCTTACCTGTTTAAGATAATTTGCTTTAATTTCTTGGAAAATCCTTTCTTTTGTAGAATTCAGTGGTTTTGCATCCCTCATACTTGAAGGTGAGTAAATCTAAAATTTTTGAGTTAGCAATATTTGCGTGTCAGGTGATCCTCTTGTGATGAAATTCGGGCTGCTGGTGTGCTAACGTGTCTCCATTTTCTGGTGCTTGTAGAAATGGAGTCACTAGTGAAGACTAAATAAATTTTTTGCATTCCCAGATGGCCCTTGTTAGCCCTAAGATAGACTTTAAAACTTACGTGCTATTTGTTTATTTAATAACTTGTACCTAGCATATTCCCAGAATTGTTAACAACCTTATATGCCCTTGTAACCGTGTTTAACTGACCAAAACAGGTGCCTTGTAGTGTGATCTTTAAGACCCCCACTAGACCTTCTGGCTGCACATGTAACCATCTGTTAAAGTCTCAGTACATGTTGAGAGTCACGTACTTCACCAGAAATAACTGGTAAGTCAACTTATGATTGGCCACTTTGAAATAGCAGCGACCCACCCAACAAGACAAATCCAAATCTAATAGGTTACTACTTCTTTCTTTTGAGACAAGGTCTCACTCTGTAGTCCAGGTTGGCCTTAGCCTCTCTGTAGTCCTGTCTCAGCCCCCTGAATGCTGAGGTTACAGGTGGGCTTGTGTGTGTGCTTGTGCCTGCCACCACGCCTAGCTTATGTGGTGCTGGGGAGTCTAACTTAGGTACATAGCCCTTGACTTAACACTTCGTATGTAAACTTTAACTGATGAGCCATTCTTCCAGCCCCTAATAGGTTACTTCTAACATCAGTGTTTATTTGTAAGGTTATGATTAGTTACCATGTGATGTTGATTGGTTGCTAAACACTTTGCTAAGCTTGCTCGGGCCTGCGCTTTGCACTCTGGGCGACTAGGTACAGGCTGGCCATGAATGAAGAAACTTACCTAGCTCCAGTTGGCATTTGGTGGTCTCTGATTTCTGTCTGTAACACTCTGTGGCATTTAAATTTTAGCTGCCCTTCTACATCTTTCATCCTCTTGTGTTTGAGGAGCAGGATTACTTAAATGAATGGATTTTTGGGTGGCTTAAGCAGGTCACAGTGGGAGTTTGCACATGGACCACATAAATTGCCTATTTGTAGGCTCTCTCCAGGGCAGCTAAATTTTCACAGCTGTCACTGACAATTAAGATGTTAAGTGGGGAAAAAATATGGGATATGCATGGTTATTGACTCTAGTAAGCCCCTAAAGATACTGACGGGCTTTCTTGTTAAATATTTACTCTGAAAAGGGTTTGTAAGTTTGATGCTGTGTGTACATATATAAGTGTGTGTGTGTGTGTGTGTGTGCATAAAGTAACTCAGGTTCAATGTAAACATTGTGTGTCCCACATATACATATCAATAAAATGGGGAAAATATATATTTACTCTGGAGACCAGTCTGTTGACATGATGTTTAGAATTTTTATTTGTCATTTGGGCCCTTAACCATGCATTTCAACGTGGATATCCCGGGAGGTCACTCTCCCCGGGCTCTGTCCAAGTGGCGCAGGGGAGCATAGGGCTCAGCCCCGTGATGTACAGTCCCTTTCCACAGCGTTGGAGATGAAGCTGGGCTTTGTGTCCGCACCTGCATATTCCTACGACTTCTCAGAGTCCTTCGGGCAGTGACTGAGGAGACAAACCATGCAGGGAACAGTACTTAGTAAACTGAGATTGGCAGTAAAGGAAAAATTTGAAAAATCTAATCGTGGTTTATTTTTATTCAGGAGAGAACAGGAGATACATGGGGCTTTGGCCACTCACCTAGGAGGCTTGATCAGAAACACTGTTACTGCTGTTGCTGGGTGCTATCCAGCAGAACGGCAGGCTCTTCAATATGAGCAGCAGCGCCGCAAGCTGTAGTGACTGACCAGTTTCCGCTGTCTTCGTGCAGCCAGTCCGTTGCAAGCCACTGTTGAGAGAAGGTATATTTTAAACTGCCCTAAATCATGGATCACGAACAGCGTATTAATGTGGAATTTTGTTTTAAGCTACAAAAAAGTGCTAAAGAAACACATGAGATGTTAAGATTAGTTTATGGTGATTCTGCAGTGACCATGGAGACAGTCAATGAATGGTTTGAGCAGTTTCGTAATGGTTGCGAGTCAGCTGAAGACAAGAAAAACATCCTTCCACATCAAAAGCTGAAGAGAACATTGAAAGAAAAATGAAATATTTGACCACACAGGCAGTTGCCTATAAGGAAGATTTCTGAGGATTTGAACATCTCATTGTTCCATTCAAAGCATTTTACAAGCGTGAAGTTTGTTTGGCACCATTTGTCAGTTAGCAGGGCATGGCGTGGTGCACTCACAATCCTAGCACTGTGGAAGTCTGAAGTAGGATTGCAGGCTCAAGCCTATGTTGGGCAATTTATTAGTAAGACCTTGTCTCAAGGTTTGGGGTGTAGTTCAGTGTGAAGGCCAAGGGTCTAGCCTATTCTACTGCAAAAATAATTGCAGATTTTTACGAAATGTCATTGAGGGGCATGAAATTTGGATCTCTAGGTGTTTGAGACCAAGGAGCACAATTTTCAGTGGAAATCACCCAGTTGGGGGGGGGGGTCAAGATCTAACAAAAGGGTAATGTTAATTGTATTTTTGACCTTAATAAAATTATGTGAGTTGAGTTTGCCCAAGAACACTACAGTGAACTGTGAATATTGTAAGTACTTAGATTAGTCGGTAAAGAGCATGCAAAGAAGCCCTAAGGAAGGGGCAGAGTCTCAGCCTTCATCTGGCAGTGTTCAGTGGCACTTAACTGCTCCTGGGTGACAATTTCTGTCGTACATGAACAGCACAATGTGTAGCCTTAATCTTTGTTTAGCATATCTGACACCGTTGACTTCAGGTTTTTGCCCAAAGTGGAAATGACCAAGGAAGGTAAACATTTTGAATCAGTTCAGGATATTCAGGCAGGCACAACTAAAGATAGAAGAGGGGAGGCAAGACCTGCTTCAGGGATTCCTTTGCTTGCCCAGAGTGGGCTCAAACAGTACTCAGCCTCAGCTTCTAGGTTCTGTGACAGTAGACATTTGTCTCCTGCTTAAAAACAGCTGTATATACAGAATTCTGCTAGTCCAAAGTTGTGGGAATCATGGTTAAGAAAGCATTAAAGCTGGAGCTAGTGGCGCAGGCCTTGTTTATTCCAGCATTGTGGGAAGGTGAGGACTGCACATTTTGAGCCCAGCCTGGGGGGCTGCTGGAGTAATGGCACAGTGGTTAAAAAGCTTACCTTGCAAGTGCTAGGCCCTTAGTTTTATTCCACAACACCACCTAAAACAGTGGTGGCTCATGCCTGTAATCCCAGCCCTCAGGAGGCTCAGGCAGGTGGATTGTCCTGAGTCCAAGGCCAGCCTGGGCTACGCAGCAAGACCCTGTCTCAAAAGAATAAAAATGAAGGGCTGGAGGAAGAGATAAGTGTTGCAAGTGCTACCTACTTGAGTAAGATTTTCTAGCACTCAGAAGGCTGAGGCAGGAGGAGGATTGCTGTGAGTTTGAGGCAGGTATAGTCTCTGCAGAGATCTCAACTATCCTGGACTACAGAACAAGACCCCCTCTCAAAAAGTAAAAATGAGCGAAGTTCAATCTGGAAGCCCAGGCTCAGTCCCTTATTCCTTTGTTTCCCAGAAAAAAAGGAAAGTTGACCTGAGAACCTTTCAGAAATCCTGCCAAATTGAAAATCAACATATGACAGTTGACTTTTTTCCAGAATTCTCAAGGAGACAAGTTTCCATCCAGATGAATTCAGTCTTTTGGATGAGTGGGTTGCAGGTGCAGTGCACCTAGCAATTCTGACATCAAACTGATGCATTCTTGGATCAAAATTAAAATTTTGTATGGTTGCGTTCCGTGTGGTTACTTTTTTTTGGTGGAAATCCAAGGTCTTCAGCCAGACTAGTTTTGCAAGTGGAACTATTTAGGGGGATTGGCCACTTTGCCAGATTGTTCAACAAATCTTAAGGCCCCACGATTTTAAGTCGGCTTTCACCTCCTACTTGGAGCTGCTGTTGGCAATATTTTTGGATTGGTTGGGACTGCATATTTAAGCACTGAGCAGTTGATCAGTAAGGCCTTTGTTGTGAGTGTGGGGTGTTGGTAGACCTTATGATGGATATGGATAGGTGATTGTCATGAGTATTGCATGTGAAGTCTGAGTTGTACAAAACAGTTTCTGTCAACACTGTGGAAAAATGAACTCCACACCTAGAGAAGTAATCGCTTGGATAATTGTGCCCCTGGACTTTTATTTTTGAGGATTCACTGTAGCCCAGGCTAGCCTTGTACTCTCAGCAATCCTCCCAACTGCTGGGCTTACAGGCCTCCACTACCATGCCCAGCTTTATGTGCTGTTGGGTAATTAAACTCAGGGCCGTATGCTTACTAAACAAGCATTTTAACTGCTGTGCCACTCTTCCAGCTGCTCCATAGGCTTCTGATTGTAAGTAATACCATTAAAAAATTGGCAGGCTGATTCATGATATTGGAAGGTCAAGCCCTAAGGTGGGTGCAGAGGCTTTCTGGTGTGTGTCCTGATTTTTATTAGTGGTCCTGGGCATTAAACCAGGGCCTATCATACCCCAAGCCATTATGTATGTATATGTAATGTGGGGGTGTGATAGAGGGTTGAACCCAGGAGCATAGCAGTGCTATGCTGACAGGCATGCACCACCACTTTGGCCTTGGCCGTTTTTTGTTTTTGTTTTTGTTTTTGAGCCAGTCTCACTGTTTAGCCCAGGCTGTCCTAAACTCAGCAATCATCCTGTCTCAGCCTCCTGAGTACTGGGACTACAGAAGTGTACCACCACACCTGGGTTAGATGGTGCTGGGGGATTCAAACTCAGGACCTTGTGCTTGTTAGGAAAGTACTTTAAACTACACCCCCCTCCCCCACCTCTTATTTTCCATTTTCCATTTTCTTTTTTTTTTTTTTTTTTTTTTTTTTTTGAGACAGTGTCTCACTCCGCGGTCCAGGCTGGTCCTGAATTCACTTCAGAGCCCAGGCTGGCCTTGGACTCACGGCAATCCTGCTTCAGCCTCTCAATTGCTGGGATTACAGGCGTGCGCCGCCACGCTTACGTGGTTCTGGGGAATAGAACTTGGGTACTTAGCGCTTCGTTTAGCGCTTGCTCTTCACACAAAGGTACATCCTCTGGACCTCCTTCACCTTTTTTTTTGTTTTCAAAACAGTCTGTCTGATTTACTTTCTCATTGCTGTGTCTCAATACCCGACATCCACAAATTTAGGGGAGGAAAGGTTTATTTCCGCTCACAGTTTCAGAAGGTCACTACACTCAGGCGGCCGGCAGCAATTGAAGTATGTGGCAGAGGCCAGAGGTGGAGGCAGCTTCTCAGAACATCACAAACAGGAAAGTTGAGACCAGTCCTAGTCCTAGTCCAAGGAAGGCAATTTATATATCCTTCCAGGTCTCCACCCAGTGATTAACCCCTCTCCACCCAGTGATTAACCCCTCCTGGATCCAGGTGTGGCCACTTTACACACCTTTAATCCTAACTTAGATGCTTGTAATCCACCCCTCCAGACTAGGCCCCAATCTACCAACAGCACATGGTTCCATAGACAATCCATAACATTAAAATACATGAGAATTTTGGGGGACATTCCAGAGCCAAACCACAATACTGTCTCTAGTCCAGGCTGGTCCTGAACTTAAGTGGCTCAGGCTATCTCTGAACTCATAGCAATCCTGCCTCAGCCTCCAGAGTGCTGAGGTCCAAGACCATGCCAGATTTATGTGGTGTTGAGGGTAGGATAGGGGGAGTATTTAGTTATAACCCTCAGCCCATTTTTTTTAGTTTTTTGAGACAGGACTCCCTAAATGGCCCAGGATGAGCTCAGGCTTCTGATGTTCCTGCCTCAACCTCAGAGAGTGCTGAGATTACAGGCCTGCACCACCAAGCCTGACCATAGTGCTCACTTTTTAATTTTGTTTTTTAGACAGTCTCTGTAGTCCAAGCTGCTTCTGAACTTGCCATGTAGCCTTGGACCCACAGCAATCTACCATTTTGTGGGTGCTGGGGAATATAACTCAAGAGCCTTGTACTTGCTAGGCAGACGCCCCTAAGAACTGTGCCATTCCTCCAGCCCAGTGCTTACTTTGATGTTACCACAGACCCCATCATTGAAGAGTAGGTGCTGACTGTTGTTGGCTTTCTCCCAGCCATCAATTGAGTTTTTCAGTTCAAATTCTCAATGAGGGCTGGATGACTGCTGTGCAGGCAATATGTGCATTTCTCTCCTGACCTCCAAAGCTATCAGCACATATTCTAAGGTCTGTCTCGTGGGGTCAGCTAGCATTAAGCCTTCCAGCAGACTTAAAATCAGACTCTTACAGCCACTTCCTACTTGTACATATTGGTGGTTGATATGAATCCTAACAGTTAATGTGGCAATTTTTCTTTTCTTTTCTTTCTTTTCTTTTTCTTTTTTTTTTTTTTTTTTTTGAGACAGGGTTTTGCTCTGTGGCCCAGGCTGGCTTTAAACTCCCAGAAATCCTCCTGCCTTGGCCTCCTGAGTGCTGGGATTACTGGCATGTGCCCACTTGACCAGTTTTCACGGCAATTTAATGACATTGTCTCAAAAAAAGACAATGTCCTGCTCTATAGCCCAGGCTGGTCCTGAACTCACTATGTCGCCCAGGCTGGCCTTGGACTCACAGCAATCCTCCTGTCTCAGCCTCCCGAGTGTTGGGATTACAGGTGTGTGCCCCCAGCTCATGTGGTGCTGGGAAATTGAAATTGATCTCAGGTACTTAGTGTTTGCTAGGGGCTTGCTAAGCAGGCGCTTTAACTGCTGAGCCATTCCTTCAGCCCATCTCAAAATTTTAAATGTGGGGGTCTGGAAGAATGGCACAGTGGTTACAGTGCTTGCTTCATAGGCGCAAGGCCCTGAGTTCAATTTTCCAGCACCACATAAGCTGGGTGTGGTGGCCCATGCCTGTAATCCCAGCACTTGGAAGCTGAGGGAGGATTGTTTTTTGTTGGTGGCCAGCCTGGACTACATAGTGCGTTCAGGACCAGCCTGGACTGCAGAGTGAGACTCTGTCTTTAAATAAAATTTAAAAAAATGAAGTGTAGGGCTTCATTGGTTCAAGCTCTTCCCTATAACCCACTCCCCAGCACCACATAAAAATCAGCCAGGTGTGGTACCTCCCTTTAATCCCCACACTTAGGCTGAGGCAGGAGGATGAAACAGAAGGATTACTGTAAATTCATGGCCAGTATTGGTCTACATAATAAATTCAGGACCAGGGCTGGAGGAACGACAGAGTAGTTAAAGCTCTTCCCTTGCAAGCACAAGGTCCTGAGTTTGATTCCCCCGCACCACATAAAGCTGGGTATGGTGGTACACATGTGTAATCCCAGGACTCAGGAGGCTGAGGCAGGAGGATTGCCAGGGTCCAAGACCAGCCTAGGCTACAGAGTGAGACCCTGTCTCAAAAAAATAATAATAAATAGGGAGGGGGGCATAGCTTAGTGGTTAAAGTGCTTGCTGAGCAAGCACAGGCCCTGGGTTCAGTTCCTCAATTCCACATGAACCAGGTGTGTTGACACATACCTGTAATCCCAGCACTTGGGAGGCTGAGACTGGATGAGTTCAAGGCCAGCCCAGACTACAGAGTGAGATCCTGTCTCAAAATAAATAAATAAAATGAGTGTAAGAAGGTTTGGGGTTGTAACTTAGTGTGGAAGTCCCCAGTTTCAAAATTAAAAACAGTAATTTTGCTGAGCCCAGTGGCATAGGCCAGTAATCCCAGCACTCTGGAAGAATCTCAAGTTTTAACTTGGGTGATTTAGGAACCCCATGAGGTCATGTCTAAAGATCAAAAATAGTAAGACTAGGGCTTGAGGAATAGCACAGTTGTTAAAAGCACTTGCCTAGCAAGCACAAGGCCCTGGGTTCGATTCCCCAGCACCACATAAGATGGGTGCGATTACGCACGCCTGTAATCTCAGCACTTGGGAGACTGAGCCTGGAGAATTGCTGTGAGTTCCAGACCAGCCTTGCCTACAGAGTGAGCTCTGGACTAGCCTAAACTATACAGTGAGATCCTGCCTCAAAAAAAATGAATAAAAGGTGCTGAGAATATATATAGTCAGCATGAAGGCCTTAGGTTCAATACCTAGTATAACAAAAAAGAAAAAAATTGCAATAAGTACAGTGACAGTAGTTTGTTGACAGGTCCTTCAACTGTACTGAAGTGCCAGCAATTTTTATCAACTGTTGCTTTTTTACACTATCAGTACAGCTTTTAACACAGCAAAAAAGGTAAAGTCTGAGGTTTATTGATTTGTTTGTGAGACTGGTTCTGGCTGTGCAGTCCAGACTGGTCCTCAAGTTTATAGCAATCCTCCTGCCTCAGGCTCTCAAGTGCTGGAATGGCTGGTGTGCACCACCACACCCAGCTGATATGGTGCTGGGGAATTTGAACTCAAGGCCCCGGGCTTGCTAGGCAAGAGCTCTAATCACTGTACAGTACGATTCCTCCAGCCCAAGGCTGAGTTTTGTATGTAGTAGTTTTCACGAATGAACCCGGAAGGGTCTGTTTTCACATTTTGTTGTGGTGGTGGTGGTGTTTTAACTCAGGGGCCCCCACCATCCTTTTTTTTCTTTCTTTCTTTCTTTCTTTTTTTTTTTTTTTTTGAAACAAGACCTCCCTAAGTCCCTAGCATGACCAGGCTGAGCTTGAATTTGGGATCCTCCTGCCTCAACCTCCCAGAATGCTGCGATTACAAGCCTGCGCCATCAGGTCCGGTTTAGTCAAGAGCTAAACAACACTCTCCACTCCCATATAACCAGTTCTGCGTCTACTGCAGTTAAGTGAATACCTTGTGCATCTTTAGAAGCTCTTCTTACCTACGTTTATCAAATATTTGACACGCCACAGGACAGCTGTAATTCCCTTTGAGACTTTCTGCAGTTTTACCGATGTCTTTTCCTATTTTACAAGTTTTTCCAAAGCCTTTTTGCTAGTTTTCGTAAGCCTAATGATACAAACCGAGAGACCAGATTGCAGAAAACTATAAAAATCTCCAGAGAGATCCGGTGCGGAATGCTCTAGTATCGCGAGAAGTCCTACTCCAGGCAGGGCGGGGACTCACTGGGCGTTTACAACCCAGCAGCCCTGGCGAATTTTCAACTTTATAACTGCGCATGCGCGCGTGTATGCGCAGTAGGGATGCGTAGATTTCCGGACCCTTCGTAGGTATAAATAAGACTGCTTGGGGGTGATTCCGACCTTTCGGACTTAGTGCGCGGTTCTCTGCACATGAGTATCCGGTGAGTGTTCCCGCCTTGTTCCCCCGCAGTAGGTCTAGTACCTCCATTCGGGATCCGCCTCCTTTTGAGGATTTTATTTAGGAGAAATGCTTTTAGCCGCCTCCAGGCTACCTATAGTTAGGATTTGTCGATGCAGAGGAAGACGCGGGCCCCGGAAACTTACCGACGAGAGAGCCCGGTCCGGGTCTCGCCTGCTGAATGCTGGCCTCCGGCGGGCCGCCACCGTGCGGGCTGCTCGTTGAGCCTTACCGTATTCTGGCCCGCTGGGGCTCTGTTACCGAGCTGTCTCGTAGTCACCCTGTCGAGGCTGTCCCCGCCTCACTCGGTCCGCCTCTCCCGGTTTTCTCTTCCGTCGTTTTATCTTGTCGTTTGCTAACAAGCCCGTCTACCCGCGTGGACTCGTACTCGCGTTCGAGGCTCGATCCCCTCCGCGCTTGGGAAACTTTCGGACTGGGGATTGACACCCCCTAAAGCCTTCGCCCCGAAAAACCTCCACCGTTCACTTGGAGTTACTGACTTTGTGGTGGTGCGTATCGAGCCCAGGGCCTTCAGAGAGATCCAGTCCGTTTTTAGGTTTGATAAGGTAGACTCTAAGCTGCCCAGGTTGGGCTCACCCTCCCACAATACCGGAATTGGAGCACTATGGGTTCCTCATTGCTTGTTAAATATTCTTTTTAAGAAATAGGAAGCCGGAGGTGGTGGTGCACGCCTGTAATCCTGGCACTGGGGAGGCTGAGACGGGAGAATTGCCGTGAGTCCAAGGCCAGCCTGTGCTCCATAGTGAGACTGTCTCTCCGGCCCCTCCAACCTCCGCAAAAAATAGATTAGTATGGAAGCGGCGAGTGTTGGTAGGCGACTCTTAATCCCAGCACTTGACAGTCTGAGGCAGGATTGCCATTGGTTCGACGTTAGTTTGCTACATAGTTCAGGATCAGCCTAGAGTACAGAGTGAGGCACTGTCTCAAAAAAAAAATTACGTTTGGGCCGCGGGAATAGGTAGCTCAGTAGGTGATTCCCTAGTACCACATAACACGGGCACGATGGTGAATGCCTACTCTGGAGGCTGAGGCAGGGTTGCTGAGTGCTAGTAATTTTTTTTTCTTTTTTAGACTTGGATTTTTTTTGAAGCTGAGCTTTGGTCATCTTTCTTGAAAGTGTCCAACGCGGATACCCCGGGAGGTCACTCTCCCCGGGCTCTGTCCAAGTGGCGTAGGGGAGCATAGGGCTCAGCCCCGTGATGTACAGTCCCTTTCCACAGCGTTGGAGATGAAGCTGGGCTTTGTGTCCGCACCTGCATATTCCTACGACTTCTCAGAGTCCTTTGGGCAGTGACTGAGGAGACAAACCATGCAGGGAACAGTAAGAAGATCTCACGATCTGTTTATGGTAATCCTATTGAAAAATTTGCTTCAGTCTTTACATTGACAAATCATCTTTTGCAGAATTAAGTGACGATTCCACAAGTCCAAACCTGGGGGTAAGTAAATCTTTTCTGAATTGTTTGGGTTGACAATATTTGCTTGCCGTTTTATCCAGTTTGAAAACCTCTTAAGGCACAAGGCACTGTGCAGTGTTTTTTTTTTCTGCAAACAGCCATTGATCATTACATCATTTGCAGAATACACTTTTTTGAGACAGGGTCACTAGCCCATGCTGGGCTTGGGCTCAGCAATCCTTCTGCTTCAGCCATTTAGTCCTGGGATTATAAGCCTATGCTGCTACGCCCAGCTTATGTGGTTCTGGGGAGTCAACTCTGTACTTACTAGCACTTGATGTTCAGCCATTCCTCCAGCCCCCATACAAAATTATTAATGCATACCCAGTGGTTAGAGCACTTGGTTAGCATTCGTCAGACACTGGGTCTTGTTCCCTAGCACCCCACTGGAAAAACTAGCCATGTAACTTTAATCTCAGCAGTCAGGAGACTGAAGCAGGAGGATTGCTGTTGTGAGGCCAGCCTAAACTACAGAGCAAAACGCCATCTCTGGGGGCGGGGAGCTTAAGTGAAATGTGCCAGGGGTGTAGCATTTGTCTGCCATGTGTGAGAGGCAAGGATTCATTTCTGGTACCAGTACCTGAAAAAAATAAACATTGAAAACTGGAGCTTGATGCTGGGAGCATACATAGCTCAGCAGTTAAGAGTGCCTAGGAACCATAAGGCCCTAGGTTGGATTTCCCAGTACCACATAAACCTGTGTGTGGTGGTATACACCTGTCATCCCAGGCTGGCCAAAGCTAGGGCCTTGCGCTTGCTAGCAGGCATTTAACTGCTGAGCTTTTCCTCAGGACAACTTTTAATAAATTACAGTGTTTTAAACGGATGAACATTTGCAAAGACTGGCTTCTTCAAAGCAGTTACTATAATGGACTTAAAAGCTCCTCAGAATTTTTGAGAATTATATGCAGAGGATTCAGCATACATTCCCAACGCGGATACCCCGGGAGGTCACTCTCCCCGGGCTCTGTCCGAGTGGCGCAGGGGAGCATAGGGCTCAGCCCCGTGATGTACAGTCCCTTTCCACAGCGTTGGAGATGAAGCTGGGCTTTGTGTCCGCACCTGCATATTCCTACGACTTCTCAGAGTCCTTTGGGCAGTGACTGAGGAGACAAACCATGCAGGGAACAACAGTACTTGTTAAACTAACGTGTTTCATTGAAGTAAGACATAAGAATCTGATCATGTGTTAATTTTCTTTCAGGAGAGAAGAGGAACCTCAATTGAGTTTTTTAAATTAGAAGTGGTAAAGTGATTGGTTTTTTTTTTCCCAGCAGCTGTTTAAGCACAAAAGTGGTACTTCCTTACTAGAGATCAGAATCATTTGAGAATCCATCAGTTATTTGTACTCGTTTGTGTTACCCCAAATACCGGCCACCACTGGTTGGTCAAGTGCCCAATGACCTCTATCAAGAAGTGAAGGCACTGAGCCAAGCCAGGTCTGTTTAGAAACATGCGGGTTAGGTTCAGTCCTCAACATTAGGAAGTTTCAGTTTGCTTTAAAGATACTAATAGGCTTTAGCTACCATTCTCCAGGAGACCATGGAACTTCCAGACAGTGGTTTTTTAATGGATTGCAGATACAGGACTAGATGTTCTTGGAGAGATTGTTCAGGATTTCTGCTGTAAATGTTTTTAATGTACCTAAATTATGATCAAAGTAATGTATTTCTGAATTAAAATAAAGGTGACTAGATGGACTGGTTCTCTTCTGGAAATGTAAAGACTTCCAACTAGGTTGTGTTTTGTGGTACTGGCAGGTCCTTCACATTGAGCTACATCCACAGCACATTTTAACTTTGATATTTGGGGCAGCAGAGGAGTCTTTAATTTTCCAGGCCATGCTTAGCTGTGGCAGCCTTGCCTCATCCCCAGATTGCTGGGATTTGAAGCCCAGCCTAATTGGGTGTTTTGTCTTCTTTTCTTTTGAGACAGTGTCCTGAACTCACTATGAAGCCCAAGCTGATCTTGGGACTCAGAAATCTTCCTAAATGCTGGGATTAAAGGCCGCCACCACCATGCCCAGTTGAAGTGGTTTGGGGAATCAACTTGGGTACTTAACGCCTACTACGCAAGTGCTTAATCTACACACTGAGCCATTCCTCCAACCTCCAGTTACATGAATGGCAATGGCTTAGGAAAAGTGAATGTTCTAAAGTTAGACTAAGTGCATAGACCTGCACTGATGAGACTTGCTGTATTGATATGACTGAAAGGTCAGGCACCTAATGCTAGTGAATTTTGGGAGGTATTAAATGAAGCCTCGGCAGCTGGAGGAATATCTTGAGTTTAGGTGCTAAGTTACCAGAGTTTGATTCCCCAGCACTAGGGAGGTTGAGACAGGAGCATTGCTGTGAATCCAAGATCAGGCTGGGCTATAGAATAATAAGACCCTGTCCCAAATGAAGCCTTGGGGCTTCTCCACTTCAAAGGAGTACAGCTGTAATCTTGAGTGTAAATTGGGAGGTGCTGGAAAAATGGTAGTGGTTAAAGTGCCTAACAAGCACACATCCTTGAGATGATTCCCCAACACTTGGGAGGATAAGGCATAAGTATTAGAGTTGAAGGGAACCTGTGCCTAGGGAGGTCAGGATCAGTCTGAGCTGTCCCTAAGTCTCGTGGGCCAATAAAGGTATGTGCCACCACACCCAGTTTATGCCTCACACTTGCTGGGCAGACATGTTGGTGACTTATTCCTCCAGCCCTAGCTAGTGAGCTCTTCAAGCCTCTACCATCTGAAGCTGAACCTGTGTCCCCGCTGGGCCGAGAGGCTGAGGCAAAACCCAGCCTGAGCACTGGAGCTGTAGCTCAGTATGAGGGGCCTACTACAAAAGTGCTCTCCACCATGGTTGCCAGCCTGCCTTGTGACGTAATTTAAGTCACAATGAAGCCCTTGTTGGCCCCTGTGCTGTCGGTATTGCAGGAAGGTCCGTGCCCCTGGTTGATGGGGAGTTGTGAGGGGTCCACCTAGAAGGTAAAGCAGCACTTGGGTGGGCTTGGATCTAGGGGACAAAAAGGAAGAGGCCACCTGGGAACTGATGCAAGACTTAGTTTGGCAAGAGGGTCAACTGCAGGACTGGGCTGAAAAGTTCAATACACCTTTAAAAATGGTGGGCTTTTTCTGCCTGTCTCTGGTACAGGCCTGTAATTCCAGTACTCAGACTGAAGCAGGATTGCAAATTTGAGCCCAGCCCAGGTAGGAAGACCCTGAGCTCCATCCCTAGTAATTATTATGAAAAAATAAAAATGCCACAGGTCCCACTGGTGCAGGCCTATAATCCTGTCACTGAGCACTAGTTTGACCCCAGCCTGGGCAATTTAGTGACAGACATTGTCTCAAAATCAAAAAGGGGCTAAGAGGCTGGAGGAATGGCTCAGAGGTTGAAGCGCTTGCCTAGCAAGTGCTAAGTACCCGAGTTCTATTCCCCAGCACTAAATAAGCTGGGTGTGGTGGCACACGTGTAATCCTAGCACATGGGAGGCCAAGACAGGATTGCCTTGAGTTCAACGACAGCCTGGGGCTCCACAGTGAGTTCAATACCAGCCTGGGCTAAGAGCTAGACCCTGTCTTGGAAAAGAGAAGGAGGGGGGTCTAGGGGGAGGGATTGAAGGTTATAGCACAGTGAAGAGGTGATTTCCTTAAGCCAGCATTTGCAGCAGGCTGTGCCGTGCACACTGGTAACAGTTGATTTTTGGCAAAACTTATTCCCAGGACCAGGCCCTGTGTTCATGGTCCATTTTGACACTTCCACAAACTCCATCTTTTTTTTTCTTTTCCTTTTTTGAGTGCTGGGATTACAGGAGTGCGCCACCACACCTGGTTTATGTAGTGCTGGGGAATCGAACTCAAGTACTTAGTGCTTGACTAGCAAGTACTTTAACTGCTGAACCATTCCTTCAGCCCTCAGACCCCATCTTTGGGAAGTAGGTGCTAAAAACTAGTGGATTTCCTCAACTCCCAGCTGAGCAATATGCTTTTAGATAGGGTCTCACCAAATTGTCCAGGCTCGGCATGAACTTGAATACTACCTCAGCCTCCCAGAGTGCAGAGACTATTGTCACTGGGCCCAGCTAAACCAGAAGAGATAGAGCCCAGGGCCTTCGCTCTGAGGTCTCACTCTAGTCCAGGCTGGCCTCAGTCAAATTCACAGCAGTTCTCCTGCTTCAGCCTTCCAATTACTGGATTACATGTGTACACCACCACCACCAGTTTATGTGGGTACTGGGAAATCGTATCTCAGAGCCTTATACTTGTTAGGCAAGCACTTTAACTGCTGAGCTATGGCCCCAGCCCCTAGGAGGTTTGGGGGGGGGGGGGTTAGTTTTTTTTTGAAGAACAAATGCACGTGGATGTATTTTTCTAGTTAAAAATGTGGTAATACCAATAATTATTTTTATAATTAAGTCATGTGAATGAGTAAGATATTGGAGTAGGACAGCAGAGAGACCAGAGTTCCCGGGTAAAACTTGGAGAATTTTGACAGCATACCATCCAAAAAAGGACTCCATGATGGAGGCAGAGGTAAACCTGAGGTAAGAGACTGAAGGCAGGAGAGCGCTTCGGGGCAGGCACTGCACAGTAGCAGAAATGCAGCTGGAAAATACCGGAAGTATCCATCTCACCCTGGCATGGTGCACACCTGAAATTCCAGCTTGACAGAGACAGATGGGGGAGCACAAGTTCCAGTCCAGCCTGGACAATTTATCAGTTTAGTGGGACTCTGTCTCAAAATCAAAAGTAAGAACAGGGGTGGGGATATAGCTCAGTGTTAAGGTGCTGGACTCAATCCCTAGTAACACACACACACAAAAAAAAAAGTCTATCAAAGGATGGAGGAATAATACAGCGGTTAGAATGCTTGCTAAGTCCCTAAATTTAATTTACCTCATAAGCTGGGTGTGGTGGCGCACGCCTGTAATACCAGCACTCGGGAAGCTGAGGTAGGCAGATTACCGTGAGCCTGAGGCCAGTCTGGGCTCCATAGCGAGTTCAGGACCAGCCTCGACTGCAGAGCAAGACCCTGCCTCAAAAAAAAAAAAAAAAAAAAAAACAACCTGTAGCCAAACAAATCTGGTCTTGCAGCCCTATAATCCCAGCCTCTGGGGGGCTGAGGCAGGACCATCGAAAATTTAAATCCAATCTGGGCCATTTAACTATTTAGCAAGACTCTATCTCAAATAAATTAAAGATGCTGAGGATGTGGCCAGTGGGAAGGCTCTGTGTTCAGTTCCTAGGAGAGAAAAAAAAGCATCTGTGATCTATCACTCCCATTCATTTCCCTCTGCTTCCATCCGGGAGGCCCTTTTCCTGTTTCCTTGGACTCTTGATCCTTCTCGTCGCACGTGCTGCTCCTAGGATGTCTTGTCCTTCCGGACTGACCTTATCCATTCTTAAGCCCCAAGCTGAGTCAGATCCCCTGTGTACTCTTGTCACAACTCTGTGTGGCGCTGATAATCTGATTTCTTTGTCTTCTCCATGGAGACCATTGTGAAGGCAGTAAATATCAGTGTCTTCTAAAGATGGTCATGCATGCCTAAGTTACAGCTGAGCAGATAAGGCACATGCCTAACAAGCCCAAGGCTCGGGGTTCGCTTCTCCAGCACCACATAAGCTGGATGTGGTGGCGCACATCTGTGAAGTTAGCACTTGGGAGGCTGATGTAGGAGTCCTGCCTTGAGTTCAAGGCCAGCCTGGGCTCCGTAGTTCATGACTGTCCCGGACCAGAGTGATCAACCTTGTCCCCTCCCAAAAAAATCTTCACGCACTAATTTTTCCCAAGCAAACTTGTATTCAGGTGGATCTTTCCAGTTGGTTGGCTGGTTGTCATGACGTCCACTTGTCCTGGTTTAGGGTACCCAGAACGCGCAGCCCCCGGGGCTAGGGCTGCATCCCCAGCTAAGGAGCCGCTCGCACTTCCCAGGGTGGCCGCCAGGGGCCGCCGGCTCTTTGTTTTCCTTTCCGGCCAGAGTCAGGGCCGGAGGCCTGCAGAGCGCATGCTCCAGGGCAGTTGGCGGCCCGGCGGACGAGCGCCCGAGTTGCCTGTAGCTGACCTGCGCGGAGGTAAGTCGCGCCGGGACGCGCGGACAGCCCGGGGGTCGGGCGGCGCGCGGGTGGGCCCCACGGAGCACCGCCGGTCCGCGGCGGGCGGGTCTCGGCTCGCCCGCCTTGGTCGCGCGGCACGGACCCACGTGAAGCGCGCGGGTGTGCTCGGGACCGGACGGAGCGGCGGGCTGGGACCCGGCGTCGCCCGAGCAGCCCGCGCGGCCCTCCGCCGCCGCGCTTCTCACGTCGTCTTTGCGCGCCCGCGCTGGCGGGAGATTCAAACTGGCCGCGCGGCCCGGGCCGGGTGCGCGCGTTTCGCCACGTCCGCCCCGAGCGCGGGTCAGCCCCGCGCCCCTGGGCCCCGCTGTTTGCAGAGCGGGGCAGCGCAGGCCCTGCCCGCGGAAGTCGGCTGGAGGAGCTCGCGGGTGGGCGGGGAGGGTCCGCGGGCGTCCGCCGACTGCTGGTCCGCCGACTGCTGGTCCGCCCGAGAGGTGTGCCTTGAACTTTGCATCGACTCGGGCGACTGATGACTCGCTGCCCGTCCACGCTGTACCGCTCCCGAAGACAGATTTGCCCCCCTGTGGCCTTTACCGAGCCCCGAGCCCTTTGGGGAGGCCTCGTGTGGATCTGCAGTTAGGATCTAGTGTGGTCCGCCCCACAGCATGCTCTTGGAGCCCCGCACGGCCGCTGGCGTGAACAGTCATCGGAGCTTGGTTGGACTTACCAGATCACTGTGACTTGGGTGTCCCCAGCAGAAGTTGAAGGTGTAAGCCTGAAGGAATGGCACAGCGGTAAAAACACTTGCTTTGCAAGCACAAAGGCCTGAGTTCGATTCCCCAGCACACGCCTGTAATCCCAGCATTTGGAAGGCTGAGGCAGGCGCATTGTTTTGAGTCCAAGGCCAGCCTGGGCTGTACAGTGAGTTCAGAACCAGCCTGGACTGCAGTGAGACCCTGTCTCAAAAAAAAAAAAAGCTGAGTGTATGGAAAGGGCCGTCCCAGATGGGACTCACAATCGCGCCCAAGGGTCAGATGGCATTGCAGGTGCAGTGATTCTTGATTGTGGTTTGATAGGACAGTAGGACAGCCTGGAGGCCGTGGGGTGTGGGTGGGGTGAGGCCAGCGCTGTGGGAGGCTGAGGCAAGAGGTTCACAAGTTTGAGCCCACCCTGGGCAATTTAGACTTAACTAGGTTCTGTCCCAAAATCAAAACTGGGCTGAGGATGTGGCGTCGAGTGAAATCCCTGAGTTCCATCCTCAGCACCCCAAGAGAGAGGAAAAAAAAACTTTCTAGGTAGCAATGCAAACGTGTAGGCAAAGTTTACTATAAAGCAGATATAAGAAGTTGACACTAGCTTTTTTTTTCTTTCACATGATCAGGGTTCCCTCTAGGGGCCTTAATCAAGTGAGAAACCTAAGAAAAAATACTCATATAAGGCAGGTCTCAACCCAAGGTGAGAGAGGCTTTGCAGGATGTTCCCCTGTTGAGCCATAGGCCGTGGCTGGCAGGTGTTCTGGGTGTCTTGTTCAGGAGGTAGCTCTGTCACAGTGAATGTGTACACTGTATACCTTAATTGGCATTGTGGCCGGCCTGTGGGCCAGCCCTGTAATCCCAGCACTCTGGAAGGCTGAGATAGGATCCTGAATTCAAGCCCAGCCTGGGCAAGTTGGCAGTTCTGTGAGACCAGAAAACTAGAAAATATGTCGAGGGGCTGGGGCACAGCTCAGTAGTTAAAACAGAGTTAGGAATGCAGCTCAGTGTGAAGGCATTGGGTTCCATCCCCAGTGCCAAAAAAAAAAAAGCCACTGTGCACCATCAGGTCATTTTAGGAGTGGGTCTTTACTTTTTTTTGGTGCTAGAGATGGAAGCCAGAGATTTTTGCACTATGCTACATGCCCACCCCACCCCCTGCATAGAGTATTGAGATCACAGGCCTATCACCAGGCCGGGCTCTTAAGTGGTTATAAATATACACTGAAGTCTTTAATTCATTTAACTTGCAAGCATTCTATTTTTTTGTTTATCTTTGTTTCTGGAGGTAGGGTTTCACTCTGTACTCCAGGCTGGTCCTAAACTCACTATGTACCCCAGGCCGGCCTCAATTTCACAGCAATCCTCATGCTTCAGCCTCCTGAGTGCTGGAATTACAGTGTGCCACCACGCCTAGTTTATGTGGTGCTGGGGAATCCTCTTACGCCCTGAGTTATGCCGCCAGGCCCAAGCATGCTGTTCTGGACCCACCCCCTCTTGTTTTGAGGCAGGGTCTCTCTCTGTAGCCCAGGCTGGTCCTGAACTCACGATGGAACCCAGGCTGACCTTGGATCCACAGCTATCCTCCTGTCTCAGCCTCCCGAGTGCTGGGATTACAAGTGTGCGCCATCATGCCTGGCTTATGTGGTGCTGGGGAATCAAACTTTGGTACTTCATGCCTGACTTAGCACTTGCTAGGCAAGTACTTTAACCGCTGAGCCATTCCTCTAGCCCTTTGGGCCCCTATGAACCTCAGCCTTACTCATGTGTAATACCTGCCTGACACTGTGATTGTGTTGTGATAGTGTTGGTGATTCAGGGACTGGGGGCAGGGACAGCAAGGTGATATACCAAGGGCTTGGTGTGAACAGCTGGAGGGGGACCAGGAAACCCTGGTTAGGGGTGAGAAGACAGAGAAGGTTCCCCCCAAGAAGGGCATCAAGTTGGAGCTTGGAAAAATGACTTGGGAATTAACCAGGTTCTGATTACAAAGACAGCCAGAAGACCGAAGTACTTTTCTGTTCCTATTGGGTGTCCTTGGGTGGCCCACTCAGTGCCGTAACTCTTTGTTCCCTTGTCTGTAAAATGAAGGCATGTAGTGAGAATTACTGATATCCTACAATATCCATGAAGCAGTGGTTCTAACATCTCCTGGGAGCTGTGGCCCTTTTCCCCAGGGGAGGATGGAGACAGACCCAGGTATCAGTGTGTACAAAGGGGACCAGAGGGAGGGAAGAACTCCTCCTGTGAAATGTGCCAGCTCTGTCCCTGGCATAACAGCAGTTCAGCAGATGTCTGTTGACTTGAGAGACTCTCCTTCCCCTCCTGGGGACCTTCCACACAAAGAGACTCTTCAGCCGCAGGCAGTGAAGTTCTGTCTCTTGGTGTGAGAGAAGGAACAGCTGCTCTTGTTCCCAAGCGCTTGGTCTCCCTGTGCTGAGATGAGGCTTTGGTGAAGTAACAGGGTCATAGCAGGAACATGAGGCTCTGGGAAAATGTCTAGTAGTCTGGGTACCTACCCCTTTCAGTCAGCAAGTGGGGAAGGGAAGTTAGGGGCAGCTCTGGCCCTGTAGTATCCCTGTCTCCCTTATCTATAAAACTAGGTGATCACACCTGACCTCAAAGGGCAGGTGTGAAGACTCTGAGAGAGGTTGGCAAACTGAAGGTGCTGGGTAGTGGAAGCTGACTTCCTAGATGACTTATTTGTGACTGCTTCACTGTTCTCCTGGATCATAAACTCCTAAAGATGAAAGTTGGGGAGCAAAGGATGGGAACAGAAACATCCTGACAATAGACCAGTCATAGCTGGGCCTGGTGACACATGCCTGCAATCTCAGGACTCTGGGAGGTTGAAACAGAATGATCACAGGTTTGAGCCCAGCCTAGGCAACTTAGTGGGACTCTGTCACACTACCAAAGTTTAAAAATGGGCTGGACATGTTCAAATGTTCAAGCCCTGGGCTTGATCCGAAGTACCACCACCACCAAAAAAAAAAAAAAAGTCTTTAGATACTCATGGTTTAAAAAAAAAAAAAAAGTAAACCCACACCCTGTGGCTGGGTTGTTGGTCGGAGATAGGACTCTTGCCAGGATGCTGAGTTCAGTCTCCAGCACCAAAACAAAAACATACCCAGAGCAGCTAGGGAGACGGATGTCTGCCATGGAGGGTGTGCAGGCAGGTGATTGCACAGGGCTTAGAGTTGGGGTGGGGATTAGGGCAGGTGTATTCCGCTCTTGAAATCATTTGTCGCCTGTCACTTTATGGGTGAGTCAACGACAATAATTAAATGTCCTCCCAAATACAGCAGGCTAATTTTTAAGTCAGTAATTTTTATAGGCTGCAAATGATGTCATAAATTTCCAAGTGGCCCTTGGCAGTAAAGAGGTTCCCCACCCCTGCTGTAGAAGATGCTTCTTCATCCCCTGCCCCTTCTCTGTGACATAGGCAGCAGTCACGGTGCCTAGAGTCCTCCATCTGTTTTTCTGGTACTGAGGACTGAACCCAGAGCTGCCACAGGCCCTTTCATTTACTTTTTGAGACAGTTTCACCTCAGTTGCCCAGTCCAGGCTTGAACTTGAGATCTTCCTGTCTCAGCCCCCCATAGTGCTGGAGTTACAGGTGAGCTCCACCATCTCAGCTTGAGTTCTCTGCCTTTGCTAGGAAGCACTTTAACCTTTGAGCTCCACCTCCAGCCCGTGATCTCACTTTATAGATGAGAAAGCTAAGAACTGAGCCAATATGATCCGATGCTGGAGCTGGTGCCTTGAGTATTAGAAGGAATTGTGTTTGCTGCCTTTCTCTGGAAGGCCCTTAGTCTCTTGGCTGACAAGAAAGCACCTTGCCAGGCACTGTATCCCATGCCTGTAATCCCTGTATCTGGGAGGCTAAGGCTTGGGGATCATGAATTCAAGGCCAGCTTGGGCTACAGCAAGTTTAAGGACAGTGAGATACTTTCTGAAAAAGCCTCCAGAAACATAGCATCTTGTATTCCTGCGTCTCAGTCCCCCCCACCCCCCTTTCCCTTTCTGTCATTCTCTCTGTCTCTTTGGTACTGGGGATTAAGCCCAGGACCTTTACACTGAGCTACAACCCCAACACTTGTTTTTTTCTTTGAGACAGGGTCTCACTAAGTTGCTAAATTGCCCAGGGTGGGCTCAAACTTGGGATCCTCCTGCCTCAGCCTCTCAGAGTGCTGGAATCACAGGCCTGTGCTATCAGGCCCAACCCTACCTTATTTTCCAAGTCATTCAGGATCATTTCAAACCTTAAACCAGCTGCTTGCCTGCTTAGACCTTCTAGTGGCTCCCTCTGTCTGGTACTGAAGTCCTCTACCCCGGTACTATAGGCCGCCAGGACCTGGTACTGACAGAATTTCCGACCTTGTTCCTCATCTTACATCCACACAGTTGCCCTGCCAGACCCGCCATGCTGGGTGGCATGTTGTCCTCCCCATCCTCGGCATCTCTGTGTCATGAATGCCCTTCTCATCCCCTGTCCCAGCAGAACAGACTTTTACTCATGTCTTGAAGTTACTTCCCAGAGAAACTGACACTTGTGGATCATGATGACTTTCACTTACATGCTGTCTGTCATCCCCGTCTGAGATACGGCCATTCATTCGTTGACTTAGTGGCAGGCACTGGGGATCCAGTCCAAGGCCTGTGCACCGAGCTACATCCCCAGCCCATATTTTATTTTTTTGAGACAGAATCTTGCTAAATTGCCCAAGCTAGGCTCGAATTTGTGATCCTTCTGCCTCAGCCTCCCAGTGAACTTGGGATTCCATGCCTGGGCCCCTGGGCCTGCTACAGAACCTTTTAGTTCTCAAAAAGACTGAAAAGGACGCTAACACTCCTGTTTCACAGTCAGGGAAATAATGGATCAAGAGAGATTAATTCACATAACAAGTAAAAGAGAGGCAGAGGGCTGGAGGAATGTCACAGCAGTTAAAGTGTTTGCCTTGCAAGTGCAAGGTTCTGCTGGGCGTGGTGGTGCATGTCTATAATCCCAGCACTCCAGAGGCTGAGGCAGGAGGATTGCCCTGAGTCCAAGGCCAGCCTGGGCTCCATAGTGAGTTCAGGACCAGCCTGGGCTACAGAGCAAAACTGTCTCAAAAATTAATTAGTTAAAATAGATAAATGAGAGCCAGAAAAAGTTCCAAATATATCTGATCAATTAAGTAGAAAAAGTGAACCAGGCATGGAGGTATAGGCCTATAATCCACACAGAGGAAGGCCTAGGCCAGGAAGGAGGGATTCCTAAGAAACTTATTTCAGTCTTGGCACAGACTTGCATCTCCTGCTTCTGCCTCCATGAGTGCTAGGATTACAGGCATGAGCCACCACGTCCAGCTACAGAATGAAATTTTTTTAAAAAGGGCTGAGGAACTCAGGAAGCTGAGGCAGGAGTATTGCTGTGAGTTCAGGACCAGTCTGGACTACAAAGTGAGACCTTGTCTTAAAAATGGGGGGTGGGGTGGGGGTGGTAGGGGGCTGAGGAGGTGGGAGGCCTGTAATCCCAGACTCTGGGCAGCTGAGACGAAATTACAAATTTTTGAGTTCAGCCCAGCCCAGGCAATTTAGCAACTTGGCAAGACTGTCTCAAAATCAAAAATAAAATGAACTAGGAGCTTTAGTGGTAGAGTCCCTGCCTAGCATGTACAAGGCCCTGGGTTCAGTCTCCCAGCACCACGTAAAAATTAGCTGGGAATGGTGGCACAGGCCTATAATCCTAGCAGTCTGTTTGGCTGAGGCAGAATTGCAGCTTCAAGCTTAAACGAGTGACTTAGCGAGACCTTGTCTCAAAATCAAATAAAGCCCATGGTGCATAGTGAGTTCAGGGTGGGCCTGCTGGATTACAGAGTGAGACCCTGTCTCATAAAAAGGAAAAATCCCATACCCAACAGGACAGCCAAATGCAGACTGCTGTAGTGTGAATGGGCTCCTCCGGGGCTCCCCCATGAGTATGTCCAAGGAGCGGAGAGAAGGAGACGTGGGGTGACTGGGGCTGTAGGTGGATGGTAAAAGATCTAGACAGTGGGCACAGCTCCCCGCCTTGGTAGACAACACTGGCCTGGGGGCTGGGTTCAGAGCTCAGTCATTAAAGCACTTGCCTAGTATGTGCCAGGCCCTGGGTTTGAACCCCCAGCACCACATAAAGATGAGCGAAGTGTCCTGGCACACAGTTGCAGTGAGGGTAGCCTGGGTTGCGTGGTGAGTTTAGGAGCAGCGTGAGCATCAGAGCAAGACTGTTCCCCCGCCCCACCCCGTGGCACTAGGATGCAGCCCAGGGTCTTCACACTAAGCTGTGTCCCAAACCCTTTGTTTGTTTGTTTGTTTGTTTATTTGTTTGTTTGTTTGTTGAGACAGGGTCAATAAAATAGTTAGATCATTGTGGCCAGGTGTCTAGCATGCCAACTAAGTTTTTTGTTGTTTTGAGGCAGTCTCTCTAGTCCACGCTAGTCCTGAAATCCCTGTGGCCCAGGCTGGCCTCAAACTCCCAACAATCATCCTGCCTCAGCCTCCTGAATGCTGGCATTACAGGCATGTGCCACCATGCCTGGTATGTATAGTACTGGAGAATCAATGTCAGGGTCTTGTGTTAGCCGGGCAAGTGCTCTGAACCACTGAGCTATACCCCCAGCCCCTTTGATGTCTTGTTCTTTGTATTTTTCCAGGCCCCTAGTCTCCTCCCTGGGCATAGGTAATTGTTGCAGATCACACTGTTGGGCTAACAGGCCGTTTACCTGGGGTCTCAGTTGTCTATGTAGAGGGGGTACCTGTTACACCCCTCACCTCTAACCTGTCCACCTTTACCTGCTTTGATGACCTTTCTTGGTGGCTCCTAGGCCTCAGGCTTCATGAACACACTCAGGCAGGTTGTGGCCGTTTCTTTCTGTATCCTCCTGGTTGGTAAAGCCCACATCTGGCAGTTCTTTAGTTTCTTTCAATCCTGGGCCTCCTGAGAAGTCCTACCTAGGACTGTCTTTTTGAGACAGGGTTTGGCTGAGTCACTGAATTGCCCTGGCTGGCTCCAACCTGCCATGTTTCCTCCATAGCCACCCAGAGTACCAAAGCTATAGCCATGTGTCACCACACCCAGCTTCTTATCTTATTGGTACCTGGGATCGAATCCAGGGCCTCCTACATGTTAAACAACTACTCTATCATGGAGTTGGAGCCCTAGCACAAACATGTTGTGCAAGTACGTATGCATGTGTGTGTGGTGCGCGTGTGTGTGCTCACGTGCGCATGTTACTGGTAGGACTGAGGATTGAATTGAGGGTTGAGATTGCTGGCCTGTGCCACCGTGTCTGGCTGCTAAGTCATTCTTGATTGTTCTTTCTCCCTCCTTTGTTCCCTGTGTCTAATCCACCAGCAAACAAAGTTTTTCTACTAAGGAGGTCTTTTTTTTTTTTTTCTTTTTATCTGTTTATTTTGAGACAGGATCTTGTTCTGTAGTTCAGGCTGATCCTGAACTCACTATTGATCCCAGACTGGCCTCAAACTCATGGCAATCCTCCTGCCTCAGTCTCCCAAGTCCTGGGATCACAAGTGTGTACCACCACGCCCGGCTTTATGTGGTGCTGGGCACTGGACTCTGGGCCTTGCCTTTGCTGGGCAAGCATTTGAATCACCAGGCTATTCCTCCAGACCCATAATCCCTTTTGGGTCCTGCCCAGATATGTGGGTTGCCCCTCGTTTTTATATTGAGACAAGGTCTCACTCAGTTGCCCAGGCAGGGCTTGAACTTGCAGACTTGCAGTCCTCCTACCTCACCTCCCAGAGGGCTGAGATTGCGGGCCTGCAGCACCAGGCCCAGCTAATATATAATTCCTGATTTTTCCTTCTCTGTCCTTTACTCCATATATCTAATCCACAACAGAAAATAAATAAATAAATAAAAAGGCCGTGCGTGAGTCAGCCCTTGTCGCTTGCCTGCTTTGCCTTACTGGTCTCATCTCTCCAGTTCCACCCCTGCCGGCCTCCCCAGGACCCTTCACACATTGCACTGTTCACAGTGCTGCATTTCTCCAAGTCTCTCCCTGTGGCTTTCTCTCATATTGTGGGTACAGGCGTAAATGTCAGCTTTTCTGACCACTCTTCTACCTAAAATTACTCCCTTTTTGGTATTGGAGGTTGAGCCCAGGTCCTGCATGCTGAGCTACATCTTCAGCCCTTTTTATTTAAAGTTAGAGTGTCGCTCTGTAGTCCAGGCTGGCTGTGAACACACGGCAGTTCTCCTGCCTCTGCTTCCTGAGTGCTGGGATTGAAGGGCCTTGCACTTGCTAGGCAAGCATTCCAATCTCTGTGCTATTCTCCCAGCAGCCCCTTTGTTTTGATTTTGAGACAGCGGTATCGCCAGGTTGGGCTGAAATTTGTGACCTTCCTGCCTTAGCTTCTCAGCGTTGTGGGATTGCAGGCCTTGCCGATTATTCTTTTTTGTTTTTATTGTAGTAAAAGATAGGTGACAAAGTGAACAGTTTTAACCAGTTTGTGACATTAAGTACATTCACATTGTTATATAAATTCATGTTGTTCTTTTTTTTGGAGACATGGTCTCCCTCTAAACTTACAGGGTAGCCTAGAACTCACAGTAATCTCCTGCCTCAGCCTCCCACGTGCCATTTTGCCCAGTTTACATGGTTCTGGGAAATCGAACCCACGGCCTTGCTTCCCCCAGCTCCCCACATTATTTTCATATCACCTGCTTCTGCTTTACACAGCGCCCTCCTCTCTCTCCCTCTCCTCCATTCCTCCCGCCCCTCTCCCCTCCTCTCTGTTGAGGACTAAGGTATGGATTTGCAGAGCTACAAACGTAGAGGCAGGTAGACTGTGGGCACAGCTTGGGCTGCCCTAGTTAGAGGAGAGGGGCAAAACTTCTCCATCCCTTTGGGTGGTCCAGACTGCTTTGTCACCCACCGGTGATTTGTCTTCCCCTTTTTGTAACACCAGGTGCTTGTATGTCAGCACAAGTGTGGTTTTGTCTTGGTCGAGCATGTAGGAAAGCAAGGCTCTTCCCCAGAGCGGCGCTGCTTCACGGAAGGCACCGGTGATCTGGTTTGATGTTTTGATTTTTGAGACAGGATTTTGCTGTGTAGTTGGCCTTGAACTCGATCCCGAGTGCTGGGATGATAAATGTGCTGTACACCCAATTAATGAAAATTGTGTTGGATTTTTTGCTTTTATTTTTGCCTGATTATAGCAGTGATGCATCACCAAAGTTCCTAGTGTTGGGGATACTTAGAAGGAACACAGTTGTCCCTCAACCCGCAGGGAGTTAGTTCAAGGCGCCCTTTGCCCGTACCAAAATCCCAGACTTATGCTGACGTCCAAGCACCAGCTAGTACAAAGCGCTGAGCTTCATCCCCAACCAATTTTAAATTCGGTTTTGAGGCGGAGTCTCACTAAGTTGTCCAAGCTGGGCTTGAACTTATGATCCTCCTGCCTCACACTCCCACACTACTAGCATTACATGCATAGACTGCTACACTTGGCTTTTCCCTTTTTTTTTTTTTTCCTTTGCGTTACAAAGAATGAAGTACAGAAAATTTGTGAAATTGATGTTTGTGCATCCATCATTCAGTCCATGGGACCCTTGACAAATGGGTCGCTGGGCAATTCCTCTACCTTTTGGCATTTTTGGTGTTACGTCATCAGCACAGGAAGATGTTTGCTGCTTCTGACTTGTATTTGGCTGCGGTTTTTAGGACACAGAGATGCCACCCAAGCGCATAACTAAGAGAAGATCACTCCCGGAAGATGCCACTCCCAAAAGCAAGAAAGTGAAGGGTAAGGTGGCCCTGGGCTCTTCTCTCTGGCTCTGGGTGATTCTGGGAGCCCTGAGAATTTGTACCGTGTGACTCTTGAGTCAGAAAAGCGTGATGTCCAGGGACCCCAGCAGCTGGAATGTGTACTGTGGGAGGACTCATTGGATTCCACCCCCTGAGAATCATGAGAGGGGCAGGAACATGTCTAAAGCACGGAGGCAGGGGGATGGGGGGGACAAGAACAGTTAGATCTTAGGACTGTCCTACAGACAGTAATGCATCGTGGGTGCTTAGGACTACTGACTCCCAGAGTCGGGCTCACGTTCTGGCTATGCCATTTTTTAGCTGTGCAACTGTAGGTGAGTCACTTAACCTGGCTGAGCTTGGTTTATTCACTTCTTAAAATGGGTGTGAGAGCACCGTCAACCTGTCTGGGCTGCTGTGAGGATGAAATAAGGTCAAGGCAGCGTGTGGGAGGGAGGCATCTGTGGTTTCTTTTCCTCAGAGCAGGGCAGGGGCAAGAGAAAGCCAACCCCGGGCCGGGAGGGAGTACAGACCCGTGCTGAAACAGTGTCTGTCTCTTGCAGACTCTGGTAACCAAGCAGCGAGGGCCACTGCCTCCCGCCGTGGTCCCAGCACCCACTCCAGACAAGGTGCCTGCAGACCGAGCCCTCCTGACCAGAAAACAGCCTGGTGGCTCCCTGCCCAGCAGTGCACCATGGCCACGACCCCAGAGAAGGGGCTGGATGCCATTGGCTGTCCAGGCCTGTAGGCGGCCTCCATTGGCCAGCAGAGGACTTTGTACCACCCACTGGTCGGCACAAACCTCTGCAAATGTTTCTGTGCACTTTGAACTACCACCTCCACCTCTCTGCTGTCGGTGTGCTGCCTGCTAGGGGCAGGCCGGGTCCGTTTCCTCTGATGTGTGCGGGGTTGAAAGGAGGTTGAGGACAGAGGCCGCCGGTCCTCTGACCCTGTGGCCACCTGTGGTTCCAGTGCAGACTGCTCATCAGCTTTATGGCCCGGAAGGTCACTGAACTGCTTAGAGGCCCTGTTCCCTTTTCTGCAAAACGGGATCCCGAACTGGATAGTCAGCAAAGCGCGTTAGTGTCAGTGTTGTGAGTCGTCAGTGAACTGTTACCTGAACCCTGACTGTTGGCACCGACAGCTTGGGCGAATCTCAGAAGTTATCTTACGTTCTCTGTCCTCATCCCTCCCCTACAAGAGTCATTTGTCTTGATTCTTTCACTATATCCTCCCTCTGATGTTAATATGTCAGGTTTAAATCTTCACAGAAGTCCTGTGACATACTTTTGTTACTCCCATTTCATAGAAGAGGAAACTTAGGCTTGGGAAGGCCACTCTACTGGCCGAGGGCAGAGCGGGGCCGAAACCCAGGTGCGTGTGACCGCAGGGCCTGTGACAAAGCTCTTCTCTGTCCATCGCTGGGTACACTCAAGAGCTGTCTCCCCGACCCTCAGTCTCACACAGGTCCCACAGCACAGAACCAGGGATGGTGCTGACCCTGGGCCAGGGCGACGTGGGCCAGCTGGGGCTGGGTGAGAGCGTGATGGAGCGGAAGAAGCCAGCCCTGGTGCCTATTCCAGAGGAGGTCGTGCAGGCCGAGGCGGGGGGCATGCACACTGTGTGTCTGAGCAAAAGTGGCCAGGTAGGTTGTGAGGGTGGCCCAGAGCTGAACGGGCATTGGGGTTGGGATTTGGGGGTGGTAGCCTTGAGCCACACACATTTAACTGTGAGATGGGATCAGCAAGACAAGCAGGGAGCAGCCCAAACAAGAACGGGCTGAGAGGTTGGGCCTGGCACTGAATGGGGGTGCATCCTGGGCACAGGTCTACTCCTTTGGCTGCAATGATGATGGTGCCCTGGGAAGGGACACGTCAGCGGAAGGCTCAGAGATGGTCCCTGGAAAAGTAGAACTGCAAGAGAAGGTGGTACAGGTGTCAGCAGGAGACAGTCACACAGCAGCCGTCACCGACGATGGCCGTGTCTTCCTTTGGGGCTCCTTTCGGGTAAGACCGGGTGTGGAAGACTCCATAGGGCCTGGTAGACTGAATTAACCAGTGGGGGCCCCAAAATAATCTACTTTCCCTCTCCCCCACCTGTAACCTCTCTTCTTCCCCTCCCCCTTCCCTTCTCCTCCCTCCCAACCCACCCTTCTATGCTTCCCAGAGATTGAGGGGGGGAGAAGGCATGGAAGCAGAGGTTGTCACAGGGTAGTGGTCCCAAGGCATGGGAGGGTAGTTTAAAAACAGTTTTAGGGGGCTTGAGGAATGGCTCAGTGCAACACCAAGTGCTAAGTACCCGAGTTTGATTCCCCAGCACTATATAAGCCAGGTGTGGTGATGCACACCTGTATTCCCAGCACTCAGGGAAGCTGAGGCAGGAGAATTGCTGTGAGTCCAAGGCCAGTCTGAGTGACATAGTGAGTTCAGGGCCAGCCTGGGCTGCAGAGCAAGACCTTGTTTCAAAAAAAAAAAAAAAAAGTTTAAGCATTAAAATTCTTGTAGTACTTTGGTATTCATTTTGAAATGTTAAAAAATAAAGCCGTCTAGACTGGGGACATAGCGAAGTGGTGTGAGTACTTTCCTGGCGGCATACTAGAGGCCCTGAGTTTGATTCGCCAACACCACATAAAAATTAACCGGGCATGGTGGTGCATGCCTGTAACTCCAGCACTCAGGAGGCTGAGGCAGGAGAATTGCTGTGAGTTCAAAGCCTGCCTAGGCTACATAGTTCAGGATTAATCTGGAATACAGAGTGAGACCCTGTCTCCAATAAATAAATAATAAAGCAAACTGCAGGGCTTTTCTTCATCAAAGCTACTTAATTTTTTTGAGCCAGTCTTCCTGCCTCAGCCTCCCTCCCGAGTGCTAGAATTATGGGCGTGTGCTACCACAACCTATGTTGTCCTGGGGAATTAAACCTAGGGCCTTGCTGCTTGCCAGGCAGGTGCTCTAACTGCTGAATTATATACCCCCAGCCTCTTCTTTGTTGTTTCAATGCAAATCCCAACCACATCTGACTTCATTTCTAAGTATTATTGTATGGAGCCTGGCTCTTGTCCACTGCCATTCACTGAACTTGCCCAGTCGGCTCTGTGGCCCCTGCCAGCCTGGATTTGGCTGGGCTGATTGGGTTCTAAGCATTCTGTCCCACCTGTCTAGGACAATAATGGCATAATTGGGCTGTTGGAGCCAATGAAGAAGAGCATGGTGCCTGTGCAGGTGCCGCTGGATGTGCCTGTGGTAAAGGTAGCCTCAGGTAAGTGAGGGCCGTGCTGGGGCCAGGACCTGGAGAACCTGCCCTGGGGCTCTCAGCCTCTGGCCCTGCAGACTGACCCTGCGTCCTCTGCCTTCCTCTCATCTTCAGGAAATGACCACTTGGTGATGCTGACACATGATGGTGACCTCTACACCTTGGGCTGTGGGGAGCAGGGCCAGCTGGGGCGTGTACCCGAGTTATTTGCCAACCGCGGCGGCAGGATAGGCCTTGGTAAGTGGCTTTGGTATCTCCAGTGGGGCAGGTGAGTAAGCCACCTCCTGGTAAAGGTCAAAGGCAGGAGAGATACTGTGTGTGGCTTTCATCATACGGACTTGGAGTGTTGGGAAAAGACCTCAGGCTCTGTGACTCCCTAGGCTGGCTGTGACTCTTACTCTGCTGTACTGGCTATGGGACCCTGGGTGTGGTATCCTCTCCAGCCCTTCCCACCTCTAGCCCTAACTTCTCTGAATTGCTATGAAAGTAAATGAGTTAATTAGAAGATTGTCTAAACATTACCTTGTGGGAATCTGAGCAAAGCACTTCTACTCTTTTGGCTTCAGTTTTCTCTTCTGTGAAATACAAGATAAATGTTCCTGCCTAGCTTTCCTACCCCGTTTATTCTGAGATACGGTCTTGTTAAATCACCAAGCTGCCTGTCTGGGCTCCAAGTTGCAATCCTCCTCCCTCAGCCTTCCA
Source organism: Ctenodactylus gundi (assembly GCA_004027205.1). Taxonomy (NCBI): domain Eukaryota; kingdom Metazoa; phylum Chordata; class Mammalia; order Rodentia; family Ctenodactylidae; genus Ctenodactylus; species Ctenodactylus gundi. Next base: position 603,522 of record PVKB01000377.1, read on the forward strand.
GAGTGCTGGGATTACAGGCTGACACTATCAGACTCAGCTTTGAGTATAGACTCAGAGTCAGAGGGAATAAAGCCATCATCTCTCTGTCAGTGACGCTGGCTTTGTTTCTGTCCTCAGAACGACTCTTGCTCCCCAAGTGTGTAATGCTGAAATACAGGGGAAGCCGGGGCTACGTGAAGTTTCAGGACGCCTTCTGTGGGGCCTACTTAACCTTTGCCATCTCCCGTGAGGGCCATGTGTATGGCTTTGGCCTCTCCAACTACCATCAGCTTGGTAAGTCCTGAGCCCAGTGTTGGGAACAGTGACCTGGGTTCTAGTTCGGGCTCCACCACTTACTGTGTACCCTTTATCACCTAATCCCCACCGCCACCACTATCACCGGAGCTATGGTTGCCTTGTCTATAAAGTAAGAATATTCATGTCCTGGTGAGGGTGGCCTTGCTATGGCAGGGCATCTAGGAGGGCCACCCCTAGAATATCTTCACCCTGATGACAGGAACATCTGGCACAGAATCTTGCTTCGTACCCCAAAACTTGACATCCTTCAAGAATTCCACCAAGTCTTGGGTGGGCTTCTCTGGGGGCCAGCACCATACAGTCTGCATGGATTCAGAAGGTAGGACCCCCGGCCTCCTCTACATGGGAGGCAGGTGTTTCCTGGGTCTGGTCAGACTCCTGGGACCAGCGTCCTTGGAACCTGGGCTTATAAATGGGTTGGGCCAGATATGGGTCTCTGAGGATCACCCCATCCCCTGCAGGCTTAGTGCTAAACCTGAGTTCATTGGAGACGTCTGTGGAGGTTCTTCTGGGTTGCCCCCAAAATGAGGAAAAGACATTGCAGATCGTACCACCTTGGAAGCAGGGACAGGCTCCCAGGGATATGGGGACTCACCTGGCCTGCCACCCATTGTTCCTGGGCCATGCCCTCTGCTACTGCTCATGTCCCTCCCTTCTCCTACACACAGGAAAAGCGTACAGCCTGGGCCGGGCTGAGTACGGTCGGCTGGGCCTTGGGGAAGGTGCGGAGGAGAAGAGCACACCCACCCTCATCTCCAGGCTGCCCTCTGTGTCCTCCGTGGCCTGTGGGGCCTCTGTAGGGTACGCTGTGACCAAGGATGGTGAGTGGGGCTACCCCACCCTGGGTGGTGGTCCCGGGGGTTGTGATGCTCTTCAGGCTTCCCAGTAGGCTGTGACGTCCCCGCCAGATGAAGCTGAGGTGCAGAGAACAGGTTGTGATGCTGCTTTGCTCCTGACTCCCAAGAAGCTCTGGCTTTAATGCATATAAATGAGTAAGCGTTATTTTAAAGAGGTTTTTCTGCGGAGGAGCAAAGAAGAAGAGCTCATTGAGGCTCAGCAGGGGGCAGCAGGGCTTGGATCCAAGACTGCAGACTCCTAACAGGCTTCTGTCCATGGAGGTGACCCCTTAATATTGCAGCTTGCCGGGGTGTTATACTTAAAATCTTAGAAGAGGGCTGGAGGAATGGCTCAGTGGTTAAAGCGCTTGCCTTCCAAGCACAAGTGCCTGAGTTAAGTTCCCCAGCACTACATAAAGGTGGGCATATTGGCACACGACTCTAATCCCAGCACTTGGGAGGCTGAGGCAGGAGGATGGTGTGAGTTGAAGGCTAACCTGGACTACATATTAAGTTCAGGACCAGCCTGGGCTACAGAGTGAGACCATATCTCAAAAAAAAGAAAATCTTAGGAGAAAGCTCTAGTGTGAGGTCCCAGCTAGCACAGCACGGAGACCGCTGGGAGGCAGGCCAGCAGACATGCCTGATCTGACTCTGTTTGGGAAGATACCCTGAGGGGGGTGCTGCACTACACCCTGATGTTTCAGTCCTTTAAGAACAGCGCAGAATGGGGTCCCGGGAGAGGAATCTGCAGAACGGTCTCAAAGGTGGCTGATCATGAGAGTTGGAGGGTGGTACACGGGTTGATGGCAGCTGCCAGTCATGTCCGGCCTTGAATACCAGGCCTAGGGGAAGTCCGTGGGAGTTTGTAGGAACATTGACTCCCTGGTTTCACTCGGCCTGTGCGAACTTGAGGGCTGGCACCTTGCCAGGCAGCTGCTGGCCAATGCCAGAAGTTATCACCCTATCCCAGGCTGCTCACAGTATTTGTCACTGTGTCCAGGTTTGTAGTGGTATGGAAACATGGGACTGGGACTCTGGAGACAGCTATCCCCATTTACCTCCCTGCAGGCCGTGTATTTGCCTGGGGCATGGGCACCAATCACCAGCTGGGCACAGGAGAGGACAAGGATGCCTGGAGCCCTGTGCAGATGACCGGCAAGCAGCTGGAGAACCGGGTGGTCTTATCTGTGTCCAGTGGGGGCCAGCACACAGTCTTACTAGTCAAGGACAAGGAGGAACAAAGCTGATGAAGCCACTGTGGGTCAGGTTCCTGGGCCCTGACACAACCTTCCCTAGCAGCCAAGGAAGCAGAGACAGCTGTGGCTTCCAGAAGTTTCTCCCCAGCCTGAGCACTCTGTCATCTCCTGCTTTTGCCCATCAGCAGGGCAGAACCTCTTCCTTCTTTTTCCTCCTCCTTTCCGGACTCATGCTGGGACTGCAGGAGGTTGTCCGCGGGACCACTGCTCATCCCTGACCTCTGGGGTCAGACCTTTCCTCCTCCCTTCTACTGCCCGTGGCCCTTGGCTCTGCTTTACTTTCCAAAATACCAAAATGTCCTCCCCTGGGAGTTCGGTGCCTGTGCTCTGAGAATTTGGGGCTCCATCAGGCCCCACCGTGGTCGTGTACTACTCTTTCTGTTCTGAACAGTTCCCAGGCAGACAGATGGTTCCGCTCATCAGACCCAGCTGTCGTGGCGCCATGCCTGCAGCAGGGCTAGGGCTGTGGACAACCCCGAGCCAACTGTTTGCCTCTGAGCAGGTGTCAGTAGGGTAAGAGACAGTGACCCACTAATGGAAAAAGCCAGAAGCACAAAGCAGAGTCTTGGTCCTCAGGTGTTGCCTGTGTTGTCCCCCATCTGTTCAGCTCACCTGCAGCCAAGGACCCAAAGGCCTCACTGAACTGGGCAGGACAGGGTATGGTAGTGGAGAGAACGGGGAGGGAGGGTTTTCTACACACACAGCAATACCAAGAGGGGAGGGAAAAGGCTCACAAGGGCAGAGGCTGGTCCTAACAAAAGGAAGCTGCCGTTTGTACAATGGTTGAGGAAATAGTTTTAATTATTTTTTAATTGTAGCAACCGCTGAGCCCCGTGGCATAGGCGTGTGGTCTCGGCACTCTAGGAGACTAAGGCAGGAGGGTGGCCAAGTTCAAGTTCAAGCCCAGCATGGGCAAGTCAGTGACTTAGCGACGCCCTGTCTCCAATTGGACTGGGGTATAGCTCAGTGCAAGAGCCCTGAGTTGGATCACCAGTACAATAAAAACAAACTAAAATATTTTGGAGGAGAAAGTGAGACCCTTTAACGTTTTTAATAAATTTAGAGTTTTATAAAACAGACCACTTGTTTTTCTACACACATCCTTGTTTTCTCAAGCAGCTCCTTCCACAGGCTGGGCCCTGTCGGGAAGGGCAGAGCCCACGTCTGTGAGCCTGGTGTCAGGATCACAGCTGAAAGCATGTGAGGACATTCTTGAGGTAGCCAGTCAGCTAGCTGCACATGGGACTTTCCCAAGGACTCCAGATCCATCAGGAAAGAGAAGGCTTACTTGGGCATGAATACTTTGGGAACCACTGGATTAAAGGAAAAAGAAAAGCAAGAGAAATGGGATGATTTTTCAATTTTCTAACCATGGTTTTTCTGCACATCTCTAGAAATGCTTCTTGAGATGCCTGTATTTTCAACAGCTGATGAACATTTAAACATTACTTAGAGGGCTGTGGGTACCACTCAATGGTAGCATGCTTGCCTAGTCCCAGTGAGACCCTAGGTTTGATTGCCGGTGCCAAAGTATGTAAACAGTTAGATGATGCCTTAATGCAGTTATGTACATTGTAGCTTTTCACAAGCATTTCAGCACCCAGAGTACAGAGCTGACCTCAGTGTGGTAGTCACCTGCAGCTACCTGTTGCTGTTTACATTTAAGGCAGTTAAGTTTATTTATTTATGTATTTTGAGACAGGGTCTCACTCAGTCACCCAGGCTGGTCCTCAACTCACTGTGGAGCCCAGGCTGGCCTTGGACTCACAGCAGTCCTCCTGCCTCAGCCTCCCGAGTACTGGGATTACAGGCGTGCACCACCATACCAAGCTTATGTGGTGCTGGAAATGGAACTTGGGTACTTAGTGCTTGTTAAGCAAGCGCTTTAACTGCTGAGCCATTCCTCCAAGGTCTGTTAATTTAAACTCTTTCAGTTACACAGACCACATTTCAAGTACTTGACGATCACGTATGTTTCCTCACTGTGGTGTTGGACCATGCAAATATACATTTCTCTTTTGTTTCTTTTTTTTGTTGTTGTTTTGTTTTTGAGGCAGGGTCTCACTCTGCAGTCCAGGCTGGTCCTGAACTCCCTATGTAGCCCATGCTAGCCTTGAATAGAACACGGAGCAATCCACCTGCCTCAGCCTCCTTTAAGTGCTAGGATTACAGGTATGCACCACCAAACCTGCTTATGCCGTGCTAGGGAATCGAACCTAGGGCCTTGAGCAAGCACTTTAACCACTGAGCTATTCCTCCAGTCCCTACAACATTTCTATCATTGAATAAAGTTGGTAAATAGAGTCTGCTGGATGTGATAATGCATGCTGTTAGTCAAAATACATAAAATACATGAGAGGCTATGGGAGAATCCCAGCTCCAAGGCCAGCCTAGACTACACAGCAAGACTCTATCTCAGGAATAGGTGCAGGGCTGGAAGAGCAGCACAGCAGTTAGAGTTCTTGCCCAGCAAACACAAGGCTTTAGGTTCCATTCACCAGCATGGCATAAGCCAGGCATGGTGGCACCTACCTGAAATCCCAACATTAGGAAAGCTAAGGCAGGAGGACTGCTGGGAGCTGGAGGCCAGACTGACCTGCATGGAGTTCTGGACCAGCCTGGACTACAGAGTGACACTGTCTCAGAAAAGAAAAATAAAATTCCAGCTGAGGCAATTTTGCAAGGCCCTGCCTCAAAAAAGGCTAGGACAAAGCCCTGGGTTTGATTCCCCAGCACCACCTAAAGCTTAGATGGGCATGGTTGCACATGCCTGTAATCTCAGTACTGGAGGCTGACACAATTGCCATGAGCTCAAAGCCTAGGCTGGGCTACACAGTGAGTTCAGGACCAGCCTGAACTCCAGAGCCAGACCCTGTTACCCGTCCGACCAAAAAGGCTGGAGTAATAGCAGAGCAGTTAGAGCACTTGTTGAGTAAGTATATAAGACCCTGAGCTCGATTCCTCAGCACCACATAAACTGTGGTGGCAAACGCCTTTCTCAGCACTTAGGAGGAGGCAGGAGGATTGCCTGCTGGGACTACAGACTGTCAAGGAACTAAAGGGCTAGGGAAGGAGCTTCATGTCCCACGTGGACGTGGTACTGGGGGGACTAAATATGTGTGGGACAGAAATGTTACTGGTAACAGCAGAATTCTTGAATATCTATGATTCTTAGAAAAAATGAATTTTTCTTTTTTTTTTTTTTGAGACAGTGTCCCACTCTAGTCGAGGCTGGTTCTGAGCTATGTAGCCCACACTGGCCTCAAACTCACAGCAATCCTGTCTCGGCCTCCTGAGTACTGGGTTTAACAGGCGTGCACCACCACGCACGCCCAGTTTATATGGTGGTGGGGAATTGTGACCATTGAGGAGATTATGTCAATTTGAGGGGATTAGGAACCACACCTCCATTAGGATTAGGATTTGTGAACCATGCCAAGAACGGGAATCAAGAACCAGCCAGGATTAGAGTGTGAGTGATTTGTGGGCTGGCCTATGAGAAACACCCACCCAGATGTGGGCGGGCCAACTAGAACTCCAATGGTATAAAAGGAAGGAAGCCGGAAGATCGTTTCAGCTTCTGGGAAAGCTCTCCTCTTCATCGAGGCTGACTTGCTGCACATCACAGATCTTCAGCACAGATTCGCTCCAGTCTTGACTTGTGCCTGTCTGCCCATCGCAAATCTTCATCGCCGATCTTCAAGCACCAGTCTTTGCCTGAGATCTATGGCAGACTCTCACCTCACCAGCTGTCCTGCAGTCCCGGACGGGAGACCTACTTCGTGCCTGAGCAGACATCTTGGACCATCTCCATCCTTGGATTTGTAAGCCTTCCTAATAGATCCTTTTGTGATAAAATCTATAAATTCTGTCTTTGAAAGAACCCAAACTAATACAGGAATCAAACTCAGCTCTTGCTAGGCAAGAGTTTTAACCACTGAACTATTAACTCCAACCCTTCACCCCCCTCCCCTTTTTTTGAGACAGGGTCTCAATCTGTAATCTCCTGAACTCACTGTGTAGCCAAGTGTTGTTAGTTACTTATTCATTGCCAGGACAGAATACCGGATATCCACAACTTGAGGAGACTTATCAGCTCAGATTCAGCAGTCTCACAGTCCAGTCATGTAGAAATGGTAAGGTAGCAGTTGAGTTGGAGAAAAACTCCTTACCTCATGGCAGGTCAGACAGAAAGCCAAGTGAGGAAGGAGTTGATGTCTGGACACTAAGGCAAAGGCCAGATCTTTCCCAGGAAAAACTGTAATGTTGTTTCTTCTTCCTTCTTTTACTTAGTTCTAGCTGCCTGGTTGGGTCACCCACACACAGCTAGGGTGGGTGCCCCTCCCTTACTTCCTGGTCCACAAGTCAATAATACACCTGAAAGCTCCGCCCTTGGCTCAGCTGTCACAGTCCCTCCAGGTCAAGTCACATGGATCTGCCCCTTCCAGTCAGGCCCCATTCCTCAGGTATCCCATTACCTCCAGATCCAAACAATAATGCTCAGGCTGGCCTTGCACTAAGCAATCCTCCTGCCTCAGCCTCCCAAGTGCTGAGATTATAAGCATGGGCTACTATGCCAGGCTGATTTTTATGTGGTGCTGGAGATCAAGTCTGAGCTTTGTGCATGCTGGGCAAACACTAACCATTTAGCTATATCACCAGCCCAGGAAATCTGAGTATGATATAAGAAATACTTTAAGATGGGGGCTGGGAACATGGCTCAGAAGACCTGGGGTTCTAGCCCTCCAGCACCACATAAAAATCAGCTGGCAGGGCTAGAGGAAGAGCACAGTGGTTAGACTGCTTGCCTTTAGCAAGCTCATGGCCCTGAGTTCAATTCCCCAGCAACACACAACACACACACAACACTTAGAAGGCTGAGGCAGGAGGATTGCTGTGAGCTGGAGGCAAGCCTAGGCTATATATGGAGTTTAGAAGCAGCCTGGATGACAGAGCAAGACCCTGTCAAAAAAAGAAAAAAAACAGCTGGAGCTGGAGGAACAGCACAGCTGTTAGAGAGCTTGCCTAGCAAGCTTGACTTTGAGTTCCCAGCAGCACATGGACTGGGAGCGGTGACGAGCGCCTGTAATGCCAGCACTGGAGAGGCTGAGGCAGGAGGATTGCTGTGAGTACCAGGCCAGCCTAGGTTACGTAGTGAGCTCAGGACCAGCCTGGACTAGAGTTGTGGGAAAGGAGAGGCGGCGCTACCGAATCCTTGCGCAGGCAAGGCCGGAGACTGACCGGAAGCGATTCAGGAGCCCGGCGCGCGCGTGCGCGCGCGCGGGATCTTGGGAAAACCCGGAGCAGAGCGCGCGGCCGCAGGGGCGCGCGGACTCTCGGCGCGTGCGCAGGCGCGTCGCAGGCGCGCGCTCAGGGCGCCCTGCCGCGCAGAGTGGCGCTCGCGTGCCCCGCTGAGGCCCCCGTGGTCCCCGCCCGGTTGCGGGATGGCGGCCAGTCTGTGGATGGGAGACGTAAGTGCGGGCGGCCACTGAGGAGAAAGGAGTCTCGGTGTGGCGAGGACAGGGCGGGAGGGGGAGGGGACGCCGGATCCCGAAAGGCTGGGAGCGAAGCAGAGGGGCTTGTGGCTTTTGTGACCCTGAAGGAGCTGAGCTCGGCTGCTGGGGAGACAGTGGGCGCGGTCTGCGGGGCAGCTGACCGGGCGCCACCCACAGGGAGGGTCACGGTGAGGATGGCGGGGCCTCCCCCGGGACCCCGGGCCGGGGCAGGGTCCCCCTGTGGAGGCAGGGTGACAGCGAAGGAGTTGGGGCCACCCCTCGTCCTCGCCGCGCGCGCAGCTGGTGGCCCTTCTCGACCTGCCAGGAAGGGCCCTGGCCCCGGCGGGCACCCCGCACGCGGGCCTGAGCCTCTCCGCTCTTACTTTGCCGTAGCTGGAGCCGTACATGGACGAGAACTTCATCTCCAGAGCCTTCGCCACCATGGGGGAGACCGTGATGAGCGTGAAAATCATCCGGAACCGCCTCACTGGGTACGTCCCTTCCCTTCTTCCCGCGCCTCACTGGGTACGTCCCTTCCCTTCTTCCCGCGCCTCCCGTGGCGTATCTGGCGGCAGGTGGCACTCGGGCCAACGCTAGTAACCAGTGTCGTGAAAGTCAGCGTTTGGGATGTTGATGGAGTGGGATATTCAGCATGTTGCTTAAGGACGCCGAAGCCAGACCGGGTTTGAAAACCCCATGCTGCGTTGGCTCGTTTGCTCTGAACTGTAAAGCCGGGAGTACCAACAGCGCCTGCCTCATAAGTGGTAATTAGTTAATTCACATTCTGTATTTAGGAAGTAACTAGATCTGGGCCTGGTGGTGTAGGCGGTGATTCCAGCGTTCTGGGAAGCTTAGGTAGGAAGTTGTAAATTGGAGCCCAGCCTTAGTGACATTCTGTCTCAAAATCAAAACCAAAAAATGGACTGGACCTTAGCTCAATGTGAAGGCCCTAAGTTCCATCTCCAGCACACACAAAAATAGATAAATAAATAAATAAATAAATAAATAAAATTGAATCTGGCATATAGTAGACACTCAGTATAGACATATTATGATCTGCTCGGTGACACATGCTCTATGTTCATTTTGAAGTTTTTGAGATGGGGTCTTACAGCCGAGACCATGCTGACCTCTAGCTCAGGAACTTCTGCCTCAGCTTCCCAGGAGTGCTGAGATTGCAGGCGTGTGCCACTATGCCTGGCTCCAACAACACCTTTAATTTTCTTTTTCTTTTCTGGGCTGAGTATCAAAACTGGAATCTCACATGGTCACGTATGCTAACAAAGTGTTTGTTTCACTGATTCTTTTTTGTTTGTTTGTAGCTATGGGAATTGAGCCCAGTGTCTTCATACTGAACTATACCCTTAGCCTATTTTTTACTTTTTTTTTTCTCCTGAGACAGAGTCACATTCTGTAGCTCAGAGTGGTCCTGAATTCACTATGTAGCCCAGGCTGGCCTTGGACTGCTGGCAGTCCTCTTGCCTTAGTCTCCTGAGTGCTGGGATTACAGGTGTCCACTGCTATGCCTGGCTTTATGTGGTGCTGGGGAATCAAACTCAAGGCCTCATGCTTGCGAGGCAAGTGCTGTAACCACTGTGCCATTCCTCCAGCATCCCTTCTTTTTTTTTTCTTTGAGACAGTCTCACTCTAGCCCAGGATGGTTCTGAGCTCACTATGTAGCCCAGACTGGTCTTGAACTCAAGAATCCTCCTGCCTCAGCCTCCTCAGTCCTAGGATTACAGGCATGCTCTACCAAGCCCAGCTTATGTGGTGCTGGGGAATTAAACTTGGGTACTTAGTGCCTGGTAGGCCAGCACTTTAACTGTGGAGCTATTCCTCCAGCCTACCAACCCTTATTTTTTACTTTTGATTTAAGACCAAGTCTCACGAAATTCAGGACTCAAACTTGTGATCCTCCTGTCTCTGCCTCCCAGAGTGCTGGAATTACAGGCCTGCATGAGCAGAGAGGGTCTGATTCTCTCTCTTTGAAGGAGAGTACTGTATTTTGGAACCAAAGACAGAGGAGTAAAAAGTTCTGCTGAACAGTTCTTGAATATGAGAAAATCAGACCATAAAAAACTAAAAGAGAGAAAAAAGCAAGAGGACATACTTAGCTGGGAGCATAGCTCACTGGTTAGAGCATTGACCTAGCAAGGGCAAGGCCCTTTGAATGCCAGCACCACAAGCCAGGCATGGTGGCACAGGTTTTAACCCCAGACTTGGGAGACTGAGGCAGACAGATTGCCACGAGTTCAAGGCCAGTCGGGACTACAGTGAGACCTTGTCTCAAAGTAAGAAGGTAAGGGCTGGAGGAATGGCTCAGCGGCTAAAAGCAGTTGCCTGTTAAATGCTTACGTAAGCACTGAGTACCTGAATTCGATTCCTCAGCATCACATAAGCTGGATGTGGTGGCTCACGCCTGTAATCCCAGCACTAGGGAAACTGAGGCAGGAGGTTAGCAGTGAGTACAAGGCCAGCCTGGGCTCCATAGTGAGTTCAGGACCAGCCTGAGCTATAGAGCATGACCCTGTCTCAAACAAAACAACAAAATAAAACCCTCTTTCTTTGTTAATAACATTTATACAACCAAACACACAAATGCTGGGTTGTACATGTTAGGAAAACACTCTAATACTCTTTTTCTCCACCAGTTTTTTAGTATGTATACGTAATACATACTTTGTTTTCCTTATCTGACACTGAGAATTGAGCCCCCAGGATCCCTACTGCCCTAAATCTCTAGTTTTTTTTTTTTTTTTTTTTTTTTTTTTTTGAGACAGGGCCTTGCCAAATTACTAAATTGCCAAGACTGAATTTGAACTTGTGGTTCTTCTGCCTCAGCTTACCACGGTGTAGGAATTACAGGCATGCTACCATACCTGGCTGTGCACCACCAAGCCCAGCTTGTGTAGTGCAGGGGAATCGAGCTGGGTTACTTAGCTCTTTATAGGCAACCAACTGCTTTAACTGCTAAGCTATTCCTCGAGCCCGGGCCTGGCTAATTTTTATGTGGTGCTGGTGAATTGAACCCAGTGCCTTGGGCTTGCTAGTAACCACTGAACTATGCCTTCAGGTTCTAATACCAACTCTTTAAAGAGGTTAAGAATAGTACCCTATGGGCTGGAGGAATGGCTCAGCGGTTAAAGCGCTTGCTGGCAAGTGCTCAGTCAAGCATTAAGTACTGAAGTTCAATTCCCCAGGTCCACATAAGCTGGGCATGGTGTCACCCACCTGTAATCCCAGCACTCAGGAGGCTAAGGCAGGAGGACTGCTGTGAGTCCAAGGCTAGCCTGGGCTGCAGAGTGAGACCCTGTCTTTTAAAAAAAAAAAAAAAGAGGAGTATCCTACAATTTGGATTCATCTGTTTCCCTGTGGTGGTATTTTACTTCACCTGTTCTATCCCTAATATTTTTCTTTATGCTGGATGTTAAGAGGATCCTCACTTGAGACCCCCTCTCAACCTCTCCTCGAGAGCTTTACTTACTCACTAAACTCCTTCTTCCTTTAAAAAATAAATAAATAAATAGGGGCTGGGAATAGCTCAGTGGTTAAAGTGCTTGCTTAGCAAGCTCAAGGCCCTGAGTTCATTCCCCAGTACCACAAAAACTGGGTGTGGTGGCACACCTGTAATCCTAGCACTGGGAGGCTGAGGCAGGAAGACTGCCTGAGTTCAAGGCCAGCCTGGACTATATAATGGGTTCAGGAGCAGCCTGGGCTATAGAACCAAGACCATATCTCAGTAAATACAAAATTAAACTGGATGTTAGAACTGAAGGTTGGGATTGATTACATTAAATATTTTTGGCGAGTATCTCAGATGATATAGTACATAAATCTTTATTGAATGAGTCTAGGTTGGCAATCTATATTTGTGGGTTTTTTGTTTTGTTTTGTTTTGATACTGGGGACTGAGCCCAGGGCCTTCACACTGAGCTACATCCCTGGCCTATTTTTATCTTTGATTTGAGACAGGGCCTTACTAAGTCACTAAATTGACCAAGCTGGGCTATAGTTTGCCATTCTGCCTGAGCCTCTCAGAGTGCTGGGATTACGCACCTGCACCACCAAGCCCAGATTGTAAGTCGTTTCTTAACTGTAATATATCAGAGAAAATAGTGTGACCTCTGATTAGAAAATTATTCTGGGGCTGGGGATGCAGCTTAGCAGTCAAAGCACTTGAAATTCCCTGGTTTGTTTCCTAGCACCACATAAACTGGGCATGGTGTTGCATACCTACAATCCCAGCACTTGGGAGGCTGAGTGAGGCAGGAGGATAGCTATGTGCTCAAGGCCAGCCTCAGTTTATAGTGAGTTCAGGATCAGCCTGGAGCACCTAGGGAGACCCTGCCTCAAAAAGAAAAGAAAACCCTTCTCCCTTCTGCCCATGTAAGTGACTGACCACTCTTCTCCTGTGTGCTTCCTCCCCAGGATCCCAGCTGGCTACTGCTTTGTAGAATTTGCAGATTTGGCCACAGCCGAGAAGTGTTTGCATAAAATTAACGGGAAGCCCCTTCCAGGAGCTACACCTGTAAGGACGTTAGATAATGATGCCTGCTTCTGTTGTTGTTGATTGCCACCACCTGTTGAATCCCCAGCATACACTCCTGTCACTTCCTAACTCTGTGCAGTAGGCTTGGTTACACTTGACACACCGGGAAACTGAAGCCAGGGAAGTGCAGTACCTTGCCCAAGGCGACGCAGGCAGTAAGTGGGAGGAAGTTGTCCCCCATGCCCCGTGCCCGCCCACTCTGCGTCACTGCCTCCCTCCCGTGCCAGAAGACTTGAAGCTCTAGGTCTTGCCTGACTGAGATACTAGAGCAGGCTGGCAGCAGGAGGACACGCTTCAAGACAGTTACATTCTGCTCTTCCCACAGTTACTTAGCTTACAGCTGCACCAGCTGGCACACCTGGGCTCATAGAACCATGGAGCTGGCAGTGCCCTTAACGGTCATCTGTGCAACCCCCTCATTTTATACAGGAGAAAAGGCTGAGGCTTAGAGAGGGGGAGATGTTTTGGCCAAGGTAATTTATTTCAGTTTTTTTCAAATATTGTTTGATTCTTGAAATACGTTTCTCTGTTTTAGTTTGTTTGTTTTTAAATTTCCAGGCAAAACGTTTTAAACTGAACTATGCCACTTATGGGAAACAGCCAGATAATAGGTAAGTATAGAGTAACTCCCAGGTAGCCTCAGGCTCCAGGAAAGGCCTCCTCAGGGGGGTGTCACTGTGCCAGTCAGTTCCCAAAGGGCACAGTCGGCCCTGAGCTCGACTTAACCAGCACCACATGAGGTGGATATGATGGTTTATGCCAGTGATCCTGGCACTTGGGAAGCTGAGGCAGGAGGATTGTTGTGAGTTCAAGGCTGACCTGGGTCACATAGTGAGCTCAGGACCCGCCTGGACTACAGAGGAAGACCCTGTCTCAAAAACAGAACAAAATTTATAAAATCAGAATTATATTTTTGTTGTTGTTGTTGTTATTTGTTTTTTGATGCTGGAGATTGAATCCAGGGTTTTTGCATTGCAGTACGTTAGGGCTCAAGCAACCCTCCTGCCTTAGCCTCTGGAGTAAAAGCCTCTGGAGTAGCTGAACTGTTGACACACTGTACCTGGCTATTGGCTGTATGATTTAAAACTGTAGAAATAAAATATGATGAATTGTACCCAATTTTTGTAAACTCTAAAGAAAAGTCATAGAAAAAAGGAAACAGAAAATATGCTAAGTTTTGTTTGGAACCAGAAATCTAATCCAGGACCTTCACATTGAGCTGTCTCCAGCCATGTTTTAGTTTTAACTTCGAGACAGGGTCTTGCTAAGCCGCCAAGTTGCCCAGTGGTCTTTAGTTAGCCACCCTTCTTCAGCTTCCCCGCGTGCTGGGATTCTAGGCCTGTATCACCAGGCCTGGCAAAAGAGTAATTGCCTTTGAATGATTGGACTATTGGGAGTTTTATTATTCTTTGGGGTTTTTTTTATTGTTGGGGGCAGGAGCAGGGTCCCACCCTGTAGCCCAGGCTGGCCTCCATCATACAGCAGTCCTCTTGCCTCGGCCTCCTGAGAGCTGGGATTACAGGCCTGCACCACCATGCCCGGCTTATATGGTGCTGGGGAATCCAACTCAGGACATTGTGCTTGCAAGGTAACCACTGTGCCATTCCTCCAGCCCTTTATTTTATTGTTTTTATAGTACTGGAGATTTTTTTCTTTTTCTTTTTTTTTTTTTTTTTTTTTTTTTTTTTTGAGACAGGGTCTCGCTCTCCAGTACAGGCTGGTCCTGAACTCACTATGGAGCCCAGGCTGGCCTTGGACTCCAAGCATTCTTCCTGCTTCAGCCTCCCAAGTGCCGGGAACACAGGTGTACACCACCATACCCGATTTTTGTGTTCTGGGGAATTGAACTCAGGGTCTTGCAGTTGCTAGGCAAGTGTTCTAACTGCTGTGCTATTCCTCTGGCCCCAGCACCAGCTATTTTTAATTTTAAGACAGAGTCTTGCTAAATTGCCCAGGCTGAACTTGAGTTTACAGTCCTCCTGCCTCAGCTTTCCAGGTTGCTGGGACTACAGATATGCACTCCCACACCTTGCTTCTTTGTCATTTTAACATTTAAATCAAAAATATGCAGTGAGGGCTGGAGGCATTGCACAGTGGTTAGCGCATTTGCCTAGCAAGCACAAGGCTCTGAGTTCAGTTCCCCAGCACCACATAAACTAGGCACAGTAGCAGACACCTGTAATCCCACACTCAGGAGACTGAGGCAGGAGGATTGCAGTTAGTTCAAGGCCAGCCTGGTCTACCTAGGTCAGGACTAGACTGGACTACAGAGCAAGACCCTGTCTCAAAAAAAAAAAAAAAAAAATAGTGAAGATACAAGGTCTAGATTCATGCAAATAAAAAGTTTATTTTTGTGTATGTCTGTCGTGCTGTGGATCAAGCCGAAGGCCTTGACACTGCAGTATATGCAGTATATCCTTAGTCCATTTTTTTTTTTTTTTTTGTATTTGATTCTTGAGACAGCGTCTCATTGAATTGCTCAGATTGGGCTCAAGCTTGTGATCCTCCTGTCTTCACTGCCCAAATCGCTGGGATTACAGACCTGCACCCTAGGCCCAGCTAACACTTGCATTTGTGAAAGTCCCTGACCCCTTAAGGATATACCTCTGTCTTGTTCCTCCGTCGGTATTCAGGTACTATTTGAAGGCAGGTAGGCCTTGTGTAGTGGATGAGGAATTCAGGGCAGGGCCGCTGTATCCACTAGTTTCTGCCCAAAGTATAATGAAGCAAATTAGAACCTGGTTGAGGCCAGCAAGTGTGAGGCTGTTAGTGGGAAAGAAGAGAAGAGCTGGTTAAGTTGGCCTGGGAGGGGTGTGTCCCCTAAGAAGGTCCTAGAGAAGTTTTACTTAGACTGTGCCAAGCCAAAAAGGTTTTCAGAGCAATGATTTTGATTTTTTCTTTCTTTCTGGGGATCAAGCCTAGAACCTTCACACTGGGCTACATCGCCATCCCTTCCTCCCCACAGGAGCTTGGGGAATTGCTCTAGTTAAAGCACTTGCCTAGCAAGGGCATGTCCCTGGGCTTAGGGCTGGAGGAATGGCACAGCAGTTAAGGCACTCAAGGCAAGGCCCTGAGCTCACTTTCCCAGCACCATATAAACTAGGCATGTTGGTGCATGCGTGTAATCCCAGCACTTGAAAGGCTAAAGCAGGACTGCCATTTGTTCAAGGCCAGCCTAGTAAGTTCAGGACCAGCCTAGACTATACAAAACATAAAACCACAGGGCCTTTGCTCTGAGCTACATCTCCATATCCAGCCTCTTTTCATTGTTTGGGACAGGGTCTCGCTATCTTGCTCATAGTGGGCTCAAACTCACAGTCCTCCTATCTCAGCCTTCTTGAGTGCTGGGATCATAGACCTGTGCCAGCAGCTGTGGCTTGGGTTTCAGCGCTGCGACTGACTCTTGCTCTTCCCTCTCAGTCCTGAGTACTCCCTCTTTGTCGGGGACCTGACCCCGGATGTGGATGACGGGATGCTGTATGAGTTCTTCGTCAAAGTCTACCCTTCCTGTCGAGGAGGCAAGGTGGTTTTGGACCCAACGGGCGTGTCAAAGTAAGGCCTTACCTGTAATGTCAGCCACATTAGTAGCATTATTTTTCCTGGGGGACATGTTACAGAGAGCGCACTGTGTGTGGCAGTGCAGACTATTGGCTCAGGAGACAAACTGTCTTACTGGCTCCAGCTCCAGTACTGGCTGGCATTGACATAGGTGAGTACCAAGCCTCTCTGACCCTATTTTCTCATCTGAAAAATGAGACTAATAGTATCCCATAGGACTAAAGGCTATGATATGAGTAAGTCACACAGGAAATCCTTTGTAAGTATTTGCTATTGGATTTACTGTTATTACTGAGACTTTTTGTGTAGCTCCATTTCAGAATGGAAAAATCAGGGCTGAACAAATAGCTCAGCAGTTAAAGCAACTTCCCTAGCAAACACAAGGCCCTGAGTCCATTCCCCAGCACCACATAAACGGGGTGGTGGCACAGGCCTGTACCCTAGCACTCAGGAGCCTGATCTGTTAGCCCATTGGTTGGCTCCAGTCTCTCTGCACCTGGCTAATGTGGGTAACAGGTGTCACAGTAGGGTAGAACGTCCCTGTGGTTTGTCTGACAAGTTGGATTTGTAGGTAGCTAAAGGTAAAGAATTGTTACACAGAGAGTCCTTACTTGTTTGGGAAACTGCCTGAGTGTCTCGTATGATGAATCACAAAGGCGGTTGAGACTGGAAAGTTTAAACGCAGGTTAAGATGGAAGAACTTAGACTTTCTTTGACAGAGAAGAAGACACGGCTGGGGTATTTCCTTCACTGGGCGAGTATTGTACCACTGTGCTCCATCCCAGCCCAAGAAAAATTCATTCTTTTTTTTAAGATTTATTTTACTTTGAGACAGGGTTTCGCTCTGTACAGGCTGGTCCTGAACTTACTGTATAGCCCAAGTTGGCGTTGAACACAAGACAATGTTCCTGTTTCAGCCTTCCCAGTGCTGGGATTACATGTGTGCACCACCAGTTTATGTGGTGCTGGAGAATCAAACCCAGGGCCTTCTGCTTTCTAGGCAAGCACTTTAACTGCTGAGCTATTCCCCCAGCCTCAAAACTTATTCTTGATCAGGACATTAGTTGTAAACTCATGTTTTGATTTAGAGTCTGACAGATGCAGATTTGAATCTTGCTTTGTGTATGAGTTTGGGCAAGTTATTAAACTTCTCACTGGACCTGGTGGTGCTGGTCTGATATCCCAGCACTCTGGAAAGTTGAGGAAGGTTTGCAAGTTGGAGCCCAAGGTGGATAATTTAGAAACTTACCAAGACTCTGTGTCAAAAATCAAAAATGGACTGTGGGTGTAGCTCAGGACAATGGCCCTGGATTGGACCCTCAGTACCACAAAACAAAAATTTCTCTGACCTTCTGGAAAATGTAGATTCTACTTTCATGTAATTATTGGACAGTTTCAATGAACATGGTGTGGTGGTACACACTTGCAATCCCAGCATTGGCAGGCTGAGGCAGGAGGATTGCAAGTTTCATCGCAGCCTGGGCCACTTAGTAACTTAGCAAGACCCTGTCTCAATATTTTAAAAAATAATAAATGAACAGCTGGTGAGGTAGTTCAGTGCAGAGGCCTGTGTGGAAAAAAATTGGACATTTTGATGAGATAACCTTAGGAAAATGTTCCACATGGTGCTGGCAAATAGTAAGTGCTCACCTAATGATAGCTCTAATTAACTTATTTCCCAGCTAGAATATGATCTCAGGAGCGAGAACAAGGCATCTGTGTAGCAGTGAGGGGCATGCAGGGCAGGGTGAATGTATTTGCCAGGTGCACTTCTTCAGCCATAACTAGTACTACCGTGAAGGGGATGATGATAAAACTGATTAATTCCAGAACATTGGGTAGGGAGCTCTATAGGAAGATGCCCCATGGGTGAAGGTATCGAGGAGAATGGCGAACCGAAAGGCGGAACTAACTCCTGTACACTTCACGATCACCCAGTGCTTTGACGCCCCGCCACAGGGATGCCCCTTCTCGTAGGCCTGCCAGACCCATCTCCCTCCCGCCCCTGCCCTTTCAGTTTCTCCATGCTTCCATTCTGAGACTTCCATCCCATGTGTGATCTAAGTCATGTTTTTCCCCCTGCAGAGGTTATGGTTTTGTGAAATTCACAGATGAATTGGAACAGAAGCGCGCCCTGACGGAGTGTCAAGGAGCAGTGGGACTCGGGTCTAAACCTGTGCGGCTGAGTGTTGCCATCCCTAAAGCGTGAGTCCCCACGGAGGCTGGAGGGCCCTGCTCTCGCCCCACCGGACGCTCCCACAGGCTGAATAGGCAGCTGCGGGAGGCTGAGTTCAAGTCACAAATGCTAAATGTTAGCATTTCGCCTGGCTAAGTGCTTTTTTTTTTTTTTTCGTGAGACCGGGTCTCGCTCTGTAGTCCAGGCTGGGTCTAAGCTCACTATGGAGCCCAAACTGGCCTTGAACTTACAGCAATTCTCCTGCCGCAGCCTCTGGAGTGCTAGGATTACAGGCACACGCCAATACACTCAGTTTTCTTCTTTTTTAGGTAGGAATTCCTTCCCTTAGAAGTGCAAGGAGCTTCTCCATGCAGATGTAGGGCATCTTTACTCTGGATGGCATCTTCCCTCCTTTAGCCATGGCAGTGATTCTCATCTGGACATGATCTTGATCCCCCAGCACCACATAAGATGGGCGCCTATAATCCCAGCAGTCAGAGGCAGGCTGAGGCAGGTGGATTGTTGTGAGTTCCAGGCCAGCTGGCTCCATTTTGAGTCTAGAGAGTGAGATTGTCTCAAAAAAAGGCCGGGGGGGGGGGGGGGGGACACTGAAGGAATGGCTCAGCGGTTGAAGTGCTTAAAAAAGAGAAAACAGTCCTCTAAAGTCTTACGAAGGGAGAAAAAAATATCAGTACTGCCAAGGTTTGGTAAAAGATAAACTAACCGTTAAAAAACCCTATCTTAAATGCATGAGTTCAGGCCGGAGGAATGGCACAGCGGTTAAGTTCAACTGCCCAGCAACACATAAAGCTGAGTGTGGTGGCACATGCCTGTAATCCCAGTACTCGGGAAGGGAGGCTGAGGCAAACAGATTATCCTGAGTCCAAGGCCAGCCTGGGCTACATCAGTGAGTTCAGGACTAACTTGGCCTACAGAGCGAGAATCTGTCTCAAAAAAAGAAAAAATTTTTAAAGCATGGGTTCTGAGCTGGGCCCAATAGTCCAAGTCTATAATCCCTGTATTCTGGGAAGTTGACACAGGAAGATCACAAATTCAAGCTCATCCTGGGTCGAGTGAGTTAGTTTTTTGAGACAGTCTTGCCCTTAGTCCAGGCTGACCCTGAACTATGCCTCAAACTCATGGCAGTCCTGCCTCAGCCTTCTAAGTGCTGGGATTATAGAGGAGCACCACCATATACAGTTTAGCCTGGGCAGTTTACTTAGTGAGACCTTGTTTCAAAATCAAAACTAAAAAAATGACTAGAGATAGAGCTAATGTGAAGGTCCGTCCTGAGATTGATCCCAAGTACTTCCCCAAAGAAGCATTGATTCTGGAGGTAGGCTGCCTAAATTTGGGTGTGGTAGTACATACCTGTCATCCCACCAGTAGGAAGCTGACACTGGAGGATTGCCTTGTGTTCAAGGCCAGCCTGGGCTACATACTGAATTCAGGACCAGCCTAGGTTATAGAATAAGACCCTGCCTCAAAACACAAAAGGTGCTAGAAGAATGTCACAGCTATTAAAGTGCTTAGGTCCCGAGTTCCATCTGCCAGCAGCACAGAAAGCTGGGCATGGTGGTACATTCCTGTAATCCCATAACCCGGGAGGCTGAGGAAGGAGGATTGTCCTGAGTCCAAGGCCAGCCTGGGCTACACAGTGAGTTCAGGACCAGCCTGGGGTACAGAGTGAGGCCCTGTCTCAAGAAAAAAAAAAAATGTCGATAGGTTGTCTACGTTCAAACTTCTTAGTAGAGGTGTGACTGTGTCCCAGCTCCTTAACCTCTCTCTCCTTGGCTCCTCATCTGTAAAGTAGGAATAACGGTATGCTTACTAATTGTGTAGGGTCGCTGTGAGCATTAAGTGACTGAATCTGTGTAAAGCACTTTCATTTCCCCGTAGTAGAGATTGAAGCCAGGGCTCTCACACTGAAGTACATCCCAAGTCAATTTTTTTTATTCCTATTTTGAGACAGGGTCTCACTAAATTCTCACAAATTGCTATTTGCTCCGTCTGGCTCAAACTTTCGATCCTCCTGCCGGGATGCGCCACCGACTCTGCCTGTAAAACGCGTAGAACAGTCTCTGGCTGTGTGGGAAATGTAACAGAAGTATCTGCTTCAATTTACTTTCTTTTGTTTCCTCATTCAAGGAGCCGTGTGAAGCCAGTGGAATATAGCCAGATGTACAGTTACAGCTACAACCAGTATTACCAGCAGTACCAGAACTACTATGCCCAGTGGGGCTATGACCAGAACACCGGCAGCTACAGCTACAGCTACCCCCAGTATGGCTACACTCAGAGCACCATGCAGGTATCGTGCCATGCCACGTCTGGCCCTCTGGCTTCTGTTTATGCCTGGAGACAGGTAATTTCCAGGATGGGACTGGTAATGCAGATGTGGGCTTAAGAAAAAGTGGCTTTAGCAAAAGTGACCCAGTTCCTGAAAAAAGCCATTGTGGACTGGAGAAATAGCAGAGGTTAGTTAAAGCGCTTGCCTAGAAAGAACAATGCCGAATTCGATGCTCCAGCACCACATATGCCAGGTGTTGTGGTACACATGTGTAATCCCAGAACTCAGCAGGCTGAGGCAGGAGTTTGCTGTCTGAGGCCACTCTAGGCTACATAGTGAGCTCAGGACCAGCCTGGGCTAGAGAGTGACAACTTGTCTCACAAAAAACAAAACAAAACAAATACAGAGTCATGATCAGGGGTCAGGATTTTACCAGGCTGCTCACTCGCTCCTCTGGTCTCTCGGCAGACATACGAAGAAGTTGGAGATGACGCCCTGGAAGGTAAGAACCATTCATCTGCTCCTCCGTCCCTTTTAAACAAATGATGGCCCTTTGCTGGCACTGTGCCTTCAGCTAGGTGCTGGGACATGTAGGAAACCTGCTCCAGAGGTACTTAACATTCTAGTGAGTCAGATGCAGATGTATTTACAGAATGTGTCAAGTCACCAACGGAGGAACGCAGATCTCAGACGGGCCCCACTACTCCCTAGATGCGTGGCATTCCACTCAGGGTGTGGATCTCTGACAGTATGTTACTTATTTGTCAGTTTGGAAAAAAACTTTTCTTTTGTACAATACTGGAAATTGAAAGCAGAGGCTCCTTACCACTAAACTACACATAACCAGGTCTTTATTTCTTTTATGTTACTGTGTTTTTCATTTGAGACAGTTTCTTACTTTGTAGTTTAGGCTGGTCCTGAACTCGCTGTGTATCCCAGGCTGGCCTCCTGTTTCAGCCTCTGAGTGCTCCGGTTATAAGGGTATGCCACCAAATCCAGCTAAATATTTTTTTGTTTTGGGGCAGTTTCACTGTGTCCCAGCTGGTCCTAAATTCATTGGTGTAGCCCAGCCTGGGCTTGGACTCAGGATAAACTGCCTGTCTCAGCCTTCTGAGTGCTGGGATTACAGGCATGTGCCATCATGCACAGCTTTTATGTGGTGCTGGGAAATTGAATTTGGATACTTAGCATTTGCTAGGCAAGCGCTTTAACCACTGAGCTATTCCTCCAGCCCCACGACCTGCTAATTTTTATCTGGGGAATCGGACCTTGGGCCTTATACATACAAGGCAAGTACTCTAACCTCTGAGCTACGCCACTAGCCCGTTTTATTTCGTCTTTTTTTTTTTTGAGACAAGGACTCACTCTAGTACAGGCTGGTCCTCAACTCACTACATAAGCCAGGCTAGCCTTGAACTCAAGGCATCCTCCTGCCTTAGTTTCTGGAGTGCTGGGATTATAGGTGTGTGCCACCACACCCAGCTTTTTTTATCTTTATTTGGTACTTGGGATCAAGACTAGGGCCTTCATACTGATCTACATCCCCTATCCTTTACAAAATTATTTTAACAAAGAGGGTAGTTTTTGAGAATATAGAAGGGTAAAGTTTCCACTGACCAAAGGGGCTGCTTCCCCTTTTCTTTGAGGCAGGGTCTCACTCTACATCCATGCTGATCCCATACTCTGTAGCCCAGGCTGGCGTCAAACTTACAGCAATCCTCCCCTCAGCTCCCCAGATACTAGGAACCACGCCTGGCCTCTGTGGTGTGGAGAAATCAACCCAGGGACTTGTGTTTGCTAGGCAAGCCCTCCAACATGAACTATGCCCCTATCCCTTATTTTTTATTTTGAGAGAGTTTCTGAGTTACTAAGTTATCCAGGCTGAGCTCAAACTTGCAGTCTTCCTGCCTCAGCCTCCCAGGGTACTAGGATTACAGACCTGTACTACTAGGCCCAGTTTAGTGTGTTCTTTTGAGACAGTATCTCATTGAATCACACTGGCAGGACTCTATCCTCCTGCCTCAGTCTCCCTTCATGCTGAGGTTATAAGTATGCCACTATGCTTGGCTAAAAATTCTTTTTTTAAAAACCCAGTGTCTCAAGGCTGGAGAAATTGCACAACTGTTAGAGTGCTTGTCTATCAGGTGTGAGGCCCTGAGTTCGGTTCATTCCCCAGCATTACATAAACTGGGCATGGTGGCACACACCTATAATCCCAGCACCTAGGAAGCTGAGGCAGGATTGCTGTGTATTCCAGGCTAACCTGGGCCACATAGTGAGTGCAGGACCAGCTTGGACTAGAGTGAGACCCTGTATCAAAACAAAACCCAGTGTCTCATGTCAGGCCCCATTATGCTGGCCTGCTATCTAGTATTCTGGGGGCCTGAGGCAAAAGGATCACAAGTTCAAGCTCAGCCTAGGCAATTTAGTGTAGCAGTACCCTGTCTAAAAATCAGAAGTTAAAAAACAAGCCAGCCATGGTGGCCTATAATCCCAGCAAAAGGAAGCTGAGTCAGGATTGACGTGAATTCAAGGCCAGCCTGGGCTATATAGTTGAGGACCTGGCCTGGATTACAAAGCGAGACTTTGACTGAAAAGAAAAAAAACTCAGGGCCTTGACTTGCTAGGCAGACTCCCTAACTGCTGTGCTATTCCTCTAGCCCCAAATTATAAAACTTAAATTTGTCAGGTTATTTCATTTTAATGTTATAATATATTGAAAAAGTAAAATTTAAACACTTGTCCTTTTTTTGTGGTACTAGGAACTGAACCACCATGCTCAATTTCCAAGCCCAAATTTCAAACTAGAACCAGACCAGGGGTTGGAGGAATGGCACAGTGGTTAAAGCATTTGCCTTGCAAGTACAAGGCCCTGAGTTGATTCCCCAGCACCACATAAAGCTGGTGTGGTGGTGCATGCCTGTAATCCCAGCGCTCAGGAGGCTGACGCAGGATTGTCCTGAGTCCAAGACCAGCTGGGGCTACACCAGTGAGTTCAGGACTAGTCTGGGCTGCAGAGCGAGACCCTGTCTCAGAAAAAAAAAACGAAGGGAAGAAAGAAAACTAGAACCAGACCAAAAAATTCACGGTGCATGACTAGAGGTAGAGTGGCTTGGTTGGGTATACTGGGGATGGAACTTGGGGCCTTTGCATTAAGCAACATTCCCAACCCATTTTTATTTGGAGACAAGGTGTTGCTAAGTCACTGTGTTGCCCAGGCTGGGCTCAAACTTGTGATCCTCCTGTCTCGCCTCCGAAAGTACTGAGATTACAGGTATGTACCACTATGCCCAGCTCCAAGGTACTTTTGAGACAGGGTCTCACTCTGTAGTCCAAGCTGATTCTGAACTCACTATGTAGCCCAGGCTGGCCTGGAACGCACAGCAATCCTCCTACCTCAGCCTCCTGGGGTGCTAGGAGTACAGGCATGCACCACTACTCCCAGCTTAATGTGGTGCTGTTATAGACTTCCAGCCCCATTTATTTGTTGCTGGGACAGAATACCCAACATGCACAACCTACAGGAGTTTTAGTTTAGGTCAGTTTCAGAAGGTGACACACAGATCTTTTGTGGAAGCACGTGACATAGGTCTGGTCCAGAAAAGCTCAGCACATGGCAGGAAGCATGAGGGAGCCAATGTCTAGAGAGTAAGGCAAAGGCCTGAGCCTAGGAAGAAATTAATGTTTCTTTTTACTTAGTTCAAGCTGCCAATTGGGCCGATGGGATAACCAGGATGGGCACCCCACTCTCATTTGCTGTCCTGATTCAAGCTCTGGCCTGGGTGCCCCTAGCTCAACAAATTCCTTTTTTCTTGTTGACACTAGGGATTGAAACCAGGGTGCTCTACCACTGAAGTATATTCCCCCAGTGCCTGCACACTGAGCTCTATCCCCAGCCCATTTTTGAGGTGGTTTGGCTGAATTGCCCAGCCTGGGTTTCAATTTGTGATCCTCCTGTGGGAAACAGCCTCCCCAAGTGCTGGGACGGCAGGGTGGGCCACAGGGCCTGGTTCCACACTGCAAGATTCTGTCTACTACTTGGCTTTCCTCCTCCCAAGGCCTCACCCCAACCTGAAGTAGAGGGACTCAACCTGCAGACCCTGACCACGTGTTTTGCGCTTCCTCCCAGACCCCATGCCACAGCTGGACGTGACCGAAGCCAACAAGGAGTTCATGGAGCAGAGTGAGGAGCTGTACGACGCGCTAATGGACTGTCACTGGCAGCCCCTGGACTCGGTGTCTTCAGAAATCCCTGCTGTGATGTAGCCAGAACAGACGTGAGGGAACATGACTTTTTTTAAAACTGTAGAAACTTATCTTTTCAGAAATTTGTTAAGATTTTAGTAATGTTTCTCCTGAGGTCATGAATATTTCTACAGTACCTCAGCTTTCATTTTGTTAATGAGTTATTTAGGTGAAAACTGAAGAAAATTTATATTTTATAGTACTTTAACAAGAATCACATAAACCAGGAATGGTGGTGTACACCTGTAACCCCAGTACTCAGAAGGCTGAGGCAGTATTGGCATTAGTTCCAGGCCAGCCTGAATTAGAGAACTCAAAAAAAAAAAAAAATCATTTAACCAGATGAGCTAGGTATGTACTCTTCAGAGAGTAGTTGAGACTAACCTGTGATTCAGGCACCTAAAGTCTTAACTCAAGATATCGGGTATATGCCAGTGATGTATTCTAATACCTATCAACTGGGATGGTCTGGGCACAGGAAGATTAAAAGTATGGGTAACATGAGGCCAGCTACACCTACAATAGCTTGAGTTTCCTCCGGAGCTCCCAGAACAGTAGGTGCCATGAGCTACAGTACTCGTCCAAGCCGTCCACTGAAACTGAGCGCATTATTTTTACAAAAAGAAAGGCAGTTCAGAATGAATAACATGGAAACAGATCTGTACCCAACCTATTCTTTTCCGTTCCCCTTCCTACCCTCACCCCACACCCCCCCTCCAAAATTTGTTCTCTTTTCCCATTTTTATTTGTGATACGTTTAAAATGAACTTGAATATTTTGTGCCATCTTTTTTTATAAACCAGACTATGACTTGATTTTTAATATACACCAGCCCCCACTTAAGAGTTCTGTGGTTCATGCTAAAATCTGCATTTAACTTGCCACGAAAGGAATGGGGAACAAGGGTACTGTTTTCGATGTGTACATCTGAGGACTTAAAATACCTGAGGACCAGCAAAATATATGCATGGATTCAGATATGAACAGTTATACACCCAGTTCCAAAGCCTTTTATTGGTAAACTATATTCACAAGTTTTAGCAGGTGAAATACCGCACCCCACACACACACACACAAAAAAAACAAAACTACCTGCTGTGGTCTTTTGGCCCATCCCTTCATGTGGTGCTTCTTTCCTGAAAAGCCAAAGTATTAGCCAGGTATCAGTGCTGCCCTGAGTAATCACCATCTGCCCACCTTCCTAAGAGCTGGTCTCAGTCCCATATCCGCATTTCTCATCCACAGATGTCCAACTCAGATTAGGTTTCATCCTGGACCAGTGAGCTTAGACACACCTAACTAGTTGTTTCTACCCCTACCCTGTCCCGCCTCCTGGAGCTCCAGCAGTTCAGTCCTTGCTGCTCAAGGTGTGGCACCGATTAAAGGTTGACAAGCTATAATAGCTCAGCTGCAAAGCATTTGGCTAGCAAGCACATAGCCTTGGTTTTGATTCCCCAGTACCACATAAACTGGCACATGCCTGTACTCCTAGCACTGGGGAGGCTGACACAGTAAGATTGACAGTTCAAGGCCAGCCTGGTCTACTTAGTGAGTTCAGGACCAACCAAGACAACACTAAATCAAAAAAAAGTCCAAATGCAAATATAGAGGTGCTAAGTGGTTAAAGCACTTGCCTAGCAAGCACAAGGCTTTTACATAAACCTGAGTAACATAATTCCGTCACAATGAATATGGTGGTTCACAATAGCACATCACTATTTGAGGCTATAAGAAAGTTCTGATGAAGTTTTAGGTAGCCACTTCCGTACCTGACTGCAAGACAATCACAAAGATGGCGATGACTCAAACCTATAACCTCAGCACTTGGGAGACTGAGGCAGGAGGATCACGTGTTCAAGGGTGAGATCCTGTGCCAAGAAATGAAAATAATCTGATTACTGATGACATAAACCTGAAAAACGCACTTCCTAGTACAGTAATAATTTGTCGGCAATCCTATACCACCGCCTGGAGCTTACCATTCATCCATTTGTCCTCAGATTATCCCCACTTTATAGAGGAGGAAAAGGTGAGAAAGAATTCAACCCTGTTTGAAACTAGCCCACATGCTGCATACCAGTCTACACAGCTCTGGGGCCAGCTCCACTATTACTTTTCCTCCTTTTACGACCACCAAGACCAGCGTTCAGATCCGATGGGAAAGGGAACCAGAGGGTCAGGCAGTCTTCAAAATCAGCTTTACAGGGCCTGGGGCATAGTTCAGCAGTTAAACCATTTGCCTAGCAAGCATAAAGCCCTAAGGCTGATTCCCAGTTACCACATGCCTCGGGCATGGTGGTATATGACTATAATTCCAGTAATCGGGAGGCTGAGGCACGACTGTCCTCAATTCAAAGGCAGCCTGGACCTCAAAGCAAGACCCTGTCTCAAAAAAAATCTCAGCCTTACCTTAATCCAAAGAACAGCTCGAGAGACAGCTGGTCTCTTCAGCATTAGACACTGCCAGGAAGAGGGCACCCTAGGGATCAAATGCAGAATGTTAAAGGTCTGTATACACAAACCAAGCTGATACACCTGGTATGATGGTACACCTCTTTAATCCCAGCACCTAGGAGTGTGGAGGTGGAAGGACTATTAATGAGTTCTAGGCTATCCTGGGCTTCAGATAAGACCCTGTCTCAAACCAAGGTTGATTAGTATACCCCTCAGAACACACAGGTCTCCCCCCCCAAATCCTGGCAAGAGTTTAGATATAGGAAAGTCGAGTGGCAGCTGTAGGTATTGGGTTGACCTGAGCTGTCAAAGTCTTTCCAGGTTACTCTCGCATGCAGTTGGAGATCCCATGGCCACAACCAGCCACAGCCCTTGGAAACATGCAGTTCTGTCCACCAGGCAGCTTCCTGGGTCTCCAAAGGAAACCTACCAGGTGCGAGGTGGTTGCCATCTTCTCACCGCCATTATCCCTGCTGTCTTCACAGTAACCTTCACACATCTTCCACCTGGCACAGCTAAGAAGAATGAGAGTACAACTGTCACCAAGGATCCGGTATACATCTTCTGGTCCTCACAATCAAAAAGGTCCGACTGGTCTCTGGTCCTGATACTGATTGCTAGCGCTCAGAGTTCTGACCCAAAGCACTGCCTCTGGATTAAATCAGGCAAACACTTAACACACCCCCAGCTACACCATACTGGTTTGCAGGCTGAGCCTTACTCTAGAAATGGCAGGTACAATGCAAGTTGTCTTTTCCCAAAATGTTGCAGATCAGTTACAGCAAACGGAACGGCGACCGTCAAGGAAAACTTACTGTAGGCTCCTTTTTGACCACAGCAGCTATGTGCAAGCAGCTGCAGCTTCGATAAGGGCCACCGGGCAAGACGCAACAGCACTCTGCCCCCAAACGGCAGCTCAGCCACTGATTTCCCTAAATCTTGGGCATTCACACCTCGTGTAGGCTCCCAAAGAGGCACCTGCTTCTCCTGTGCTGGCCTGTGCGTCAGATCTCTCACCTCCCCAGAACTTTTGCTTTCCTGAGACTGAACTCAGGCCCTCACACAAGACAGGCCAGCATTCTCCTATGGAGCTCTATCCCCAGCACTTACTGGCTAGCTGGCCTTGAATTTGACGTGCATGCCTCAGGCTTCCAAGTTGCTAGCCTTACAAG
Source organism: Ctenodactylus gundi (assembly GCA_004027205.1). Lineage (NCBI taxonomy): Eukaryota > Metazoa > Chordata > Mammalia > Rodentia > Ctenodactylidae > Ctenodactylus > Ctenodactylus gundi. The sequence continues at coordinate 631,853 of PVKB01000377.1, forward strand.
CACACACTACCATTAAAAGGCTGAGGGAGGCCGGGCATGGTGGCAGCACTTGGGAGGGGAAGGCCAACATGTGCTACAGGGCCTGGACTAGGGTGAAGACACTGACTCAAGAACAAAACAAAAAGGCTCAGTGCCGAGGATGTGGTTGCACAGCAGAAAGGCGGCCTAGTGGGCTCGAGTTCCGTTCCATCTCCGGCGCCATTTAAGAGTGTCTGGTCAGGTGCGGCGGCCCAGGCCTATCCCCTCAGCACTCGGGGGCGCTGAGGCAGGTTAAGCTCAACTCAAGCAATTAAGCCACTTAGTGAAACTGCCTCTTAATAAAACACCACCTGGGTCTGGGAGCACAAGCCTGTAATGGCAGCGGACCTCCAGTCAGAGCCCAGCCTAGGTGAAATCCCGTCTCGAATTCCGCCCATCCCAGCACCAAAAAAATTGCACAAAATTAATCTTCCCCTGAAACTACTTCTACAAGGATGGCTCCCAGGAAACGGGCAGTCACCTGACCTGGCCACCCAATAGACTGCTGCCACAGGGTGCCAGAATTGGCGTCATCCCCCAGACTAGGCCACCTTAGGCCCTGGGCTGCAGTCTCCGGGCGCTGGGGTAGCAGACACCCCACCCATTCTGTGCACCCTGGCGCCTACCGTGTCCCTCACCGGCTGGCAGTGTCAGCCAGGCTCCTCTCTGTGCCTGCGGCCTACGCGGCCTTTCCGACCGCGGCCACCGGCCGGGCGACCTGGCTCCTCAGCACCGCGCACCCATCCTGCGCCCCTGCGGGAGCCTCGGCGAGTGCCGGGCGGGAGCGGCGAGCCGGGAGGGAAGGATGGCGGCGAGGAGGAGAGCTCCACTAAAGACGGCATCCTAGCCCGGCAGGGGAGGCAGAAAGGAGTTACGGGCGCCGCAGGGGCCTTATATAGACCCGCCCCTCCGGCTGCGCCTGCGCCCTCCACGAGGAGCGTCTGGACGCGGTAGGCGCCGCGCCGCGCCGCGTCGTGGCTCCGCCCCTGAGCGAGCCGCGCTCAACCGGAGCGCCCGGAAGCTCTTCCCCGAACTGCGCAGTCGCACCTGAAGCAAGCGCCCTGGACCAGGAATTCAGGCCCTTGGGCTTGAGCTCCAGTTTTTTTTTTAAAAAAGCACCTTTCCAAGCACAGCCGCACAGCCGGTAGAGTGCTCGCCCCGTGAGCGCGAGGCCCGCCTTGCTTCCCCCGCTCCCCCCACACTGCTCCTGGTACCACGTTCCCAGCACTTAGGAAGCTGTGGCCGAGCGCCTGCGCAGAATTTGAGGCTGACAAGTGAGGGAAAACCGGAATCCACATCCAGCCCAGGCACTGTATTCCTTGATAGCCCCCTGTACTCTTCCTTCTTTTATGTTGTTGTTTGGGGTTTGTTTTTTGAGGCCGGATCTCACTCTGTAGTCCAGGCTGGTCCTGAACTCACACAATCTTCCTGCTTCGCCTTCCCAAGTGGTGGAATTACAGGCGTGCGCTTACTCTGTAGTACAGGCTGGCCTGGTCCTAAATTTAATAGCCCAGTCTAGCCTCAAACTCTCGGCAGTCCTCCCAAGTGCTGGGAATTCAGGCATGTGCCACTGTACCCAGCAAATTTTTATGTGCTCGTGCGAATCCAAACCCAGAGCCTTGCTCATCCTAAGCAAGCACTCTTATCACTGAGGTGGGTACATTCTCAGCGCCCTCCCCCCCAAAAAAAAAAATTCTCAGCTCTTAACTCTCCAGTAGTAGAGTGTGTGCTAAGTACACACAAGGATCTGGAAAGGCTAAGGGGAAATTTTTTCCAACAACTTCCCATCATGCTTAAAAAACACTGAAGGGGCTGAAGGAATAGCTCAGAGGTTAAAGCCCTTGCCTAGCAAGGTCAAAGCCTCGGGTTTGATTCCCAAGCACTACATAAAGCTGGGTGTGGTGACACACACCTGTAATCCCAGCTCTCAGGAGGCTGAGGTGGGAGGATTGCTGTAAATGAGGACCTGGGCTACGGAGCAAGGGAAAAAAGAAACCACTGAAGACTCAGCCAGGTTTGCAGGCTCACAGAGGCTAAGGCAGAGGTTCGCAAGTTCAAGGCCAGCCTGGGTTACAACATGTGACCCTGTGGCAAAAAATAAAAAAGGGGCGTGGGGGGGCTGGGGATGTAGCTCAGTGATTCCAGTGTTTGTGTAGCATGAACAAGGCTCTAGATACGATTCCTTAGCCCCACATATTAGCCAGCCAGGCTGGAGGAAGGGCATAGCAGAGGAAGAGCACACCCTGGGTTCGATTTCCAGTACCACATAAACCAAGTGTAATGACACACACCTGCAATCCCAGCATTCTAGGAGGCTGAGGAAGACTGAAAATTTGAGACCATCCTGGGCTACTTAGTGACTGTAAAATTCTTTCTCAAAAAAAAAAAAAAAAGGACAGAGGTTGTACCTCTGTGTGAAGATGCTGGTAACAATCCTCAGTACCACCAGGAAAGAAAGAAAAAAACTGAAGTTCCCATAATACCATGATGGCCTACAAGATCACACGGCAGGCCCGTCCTCCTCGCTCACCTCATCGCCACATACTCCCTCTCCTGACTTTTTTTTTTTTTTTTTTTTGAGGCAAGGTCTTACTCTGTAGTCCAGGCTGCTCCTGAACTCACTACATAGGCCAGGCTGGTCTCAAACTCACAGCCATCCTCCAGTCTCAGCCTCTTGAGTGCTGGGATTACAGATGGGCATCACCATACTCGGCTGTATGTGGTGCTGGAGAATCGAACTCAGGGCTTGTGCTTGCTAGGCAAGAGCTTTAACTGCTGTACCATTCCTCCAGCCTCTCTTTGCTTTCTTTTTTCTTTTTTTCTTTGTTTTTGAGACAGGGTCTCACTCTGTAGCCTGGGCTGCTGGTCCGGAACTCACTATGGAGACCAGGCTGACCTTGCACTCACAGCAATCCTCCTGCCTCAGCCTCCCAACTGCTGAGACTACAGGCATGCACCACCACACCCAGTTTTTGTGGTGCTGGGGGATCGAACTCAGGTTACTTAGTGCTTGACTTAGTGCTTGCTAGGCAAGTGCTTTAACCACTGAGCCATTCCTCCAGTGCCAGAACATAAAATCTTTAAGAGCATTTTTTTCCCTTTGGAGTACTATGAATTGTACTGAGAACCTTCACACTGAGCTGCGTCTCCAGACTCCCTCCCAACCCCCTTTTTTTCCTTTTGAGACACATTCTTGTTAAGTCACTAAATGTCCAGGCTGGGCTCAAACTTGCAATCTTCCTGCCTCGGCCTCCTATGGTACTAGGATTACAGGTATGCTCAGTTTTACAGCAAAATGTTGTGCTTTTCTCCCACACACTGTATACATGCCTGGTATATATAAGAGAGCCAGCACTTATGAAAATAACTGTCAAACGAATAGAATGAAACTTGGCCCAGGTCACCGTTTCGGTCACTTTCTCATTGCTGGGACACAATACCTGATGCCCATGACTTGAGGGAGGGACACTTCTTTTAGCCAGAGTTCAGAAGCCTATGTCTGTTCATGTGTGACTCGTAACGGCTGACAGGCTCGGAGGTCCAGGACAGCTGCTCATCCCTTTGTGGACAGGAAGCAAGGAAAGATGGCCGATCCCTCCCAGCAGGCCAACCTCCTAACCTGTAGGAAGTCGTCAATGTACCAATCCACCTGATTCCACTACCCCGGAGCCAAAGAAGGGGCTTTAGGCCATTCCGGAACCAGCTAACAACAGTCACACAAGTAGTAAGTGGCAGTTGGAACTACTCCCATATCTGTCTAATATGTGTGTGTGACCGTAAGTGCTAGGTCACACAGTTCTTCCAGCACCGCCCTGGGAGATAGGTGCCCTGCTGGTCTTAGCAGAAAGAGCCAGGCTCAGGAGAAGGAAGTAGCTGTCTCCTAGGGTCACAGTGAATCTATGGTAGGGGTCAGCTGACATCTGGATCTGGTGCCAGGTGTAATCAGAAGCAGACACATGACCCCAGCCCACAGCAGAGAGGGAGGAAGTTCCAGGCAGCTGATGCTGACAGTGCACTGTCCATCTGGGCTGATCAACCGGCTGCGGGAAGGCTGAGCTCAAGCTGCCTTCCTCACTGGGTTGGTTTTGTTTTGTCTTGTTTTATTTTGTTTTTCCTATCCTGAGGAAAGAACCCAGGATCTTTGCACTGAGTCATGTCCTCAGCCCTTTTTAATTTTTTATCTTGAGACATAGTCTTGCTTAGTCACCAAGGTGGCCAGGTGGGGCTTGAACTCGGAATCCTTCTGCTTCAGCCTCCCAGTGCACTGGGATTATAGGCTTGTGCCCCCAGGCCCAGCTTCTCCATCCTCAGACATGGGCAGATGAATGTCACCTACTTGCCAGGCTAGCACTCCAGAGGCGGAAGTAGGAGGATCAGTCCAGCCTGGGCAGCCTAGTGACTATTGAGACTGCCTCAAAATCAAAAATGGGAGGGGGGTGTTGCTCAGTGTGAAGGCTGTGGACTGGATCTCAAGTACCACACACACACACACACACACACACCCAACTCACAATGCCATGTGTAGACCATACGCAGCGGAGGCTCCTCTACCACCACCGTTTTTTTCTTTCTTTTCTTTTTTACCATTGCCTTTCAATAACAAATTAAGCTGAGGCCTAGCAAGCAGAGATCCCTGAATCTGATTCCCCAGCACACACCTGCAATCCCAGCACTCAGGAGGCTGAGGCAGGAGGATTAAGGCCAGCCTGAGCTACATAGTGAAATAAGGACCAGCCCAGACTACAGAGCGAGACCCCATCTCAAAAAAAAAAAAAGGGTTAGATGCATAGCTCAGCAGTTAAAGCACTTGTCTAACAAGCACTAAGTTAAGCACTAAGTACCCAAGTTTGATTCTTCAGCATCACATAAGCCAGGTGTGGTGATGCATGCCTGTAATCCCAGCACTTGGGAGGCTGAAACAGGTCGATTGCTGTGAGTCCAAGGCCAGCCTGGGGTAGTGGAGTTCAGGACCAGCCTGGACTGCAGAGCGAGACCCAATCTCCTCCCCCAAAAAAGGAAAAAGAACGGATCATCAAGCCTCATAAATGTCAGCAGTCACGCCCGCAGCCGAGCGACTCTCTCTTCAATTGCAGTCGTCTGGGTCTGTCCTGCCTCTTCCCCCACGCTGTCCGAGTCCACTGGGGGCCCTGCTGCTCAGTACAGGAAGGGCTGAGGGAAGCAGAGAGCTGGTGACCATTGAACCTGAACCTTGTTTAGGAGGCCCCAAGCAGAGCTTATGATAGAGTTCCAGGAAAAAGGCACCTGGATGGGCCTGGAGCAGCTATGAACCATGCGGTTGCTGACTGAGCGATGCCGGCCTGTAAATCTAGTACTCTAGGAGGCTGAGGCAGGAATATTTCAAATTCAAATCCAGCCTGGGTATCTTAATGACTGGAAAAGCTGGGTGTAGTGGCACACGCCTGTGACTTCAGCACTTGGGAGGCTGAGGCAGGAGAATCACCATGAGTTCAAGGCCAGCCTGGGCTCTTCAGTGAGTTTAGCACCAGTCTGGGCTACACAGTGAGACCTGTCTCAAAACAAAACAGAACAGAAAGGCTGGGGGACTGGAAGCACAGCCTGGAGATTAAAGCTCTTGTCTAGCACATACAAGGCCCTGGGTTGATTTCACAGTACCACATACAGATTAGCTGGGAGTGGTGGCTCATACCTGTCATCCCAGGACTTGGGAGAGGCTGAGTAAGGAAGATCCCTGTGACTTCAAGGCCAGCCTTGGCTACATAGTGAGTTCAGGAGAAGTCTGGACTACAGAGCAATACCTTATCTCAAACAAAACGAAACCAAACCAAACCAAAAAAAAAAAAAAAAAAAAAAAAAAAAAAAAAAAAAAAAAAAAAAAAAAAAAAAAAAAAAAAAAAAAAAAAAAAAAAAAAAAAAAAAAAAAAAAAAAAAAAAAAAAAAAAAAAAAAAAAAAAAAACCCACAGGCTGGGGATGTAGCTCAGTTTGAAAGACCCAGGCTCCATCTCCACTACCACTAACTCCACAGTAACAAAAAAATCCACTTCCCGGGGGAGGAGGGAGAGAGGGGGAGGGACAAAAGAGAGTGGGAAAGTCCTTGTCACCTTGACAAGATACATATGTGCACAAAATGCTCAACTTCATTGTAAACCTTAAATTTTGCACATTTACATATCAATAAAATGGGAAAAAATTTTTTTAAAAAGTAAAAAAAAAAAAAAAACTTCCCAATACTGTGCTCAGTTGGGTGGGGGTCCCAGCTAGAGAAAGACCACTTTATCTGTTTTTGAGATAAGATATCACACTTTGGTACAGGTTGGCCTCGAACCCATTGCATTCCTCTTGTCTCAGCTTCCTGTCTCAGCCTCAGTAGTGGTGGCATCACAGGCACGGGCCACCACAACCACACCTGGCTAATTTTTTTGCGGTTCTCTGGATACAACCCAGAGTCACTCCCAGCCCTTGGGGCTGTTATTATCCCCATTCTACAGAGGAGAACATTGAGGCAGTGATTTCCACCCTGCCGGACTCCCTGTGGGCTGGGCTCACGTGGTCCCCAGCCTTCTGGCTCCTGGGTGACCCTGTGCGCACTGCGCGGGGAGGGACGTGCCGGAGGCCGGGCCGCACGGGGCGGGGCGAGCCGCCCCAACAGACGCGCTGGCCGCGGGGCCAGACGCGGGCCATGGATGCCGGAGGCAGCTGCTACCAGTTTCGGATCGCGCTGCTGGGGGACGCGGCGGTGGGCAAGACGTCGCTGCTGCGGCGCTATATGGCAGGCGAGCCGGGGGCTCCGGAGCTCGAAGCGGGTTCCGAGCCCACGATGGGCGTCGAGTTCTACAGCCGCGCGCTGCAGCTGCCCGCCGGGCCGCGCGTCAAGCTGCAGCTCTGGGACACCGCGGGCCAGGAGCGCTTCAGGTGCCGGCTGGAGGGGCGGAGCTCGGGCCGCTTGCGAGGTGGCCCCCGGCTGCTGGGGAGGCAGTCAGGGCCTGTCCATCTAGCCGCGGCACGGGACCCCTCCCGCAGGTGTCCACCCCAGTGGCCCATGAGGAGGTGTGGCGGGGGTCTCTGCCCCGGTCAGACGCTGCTTGTGGGCTACATCCCCAGCCCTCCCTCCTTTTTTCCACACCCAGCTTTATGTGGTGCCGGGGAATTGAACTCAGGGCCATGCACTTGCAAGGAAAGCGCTTAAACCACTGTGCTATTCCTCCAGCTCCTCCAGCCCCTCCAGCCCCTCCAGCCCCTCCAGCCCCTCCAGCCCCTCCAGCCCCTCCCCGTCCCGCTCCACCTCTTCGACCTCCTCCACCTCCTCCCCCCCCCCCCACCTTTTTTTTGAGACAGAGTCTAGCTCTGTAGTCCAGGCTGGACCTGAACCCACTATGTAGCCCACACGGGCCTAGAATTCATGGCAATCCTTCTGCCTCAGCCTCCTAGAGGTGTGTGCCACCACCTCTGGCTATTGGGGTGTGCGGGGGGGCGGGGAGGGAGGATTGAACACTGGCCTTGGGCTTGGAAGGCAAGTGCCCTAATCAATACCCCCACCCTACTTTTATTTTTGATTTTGAGACAATGCTTGGCAAAACTACTAAACTGAAATTTACAATCCTCCTGCCTCAGGCTACCTTAGTGCTAGGATTAAGGGCGTGGGCCTCTAGGCCTGGGCTCCCTCTGTCCTTTACCTTACTATTGGTGGGTGAGCAGGCACCTGGCCACTGAGCCAGCCCCCTGACCCCACTGTCCAAATGAACACTTAGTCCCGGGCAGGATTAGCTAACATTAAACTCTGAGAGATGGACGACCTGGGTACTGACAGAGACCCCGAGCACAGCTGAGGGAGAATCAGGGAGGTTACAGGATGAGAGATTTGTTGGCTTGAAGTATCTGTAGGAGTCTGTGAGGAGAGAAGGGAGACCCACAGTCAGGGAAACAGCCAGGCTGCCCAGGATTGGACGGATGTGCATGTCATACCTTTTTCCAGATGGGACAGCACAGCCTCATCGCCAGGGCGGAGGAGCACTGGGCCGTGGGAAAAGACCCTGTGGATTCCAGGGGTGGGGCTGGGCATGGCGGGGCCCGTAAGCTTCTCTTCCCTGTGGACCCCTCCTCTCCAGGTCCATCACCAGGTCATTTTACCGGAACTTGGTGGGTGTCCTGCTGGTCTTTGATGTGACGAACAGGAAGTCCTTTGAACACATCCAAGACTGGTATAAAGAGGTCAAGTCCACGCAGGGCTCCAGGAAGGTGATCTTCTTGCTGGTTGGCCACAAGAGTGACCTGCAGAGCGCCCGCTGCGTCTCTACCCGGGAAGCAGAAGAACTGGCCTCCTCTCTGGGTATGGCTTTCATGGAGACCTCGGCCAAAAACAACTGCAATGTGGAGCTGGCGTTTGACAGCATCCTGGATGCCATTCTGCAGGGCCTGCAGCAGGGGGACATCAAGCTGGAAGAGGACTGGGGAGGTGTCCGGCTCATCCACAAGGCCCCAATCCATGGGGCCGCGAGCAGCAGACAGGAGCACCTAGGCTCATGCCAGTGCTGATTCGGGAGAAGAGTTAAAGGAGAGACCCCCTACTTCCCCCCATGCCTGTATGCAACAGGGCCTGTTAATATCTCTGGGCAAATGACAGAGGATTCGTATCAACAATATCCCGGGGCCAGGTGTGGTGGCGCAGGCCTGTAATCCCTGCACTCGGGAGGCTGAGGCAGGAGGATTGCCATGAGCCCAAAGCAAGCCTGGGCTACATAGTGAGTTCAGGACCATCTGGGCTACTGAGCAAGATCCTGTATCATAAAAAGGTGGGGGGTGCTGGAGGAATGGCAAAGGAGTTAAAGCACTTGCCTTGCTGCACAAGGCCCTGAGTTTGATTCCCCAGCACTACACAAAGCAGGGTATGGTGGCCCATGCCTATAACCCCAGCATTTGGGAGGATAAGGTAGGAGGATTGTGAGTAACCCAGGGCCTTTGGTTACTAAATAAGGGCTTTAAGATAGAGCTATGCTCCTTGGCCCCCCAGTCCATTTGAATTTTTGATTTTAGGACAGGGTCTTGCTAGATTTCCCAGCTGGGCCTGAACTTGCGATTCTCTTTCCTCACCCTCATTACAGGGCTGAGCCACCATTAAATGCTAATTTGGCAGCAATTCTGGTCTCAGTTGCTCGGAGTCTAGACGCAGCTGCTCTGGCAGGACACTGTGGGAATCTCCAGCTGGAGCCTGGCGTGGTGCCTTCTCCACTCTTCAGGCCAGGATGGGTGTAGGCGTGGGAGTGGGCCTGGATGTGCAACCAAGTGTGGCCTCAAAGCCAGGGTGGTTCACAATGTCTCCATCTCTGGCCCAGGGGCTGACTCTGGATCTGGAAGGCAGAAATGAACCTGAATGGGCAGCAGTCATGGTGGGCACACAGTGGACATTATACAGAGCCACCTAGGGCTGAGGGATCCACCTGCCACCCCTAGCTCTAAGGATACAGTGCTCACAGCAGCACTCTGGGAACTGCCCAAGCCTCTAGCACTCAGCATCAAGCTTCCATCTCTCCAGGGTTAAGGACTGTGGTGATTTGGGTCTGGAGTGTCCCCCAAAAGCCTCATGTACCTATGGATACTGTATAGTGTCAGAGGTTGGGCCTGGCTGGAAGGGGCAGGTGCTTGGGAATTGACCTGGAGGGACGTGTGCTGGTTCCACTGCCCTTCCTCCCAATCTTGTCTTTGCCCTGCCACACTGCTGTGAGGATCTCTGTCTCCCGAGGCACAGAACACCGGCTCCTGCTCTGGCTCTAGTGGTGGCCCCACCATGTTATTTCTCCGTTTTCAAGCCACCCACCCATGAAAGGAGTGAGACCTCCTGAAACTGTAAGCTAAAATAAATCTTTCCTCCTTAAAGTTGCAGGTGTCGGGTATTGAGTCGCAGGATGAGAAAGTAACTAAGACAAAGGCCTTGCCTGACTCTGGACAACTCTGAAAGCCAAATTCATGGTTGTCACTCTGTATGGGCTTCACCGAGGACATTACAATGACAACATCACAGTCACGTTTTCCCTCTGCCCAGTGCTATTTCCTTCCCACCCAGGAGTGGATCTCAAGAATTCCCCCCAAGGGCTGCGTATCTCAGTGGTTAAAGTGCTTGCCTAGCAAGCACAAGGCTTGGGGTTCAATTCCCCAGCACTACATAAATTAGGAATAGTGGCACACACCAGCAATCCCAGTGCTCGGGAAGCTGAAGCAGAGGACTGCCACGAGCTAGCGGCCAGTTTGGGCTCCAGAATGAGTTGACAACCAGTCTGAATTGTACTGCAAAACAGGACCCTGTCTCAAGAAATATAAATTAGTTAATAAAATGCATTAATTTATACTCTGGTAAATACAAAATAGATAAAGGTTCCTTGAGGAAACAAAAATTATTAAAAAAAAAAAGAAAGAAAAAAAGAATTTCCCCAAATCAGGCTAGGGGTGGAGCTCAGTGGTCAACGCCCTGTGTTGTTCCCTCCAGCACCACATAAAAGATTAACAAGGAGGGACTGGAGGAATGGCACAGTGCTTAAAAATGCTTATCTAGCAAGCATAAGGACCTGGGTTCAATTCCCCAGGGCCACATGAAGCTGGGCAGGTGGCACACACCTGTAATCCCAGCTCTGATGCTGGGGCAGAAGGATGCTAGGCCAAGTCCAAGGCCAGCCTGGGCCATCATCAGGCCCAACCTGGACTTCAGTGAGATCCTGTCTCAAAATAAACAAATAAATAAAAGAATCACCCTTGATAAATGTCTGTACACCGGTCTCCACCCCAGAATCTGCCTCTTAGGGATCCTAACCTACCACAAAAACTGCTAGGCAAAAGGAAACATATTTTGCAGACTTGTGGGGTCAAGGACAGGTGAGAGTGACATGCTAAGGTCTCCAATTCAGAGTGCAGGGCAGAGAGGACCTGGGGTCTACTGGTGGCCAATGGAGGGGCATCGTCAGGTCAACAGAGGGGCCATACCTGGTCAGTTGAGGAAGGAGGCTAGGACCTTCCAGGAATCAAGGCCTCTGAGTTCCATGTCTCCCTGTTCCTTCCTGCCTGCTGTCCCTGAGGAAAGTCATGATGCCTCACCATCAGAGAAGCCAGCATGGAAACCCAGGAGAGGACCTCCTTTGCAGAGAGGCACAAGGATTTCTGGGTCGGCTGGTCCCAAGCCTGAGAAGCAGGTGGGTGTGGAGGAGGGGCTGCTGCCACCACGCCACCGCTGCTGGTGCAGCCCTCCACTCCTCCTCTCCTGGCATCTGGGCCTGGAAGGGAAGTGCCTGCTTCTGCAATCCCAGGTTGACTCCAGTCTTCAGAGAGTCCACCGTCTCCCCATGCCATGGCCTCCCCCATGTGCAGCCAATCCCATGAGGGCTCCCATGGCCAGTGGTGGGGGGGGAACTTGCATGGCCTGCAAGTTCTTGAGTCCTAGCTGAGAACCTCCAGAGACTATGATGTGTCATTTAGTAGTGTTCCTGCTCTTCAGACATAAGCAAAGATGCCAATCCCCAAGGCAGAACTGCTCCACTCGGTAGTCCAGGATTATGGAACTCAGTTCCCTGTGCCCTTCCAGCAGCCTCTGAATCCATGAATGTGCTCTCTGGCACTGAGGCGAAGGAAGTGGACCCTCATGCACACCAGCGTCCTTGTCCCTGGCTTGACCTCACCTATGATGGGATGTTGTGTGATGTTCTCCCCATTACCAATACCAGCCTCCTGCTCATCATCTGGGTGTCATCTTTATGCAAGAGAAGGACTCCTGGGAAGTGCTGAGTGCGGTGGTCTGTCCTGGCAGGGCACACTCCACGTGTGGGCAGCCAGAGAGGGCTCCCACAGCATCACAGCTTGCGTGCAGAAGCAGTACCTGGAGTAATGATGGGTGCCAGGCAGTAATTCTGTTCAGTGTGAGTCTGTAAGGGTCCCAGGGCTTATACTGAAACCAACTCAAAGAAAGTCACAGAACTTATGGCTATGATCAATTGGAGTAATACTGGTCTTACCCATTTCTCTTTCCAGAGGATTCAAGGGATGAATGAGGCTTCCCATGGGCAAGGTGCAGTCAGGCCCCCTGAAGAAGCAGGGTACACGCCAGGGTCAGGAAATGTTCCAGACCACATCACTAACATCTACCCTATGTGAAAGTAGGCCTGTTCTTACTCTGATGAGAGAAACCAGTCTTCTAAGCTGTGGAGGGTTAGGATAGGTTGGGGGAAATAACAATGTTTACTATCTTACTGTTCTAATTGGGTCACTTCGAAATTGAGCTGTGTTAACCGCTGTGCCATTCCAATTTTTTTTTTTTTTTCCAAAACAAGGTACTGGGGATTGAGCCCTGACACTTCACACTGAGCTACATCCACAAGCCTTATTTTTATTTATTTTTTATTTTTTTGAGATAGAGTCTCCCTCTGGGTCCCAGGCTGGTTGCAATCTCAGCACTCAGGAGGTTGAGACAGGAGGATCACCATGGGGAGTGGCCTTCCTGGGCTATATGTTGAGGTGATACATAAACTGGAGTACAGAGCAAGACCCTATTCTCCAACAACAAACAAAAAAAAGTTTAAAGTTTGCAAGTGGATCCCATCTGGATCCCTCTGGGATCCAGCGAAATGCGATCTGGTGGAATCCACTAGATCTTCTGGGATCCCAGGAGGCCGAACATCCCACATCAGGGACACTCCCCTATTGAAATTCCAGCTCCTTCATTTTCATTTCTAAGCTTTGCTTGGACAAAAGTCCCAGACTTTGCTCCCTGTGGGGCCTGTGGTGCAGGTTTGTAATCCCAGCACTCTGGGAGGCTGAGGCAGGAGGACTGCAAATTCAAGCATAGTATGGATAATTTAGCAACTACTGAGGTCCTGCCTCAAAATCCAAAACGAAAATCAGTGTGAAAAAGATCAGTAGCTCATCGTGAAGGTCCTCAGCTCAATCTCCGGCAACACACACACACACACACACACACACACACACACACACACACAGAAAACTTTCCCCTTCTTCATTCTTCACAACTCCCAGTGGGGTCTGAGGGCACAGCTCAGTGGTTAGAGCTCTGGGGTAGCAAGGGCAAGTTTGATAACATAAGCAGGGCGTGATGCCACAGTCCTGTAACCCAGCACTGGGGAGGCTGAGGCAGGAGAACTGCCTAGTATTTTAACCCTGACCAACACAGTTAGCGCAGAACCACCCTGGACTACGAAGTTAGAGCTTGCTCCCTCCCCCGCCCCAACAGAAAACAAAAGAAATTTCCCCCCAGTCCCCTCACACAAGCAAAAATTTAAAGACAAGAAACAAAAAGCCTTGCTGACTGGAGTGCTCCTGCCACCTACTGGTAACTCCGTACACGACGTGTTCACCAGCAGCACTATTGTTAGTCTTGTGCAACAAGTGTGGTGTTAGTTTCTTATTATTACCACTGTTGTTGCTGCCACTTTGTGGCTCTGGGGATTGAGCCCAGGGCCTTGTGCATGCAAGATGCATTCCCTACCACCCAACTACTTCCCTCACCCCAAAAGTCATATTGTGAAACCTTGTTACGTGGGACTTGGTGCCTCCCAGCTAAAATCCCAGTACTCTGGTAGGCTGGGGTAGGAGGATTCCAAGTTCAAGTTCAGACTGGGCCATTTAGCATCTTAGCTAGACTCTGCTTCAGAAAGAAAATAAAAGAAGGGACCAGAGGTGGAGCTCAGTGAAAGGCCGGGGTTCCATCAGTGGCAACAGAAATAAACACAAAAACGAATGTGAATGCTGCCAATATTGACGTCGTGTGTGTGTGCCTGTGTGTGCGTGTGTACCTGCATGTGTTCTGCCCTGAGGGGGGTTGTCATAGACCTTTGCCCTAGGCTACATCTTCACAGCTTATAAAACCTCACTGTGAGGCTGTGTCTCTCCAAGTCTCTAAGCTGCCCAGGCTGGAATGAACCTCATGATCCTCTGCCTCAGTCTCCAGAGTGCTGGGATTACAGGCACGTGTCACCCTGCCTAGACCTTTTTAGTGTTTTATACTGAGACAGGGTCTTGCTAAGTTGTTTGTGACCAGGCTGGCTGGAACGTAGTGACACTTTCACCTGAGCCTCCCAGAGATCAGGGTTAGCAGGCAGCTCTCCTGCACTCTGTAGTGTCATGTGTGCTGTTTTTATTTGGTTTCTGAAACAAAGTCTTGTCACAGTGTCATGGTCAGCCTTAAACTTAGTACATAGCCCACACTGGCCTGAAACTCACAATTTTCCTGAGCCCTGCGAACACAGTTGTGAGCCATGACATGTGATCTGCTGTGATGTGGTGTGTGTCTGCGCATGTACTGGAGATCGAGCCCGGACCTTCACACAGAGCTCTGTCCCCAAACTCTCTCTTCATTTTGAGACAGGGGTGAGTTAAGCCTCTGAATTGCTCAGTCTGGGCTCACAGTTTAGAGCATCCTGCCTCTGCCTCCCAGAGTACCTGGATTACAGAGTAAATTTTAAGGTACTGAAGATAACAATAGATTCCAAAATTATAAATAAAACTTAGTACTTTCAAACAATGTGATAGAATATTTAAAAATATTGTTTTAGTGTGATTTGCTGTCTCAGAGTAAGAGAGATAAAATTTTGGTCATGGTGAGGCAACCCTGTGATCCCAGTATTCTGGGGAGCTAAGGCTGGAGGATTACAAATTGAAGTGTAACCTGGGGCTTCTTCCTTCCTTCCTTTCTTTTCTTTTCTTTTTCTTTCTTTTTTTTAGACAGGGTCTCAGTCTGTAGTCCAGGCTGGTCCTGAACTCACTATGGAGCCCAGGCTGGCCTTAGACTCAGGACAATCCTCCTGCCTTAGCCTTCTGAGTGCTGGGATTACGGGGGTGCGCCACCATGCCCAGCTTATGTGTGCTGGGGAATCGAACTCAGGTACTTAGCACTTGACTTTGCACTTGCTAAGCAAGCGCTTTAACCACTGAGCTGTTCCTCCAGCCCCCCTCCTTTCTTTTCTTACTTGAGACCGGGCCTTGCTCTATATTCCAGACTGGTCCTGAACTCACTATGTAGCTCAGGCTGGCCTTAAATGCAGGCAATCCTGCCTTAGTCTCCCGAGTACTAGAATTACAGGTGTGACCACTCTGCCTGACCTCAAATTAGGGCAGTTTGAAATAGGGATTTTCAAAGAGGCTTCAACTGGCCTGTGCATCTCCATCTTCTCCTCCTGTCCCACATTCCATGGATGCTAACTTGCCAGACTGTGCCACTGTGTCCAGCATTAGTGACTTTAGTTACATGCACACAGAAGATGTCATTACAAAAGCCACTGTGGGGCTGGAGGAATGACCAGCAGTTAAAGCACTTGCCTAGCAAGAGCTAAGTACCCGAATATGATTCCCAGCACCACGTAAACTGGGTGTTGTGGCGCATGCCTGTAATTCTAACACTGAGACAGGAAGATTGATGTGAGGCCAAGGCTATCCTGGGCTCCATAGTGAGTTCAGGACCAGCAGGGGCTACAAAGTGTGACTCTGTCTCAAATAAATAAATAAAATAAAAAAGCCACTGTTCTAAGGGTGTGTCTCAGGGTGCAGAGCACTTGGCCAGCAAGCACAGAGCTTGGTTCATTTTCCCAGCACCACATGACATTGGTGTGGTCAGGCATGCCTGTAATCCCAGGGGGCTCAGGCAGGCAGACTGCCAGGCCAGTGTGTTCCTAGGCCAGCCTGGGCTACACCGTGAGGAAAGTAACAAAAATAAAATAAAATTGCATATATAAAGAAATAAATACTTCACACCAATGTGAGTGGCTGGTTTGGAGTCTGGGCTATGTATTTTTTCTCTCCCGAGCCCCATGAAGGTTGGATAACAACTCAGGTGTTCTTGGGATTTAAAAGCAGTGAGTCTGCTTTGAAGAAAGCCACTTTGTAGGGGTCTAGGGCACAAGCTCAGTCTAAAAGAATGTCCTCCTTGAAGCGTGACCTAGTACCCTGTAACAGTGTACTAAAAGTTCAATATTCAGGATGCTTTTGTAGTTTTATAATTTTCTGTAATCCTATGTTGATGTTAGCTTTCTGTAACCAGGGTATAAAATGGTAGAATTCATATACTCATATATTAGAGTGACTCCATGTTGTGGTGATTTTGCTACTCAGGGTATGTATTTGTTGTGTGAGTTAAATTTTGCCACAGAAGTTAAAATTTATAAGATAGTTTGCTGTGAGACTGTCTTATGAGGCCCTGCCTGCCTCGCCTTGGAACTCAGCTTGCTAGCTTATCACAATGTCTCTGGAGTCTTATGATAAGGGCAGAGGCTACACCTCTTTCCCCTCCATGACTCCATGACAACCTGCCCAGGGTCCTGAATTTCACCAGTCACGTATTTTGCACCAGGAGTAGCCCGCCCAATCGCTATTGGTAGCTTTGCAATAATGTAGTAGCCTGCCAAGAACAGCAGGTAGATGTCAGGTCATGACTGGCTGCTATGTAGTAATGCATATGATGATATAAAATCCCCTATCTAATCTTGGTGTAAAGCTTGCTCATGGCTGCTCTTTAAAGACTCACCTAGAGTCCAGGGACATCCTGGCCACAGGTTGTAATAATATCTCAGCTGGAATAAACGAAACTTACCTTGACCCAACCGGCATCTGGTAGTCTATTAATTTCGACCTACAACACATAGCCTGATTCCCACTTATAACCCATCATCTGGGAAGCTGAGGCAAGAAGATCACAATTTGTAGCCAAGCCTGAGTAATATGGCAATTTAGGGAGACCCTGTTTGAAAGTATAAAACAGGGGTTGGAGGAAAGCTCAGCACTTAAAAGAACTTTTCTACCAAGCCCAAGGCCCTGAGTTCCATTGCCCAGCACCACAGAAACAGGTGTGGTGTCATACTCCTGCAATCCCAGCACTGAGGGGGCTGAGCCAAGAGGATTATCGTGAGGTCTAGGTAGGTCTGGGTTACACAGTGAGTTCAGGACTTACGTGGACTGCAGGGCAAGACCCTGTCTCAAATAAATAAATAAAAAGAAAAGAAAGGTTTTGGGGATGTAGCTTAGTGCAAAGGATCTGGGTTTTGTCCCCATCATAGCAAACAAGGGCAACACACTTCCTCCTGCTCAGACTCACAAACAAAAGAGATCCGGAAGGGGCCTGGGGCTCAACGATGCCTGGGAAATGTCACCTGATGAAGAACTCTGACTCCCAACAAAAAGGTGACATGGGGTGCCCACTAGGATGACAGGGACAAAGTTTTCTGCTCAGCCTCCTCCAGGGAGCCCACAGCTTCTACCCTCAGTCACCTTGACACCTGGAAAAGTCTGGTGCCACAAGTTGGCAGGAGGATTAGTGTTAGTTAAGGTCAGCCTGGGCTCCATAGTGAGTTCAGAACCAGCCTGGACTACAGAGCAAGACCCTATGGAAAAAAAGAAAAAAGAAAAAAAATAAAATTAGCCAGATGTGGTGGTGTACACCTATAGCCCCAGCAGTTGGGAGGCTGATGCAGGAGGACTGCTGTGAGTTCAAGGCCACCTTGGGCTACATAGGAAGGTCCTAGACTATAGAATAAGACTGTCTTCAAAAACAAAAGAATGGGCACTGAACTCATATGAGAAACCTGGCCGGGTGTGATAGCTCACACCTGTAATCCCAGCACTCTCGGGGGCTAAGATAGGAGGATCACAAGTTTGTGCCCAGTCTGGACAGCATAGCAATTTAGTGGGACCCAATCTCAAATCTGAAAATAAGAAAAGGGGCTGGGATGTGGCTTGGTGCGAAGGCCCCGAGTTCGATCCCCAGTACCATAAACACAGAGAAACAGACAGACTCACATACACACCAAGTGAGAGGGCTGTCCACGCCAGGCTCCCTTTGACTCATCTTTGGCCATTCTCTCCTGTGTACTCTGGGTTGCCCACATTATGCATTGGCTTCGGGTGTGAACTTAGGGCCTTATTCATGCTGAGCACAGGTCTACCACTGAGCTATGCTTCTGGCTCCTGGCACACTGATTTCTTTAGACATCTGGGCCTTCGTAATGCCATATTTGTGGTAAAAAAATGCTTTCATGGTTCTTGTTAATGCCAAATAAAGACCACTGCTCCTGGGTGAGGCCTCTGAGGCCCTGCTTCAGAGCTCATATACAGGCAGTTCTCTTTCTTTGGAAGAGATGTACCCCATTCCCTAAATCTCTGCTCAAACAGCTTTTCTCCCCAATTTTCCAGACTCTTCTACCAGTCCTGTGACTTTCTCCTTTGAAATTTTTTTAGTACCAGTCGTGGAACCTAGGGGTATTCTACAACTGAGCTATATCCCCAGCCATAAATCATAAATCCATCTATTTATGTATTACTTTTACAGTACTAGAGATCAAGCCAGTGCCTTCACATCAAGCTATATCCTGAGGCCATTTTTTATTTTCTTTAATTTACTTATTTAACCATTTCACACTCTGTAGTCCAGGCTGGCCTTGAGTACACAGCACTCCTCCTGCCTCAGCCTCACAAGTGCTGGGATTACAGGCCTATGTCGGCATGCCTGGCTGGCTTATGTGGTGCTGAGGAACTGAACCCAGAGCCTTGCACATGCTAGGCAAATGCTTTAATCTCTGAGCTATTTTTCAAGCACCCCTTTTTAATTTTTGATTTTAAGACAGGGTCTTGTTAAATTGCCCTGACTGGCCTGAACCTTCAGTCTTCCTGCCTCAGTCACCACAGTGCCGGGACTGCAGGTGTGTGCCACAAGGCCTGGCCTTTCCCCTGAAGCTCATCTGCTTCCCCAGGGGCAGGATTGTTCCCTGGATCTCTTTTGTGTTTCCTGACACATCCTGAGATCTGCTAAGTGAAGGAATAAGCCTCTAATGTCAGAGGGGATAGTAAGACTGAGACAGGGAAAGCCACTTACTTGCCACACAGCTGATTAAGAATTGTAGTCTTCTCCAATTCCCTTCTCTCCTTTTGTCCCCAGTGCAGGATGCAAATTCTGTATTCCTTTGTGGCTGCCAAGGTCAATGACCTGATCCTACCATCAGAAATTGCCTGAGGCTTCTTGCTGTTTGCTATCATCAGCAGAAATGTCCTTTGAGAGTGCTGCCCAGGGCATCCGCAGTTTCTGAAGGAAGTTCAGACCCTTCCAATATCCTCATCCTGGTTCAGGCCACACAGTGACCTAGTGGCTGAGATCAGGCTGCTCCCCAGCAGGCTTGGTATGCATTCACATGCGCGCCAAGAGCAACAGTGACATTAGCACGGACTGTTTGGACTTCGAGCTGCATACCCAAGAGATCTCCAAGCTGCGAAGAAGGATCCTGGGGCAGGTATGAGGGAAGGAAAAGCTGGGTCCTATCCGGCTCAAGTATCAGGAGGCAGAGGACATGGCAGGGCAAGATGGATGTGTCTGTGCTGCTCAGTCCTTGTGGGACAGTCACCCTCCCAGACACCCAGAAAGCCCACAATCCACTTGGTGATGCTGGCACCGGTCAGGATGATGTCGCCGAAGAACATAACCCTTAGGTCTGGAAGGGGCTTGGTCTCCTCTACACAATGGAGGAAATCCCCAGGATCAGCAACTCTCAGGGCCACGAAGGAGCGCAGCTTTCTTTGCAAGTTCTGAAAGAGGCCACAAAGGCCTCTTAATAAGCACATCAGCTTTGCCAAAATCAGGATCCCCATTCAGCTTGGGGCTTGTTACAGTTTACCCTGCTGATGGCACACTAAACAGACTCAACCACCTAGGGATAGGGTCCTTCCTTGGAGTAAAACAGTGGTAAATCCCTGCTCTTCATACCAGAAAGCCACGCCAGTGCTGCCCCCTGCCGACCATGAAGCTCCAGCCAGCCTTCTGCATCCTGCTCTCTGGGGCCAACTCCAAAGGCTGTAAGCCATGCACCTTGTGTCTTTCAATTAATAATTTTTTTATTCTGGAAAAGCAAACCAAATTCATATTCATATAAACACTGACATTACAAAGTACAGGGAAAGGGGGAAAGGAGGACGAAATAAACCCTACTAATACTGTCTCACCCAACAAGACTGTAATGCTTTGTCCCATATTCAATCACTTATATAATAAAACCACAAATAAAATCTTCTCTGGAAGAAATACTGCTTCTCTTTGAGACGGCAGGGAAAAGGGACCAGAAGCTGGGGTAGGAGGCTTTATTCTTTTGGCAGATCCTTTCAGTCATTATAGATATTGCTGCACTGTTAATAAAAAATATATGCTTCTCTGTAAAGCATTAAAAAAAAAAAACCAAAACCAAAACAAAACAAAACAAAAAAACTCCCAAGAATGAGATGGCTGAGGTTTCAGCTCAAGTATCTCCAAGTACACTGGGCAGGTCCGTTCCCTGGCCTTTCTGTGTTATTTCTTGGTTGTTTTCCGGATCAATGCCATTCTCTAAAAGGAGAGAGAAACGAGCAATTACACAGTTGAAAGTCTGGAGCTTTTTAGAACATCTATAGGAAGCCAGATTGTGTGCTTTCCAGGCTTCCTTAATCCCAATCTTCTGATGCTGCTGCTTTTTTTTTTTTTTTTTTTTTTTTTTTTTTTTTTTTTTTTTTTTTTTTTTTTTTTTTTTTTTTTTTTTTTGAGACAGGGTTTTTCTCGCTTGTCCTGAACTCACTATGAAGCCCAGGCTGGCCTTGGACTCACAGCAATCCTCCTGCCTCAACCTCCCGAGTGCTGGGATTACAGGTGTGCGCCACCATGCCTGGATTATGTGGTGTTAGGGAATTGAACTCAGGTATTTAGCATTTGACTTAGTGCTGGCTAGGCAAGCGCTTTAACCACTGAGCCATTCCTCTAACCCTTCTTGTTTTTGAGACAGGATCTTGCTCTGTGTGATTCTGAACTCACTATATAGACCGGATTGGCTTGAAACTCATGGCAATCCTCCTGCCTCAGTCTCCTGAGTGCTGGGATTACAGGCATGTACCACCACGACCAGTTTCCCTGATCCCAATCTTTTGATATCTTTTTCTCTTTCTTTCTTTCTTTCTTTTCTTGAGACAGGGTCTTGATCTGTAGCTCAGGCTGGTCCTGAACTCACTGTGTAGTATAGGCTAGGCTTGGACTCACAACAATCCTTCTGCCATAGCCTCCCAAGTGCTGGGATTACAGTTTTGCACCACCATGCCCAGCTTTATTTGGTGTTAGGGAATCAAACTCAGGGCCTTAGGCAAGTGCTTTAATCACTGTGCCATTCTGCCAGGTCCCTTTCTTCCTTTCTTGAGATAGGATCTCTCTCTGTAGTCCAGGATGGCCTTAAACTGTGTGCCCCAGGCTAGCCTTGAACTCACAGTACTCCTCTTGCCTCAGCCTCCCTAGTGTTGGGATTATAGACTAGTGCTACTACACTCAGCTAATTTTTATGTGGTACTGGGGGATTGAACCCAAGGCCTTGTATACACTAGGCAAGCATTCTAACTAGTGTCCCATAGCCTCAGGCTCCCTAATCTCCTTTTCCAAGGTCATGGAAACAGCCTCAATTTCAAACTGGCTGCTATACCCAAAGGGAGTTGGCATTTCACCCTAATGATTTGCAGGGAAGAGAAACAACACTTAACAATTAAAAAAAAAAATGGCATTGTGGTTAAAGAACCCAGGAGGCTGAGGCAGGAGGACAGTCACAGCTGGCCTGGGCTACATAGTGAGATCAGGACCAGTCTGGGTTACAGGGTGAGACCCTGCCTCGAAAAGAAAAAGACTAACAATTTCTACTACTGCTCACTGCAGACACATGTAGATCACATTTCCATTTTTAATTCTGCCAGCTATTGGCAAAGTTACTACTTTGCTTTGCTCGCTTACTTTTTTTTTTTTTTAAAGAGAGAGGGTCTTGCTCTGTAGTCCTGGCTGATTCTCAACTCACTATGGAGCTCAGGCTAGCTCTGAACTCACAGCAATTATCCTGCCTCAGCCTCCCAAGTAGTAATATTACAGGCATGTACCACTATGCCCTGCTTTTATGTGGTGCTGCAGGATTGAACGCAGGGCCTCGTTTCCCAAACAAGTGCTATAATCACTGAGCTATGCTCCCAGCCCTGCTCACTCTTTTCGAACAAGAGATTGTCCCAACATTTTGCTACTTGTTAACTATGCCATGTTCAAACACAGTCTGAGCAATTTTGCAATACCCTGTCTGAAAAAAGTAAAAGTGAAGCGCCTGGGGATGCACCTCAGTGCAAAGGCTCTGGGTTCAATCCCCAGTATTGCAAAAACAAGCAAACAAACAAACAAATATTAAAAAGGGAAGAGGATGTATTTCAGTGTGAAGGTCTGAGGTTTAATCCCCCAAACAGACAAACAAAGTAGACAAGTGGAAGCAGAGTCAGACTGACAATCCAGAGCAACTTCCTTCTGAATAAGTATGGGCGGCTTCCTGGCAGGGCTTCCTCTGAGCTCCCTGCCCCAGGCACCAGGCTACGCAAAAGCAAAGGACACCCTCCCAGGACTCCCAGGCATACCTGCCCAGCCTGGAGAGAGCTCACTTGAAATTAAAGAGATAGATGACAACCTGTTAGAGAAGCCAACATGGCCACTGGATTGATCAGTGCCAGGGACAATCGCTCCACGGGAGAAGGGGGATTCCCGCACTGACCTCTAAGTTCCTTGTTAGGAGGGACAGAGAACAAAGTAAAACTGGAAACACAGGTCAGACACCTGGCAGAGCAGCCTGGGAACCACCCCTCAGCACAACGATAGTGCATTTTGTTGTTATTATTATTATTACTTTCATAGTACTGGGGATTAAACACGGGGCCTCCACTCTGAGCTGCATGCCTAGCCTTCCCTTTTTAAAGTTATTTATTTGACAGGAACTTGCTAAATTGCTCAGTTTGGGCCTAATTTTGAGATCCTCCTGCCTCAGTCTCTCAAAGTGTTGACATTACAAGCCTGCACCATTGGGCGTGGCTAAGTAGAGTGTATTTCTGTTATTTCTGGTTTCTTTGACCTGCTCTATTTAAAATGCTATATATGGTGTTTAAATCACAATGATAAAGGAAGATTTCATTAAGGAGGTGAGTTTCCTCATTGGAAGAATCTAGAATCAAGAGCTTCAAGTGGGGGGCTGGAGTAATGGCACAGTAATTAGAACACTTGCCTTGCAAGTGCAAGGCCCTAAGTTCAATTCCTCAGCACCACATAAGACTGGGCATGGTGGCACATGTCTGTAATCCCAGCACTTGGGAGGCTGAGACAGGAGGATTGTCATGAGTCCAAGGCCAGCCTGGGCTACAAAGGGAGGCCCTGTTTCAAACAAAAAAAGAAAAAAGAAGAGCTTCAAGTGACAGAAAGAACTGAGATCCCATGTGGTCTCAGCACCAAGGAAGTATCTGATCCCTGCTGCTTCTTGCCCTCTGAACTTCACTCTAGAGAATGAAGCTTGCTGGGTAGCAAAGTGAGACCCCTCTGAGAGGCAGTTCAAGAGATCAAACTGATTAACCAAACATGGTAGCGCAATGCTTGTAATCCCAGCACTTGGGAGGCTATGGCAGGAGGACTGCCAGGAATTCAAGGCAAGCATAGGCTACATAGGGAATTCAGGACCAGTCTATACTACAGAGTGAGCCCCCCCCCCTCAAAAATAGATCAAACTTTGGCTGTCCCCAGGGCTCTGGTGGACCCTCACCTGTTTATGAGCTTCTGTGGTACAAGCTTTTTTGTAGGGCCGGATTTCTTCAGAGCCAAATCCTGGAATCCACATGTTCCACTGGCGTTCTGCAAGAAGGCAGCATGAAGATTAAGCATAATAGGAAAAACATCAGGAGTGCAAAGAGAATCTAAACAGCATTGAGGGTGGAGCTAGAGGAATAGCTCAGTGGTTAAAGCACTTTCCCAGGAAGCTCAAGGCCCTGAGTTTGATTCCCTAGCACCATATATGCTGGGCATGGTTGCACCTGCTTGTAATCTCAGCACTGGGAGGAAGGCTGAGGCAGAAGGATTGCCATCAGTCGAAGGCCAGCCTGGGCTACAGTGCAAGACCGTGACTCAGAACAAACAAACAAAAAGTAGTGGGGTAGGCTGGAGGGATAGTTCAGTGGTTAGAGCACTTGCCTGGTGAGCACAAGGCCCTGAGTTGATTCTCTATCACTACACAAATTGGGTGCAGTGGCATTTGCCTGTAATCTCAGAACTAGGGAGGCTGAGGCAAGAGGACTGCTGTGAGTTTTAGATCAGCGTAGGCTACAAAATAAGTTGAGGACCAGCCTGAACTACAGAGCGAGACCCTGTCTCAAAAAAAAAAAAAAATCAAGGAGGAAGAATCTGGACACTAGCATTGTTGAGAGATTTTACAAAACACGAATAGAAAAATAGTACATGATTCTTCTAAAGAATTGTGTGTGTGTGTATGTGTGTGTGTGTGTGTGTGTTTCACAATGAGCTATATCTCTAGTTTTTTCATATTTTTAAATTAATTCATTAATTATTTTTTTGAAGCAGGGCCTTGCTCTATAGCTCAGGCTGGTCCTGAATTCATTATGGAGCCCAGGCTGGCCTTGAACTCATGGCAATTCTCCTGTCTCAGTCTTCCAAGTGCTGGGATTATGGGCATGTGCCACCATGCTTGGCTTAAGCAGTTCTAGAGAATTAAACCCAGGGCTTTGTGCTTGCTACGCAAGTGCTTTCACTGCTGAGTTATGCCCCAAGCCCTTATTATTATTGCTATTATTTAAATTTAAAACAGCATTTTAGTAATCATTAGGTTGCCCAGGCTATGCTTAAATTTTGGAATCTTCTTGCCTCAGCTTTCCAGAGTGCTGGAATTATAGGGGTACACTACCTTGCCAGACAGTTTTTTTGTATATGTGTGATGTTGGGATTGGAACCCACAACATTCACACTGAGCTCCATTTTTTACCCATTTTTTAATTTTTGATTTTGAGGCAGGGTGTGCTAGGTTGTTAAGTTACCCAGGCTGGGACTGAATTTGCAATCCTCCTGTCTCAATCTTCCAGAGTCCTGAGATTACAGGCCTGTGCTACTTGGTCTGCCTGTTTGTTTTTGAGACAAGGTCTCATTCTGTAGTCACAACAGGTCCTGAACTTATTATGTAGCCCAGGCCAGCCCCAGACTCACGACAGTTCTCCTGCTCAGGTTCTCAAGTGCTGGGATTTTTTCAAGCATATGCCACCATGCTTGGCTTACTGTTTTTGTTGTGTTTTGAAGACCAAGTCTAGCTGGACCTGGTGGTCAGGTCTAAAATCCTAGTGTTCTGGGAAGTTCAAGCAGAAGGATCATAAGTTTAAGTCCAGGCTGGGCACCGCAGCAACCCAGCAAGATCTGTAACAAAATCAAAAATAAAATGGGCTGGCCCTATCTCCTACTCTTCCTTCTGCCATGTGCTTCAATCACTGCCAGCCGCCCATGTATGGACTGTCATCTTTTTTTTTTTTTTTTGTCTTTTGTTTTGTTTTGGAACCAGGAATTGAACCCAGGACCTTGTGTGTGTCAGGCAAGCACTGTCCCACTGAGCTACCTCCTCGGCCCTGGAGCCCTTAGCCCTTCTAAAGCTGTAAACTAAAACAAATCTTTCTTCCCACTAAGGGGGAAAAAAAAAAGAACTAAAGATAAAGCTCAATGTGAAGGTTCTGGGTTTGATGCTTGGTACCACAGAAAGGAAAAAAAAAAAAAAAAAGGGAGAGGGTCTAACCATTTGTTTCAGGCTGGCCTTGAACTTACTATGTAGCCAGACTGGCCTCAAACTTTTTTTTTAAGACAAGGTCTCACTCTGTAGTCAAGGTTGGTCTTAAACTCACTAGAACCCAGGCTGGCCTCAAACTCACAGCAATTTTTCTGCCTCAGCTTCTGAGAATGCTGGGATTAGAGGCAGGCATCACCATGCCTAGTTTATGTGGTGCTAGGGAATCAAACTCAAGCCTTGTGCTTGCTAGGCAAGTGCTCTAACTACTATGTTATTCCTCCAGCCTGTTGACCTTGAACTTGTGATCTATCTACATCAGACTTCCAAGTGCTTGAGATTAAATGCATATGGCAAAGTGGCATCTAACCCACAGCCTCACACACGGTAGGTAACGCTCTACTTCTAAACTACTACCTACACCCATTATTATTATTGATACTGGAATTGAACTCAGGGACTCAACACTGAGCTACATTCCCTGCCATTTTACATATTTGATTTAATTTAATTACTTGTTTTTTGAGGCAAAGTCTTGCTCTATAATCCAGGCTAGACCTGATCTTACTACATGGCCTAGGCTGGCTTCAAACTCCTGCCTCAGTTTCCTGAGTGCTGGGATCTGTAGCCCAGGCTGGTCCTGAACTCACTATGGAGCCCAGGCTGGCCTCGAACTCACAGCAATCTTGTCTCAGCCTCTCAAGCGCTGGGATTACAGGCATGTGCCACCATGCCCGGCTTATGTGCTACTGGGAAAGAGAACTCACTTAGTGCTTGACTCAGTGCTTGCTAGGCAAGTGCTTTAACTGCCGAGTCATTCCTGCAGCCCCTATTTTTTACTTTAATATAGGATCTTGCTAAATCATGCACTTGTCCATGTTGGGCTTGTGCCATCAATCCTGACCTTCATGCCCTAACCTAAATGCTGGGATCACAAGCGTGCACTTCATTTTATGTGTGTGTGGGGTAACAAAGATTAAATCCAGAGACTTCGCACTGAGTTACAGTGGGGCATGGTGGTGTCTGCCTATAATCCCAGCACTTGGGAGGCTGAGGCAGGAGAACTGTCCTGAGTTCAAGGCCAGCCTGGGTTCCATAGTGAGTTTAGGAACAGCCTGGGCTACAGAGCAAGACCCTGTCTCAAATAAAGAGGTCTCACTCTATAGCCCAGGTTGCACATAAACTCATTATGTATCCCAGCCCAGCCTGAAACTTATGACAACCTCCTGCCTCCGCCTCCCATACCAGGCTTATGTGGTGCTAGAGAACCAAACCTAGGGCCTTGTGCTTGGGCGGCAAACACTTTAACCACTGAGGTATGCCCTCAGCCCGCATTTTTGAAACAGGATATCACTAAATCACTAAGTTGCTCAGGCTGGGCTCAAAGTCGTAATCTTTCTTCCTTATCCTTTTAGACTATAGGCTCGTGCCACCAGGCCTAGCAAGGAGGGTATTATGATCCTGCTTCAACAAATGAGGAAGCAAGCTCTGAGTGAATCAAGTAGGAAGTATAAGGTGGGTACAGCTGCAAAGTGGCAGAATTTGGTTTCAAATCGATTACCTGGCCATATTCTTTTACCATGGATGGATTTCTCTCCTGTATTTAGTGTTGCTATTTAATTATGTATTCTGAGACAGAGTTTCACTCTGTAGTCCAGGCTAGTGCTGAACTCACTATGTAGCCTATTCTAGCTTCAAATTCATGGCAATCCTCCTGCCTCAGCTGCCCGAGTACTAGGATTCCAAGTGTTGAGACACTACATTTGGCTTAGTGCTGTTACTGAATGAATACTTAACTATCAGGGTCCAAAAGTCTGGTGTCAGCCTGAAGGTTTCTCTTACTACACTTTTCCAGCACTCCTGGGGTGCAGATGTGGAGGTACCTCAGGAAGAAAGGAGACCACATACCTAGGTGTAGCTGAACATCCTTCACCTCTAGGGTGCTGGACTTGCGATGCCGAGCAAGCTGGCAGGCTGCTGTCACTACACTCTCAATAAAATCATCAGCAATCTGCAGCAGCATCTGAAGGAAGCAAAGTGGGCGACAGTAACCATGACAGTGACAGGGGAGGCTTCTGTTGCTGGGATAACACATATTTAGTCAGGCTTCTGATCAGTAGGCTGTAATCAGCATGGTGGTTAAGGTGGGATAAGGAAGGAGGACAACAGAAACACTGCTCAGGTCCAGTGCAAAACACGCCTTTCTGAGCATGGGCTTTTTGTACTTTCTACCCTGCTTCAGCTTCCCAGAGTACTAGGATTATTGAACTGACCAAAAGGCCCAGCTAGACTGTCTTCAAAACAAACCAAACCAAACAAAAATAGTAAGCAGGGATTGGTGGCATATACTGTAATCCCAGCAGTCCAGAGGCTGAGATAGGAGAATTGCTGTGAGTTCCAGGCCTTGCACTTGCTGGGCAAGTATTCTAACAGCTATGTTACTCCCCCAGCCCCAGTGCAATTTATAAGAGTCAAATCTTGGAAGCAGCCTATACATCCATCAACAGATAAATGGATGAAGAAAGTACAGTGTACTTTCTTTTTTTCTAGAGTGCTACTGTGCCATAAAAAAGATAAATTTTAATCACTTGTAGGAAAATGGATGCCTTTGAGACCATCAAGCTTATTGACATCAATCAGATATAGAAAGTTAAATATTGCATCTTTTCTTTAATATGAGAAAACCAAACCATGAAAAAGTAAAAGAGGTAAGAAAATAAGAATATAGACATCATAGAAAAGGAAAGAGATGTGTGTGGGCAATGAGAGAGCGAGAAAAGGGGAAAAGAAAGACAAAATGATCAGGATATGATGCATAAAAACACTAACTTCTCAGAGCTAGAGGAATGGCACAAAGGTTAAAGCACATGCCTTGCAAGCACAGGGCCCTAAGTTCGATTCCCTAATACCACATAAAGCTGGGCAAGGTGGCATATCCCTGTAATCCTAGCACTAGGGAGGCTGAGGCAGGTGGATTGTCCTGAGTCCAAGGCCAGCCTGGGCTCCACAGTGAGTTCAGGACCCACGTGGGCTACAGAGGGAGACCCTATCACACAAAAAAATAATTTCTCAAACTGATTGTTATTAGCATGTATCACAAATACATGCTAATAAAAAGAAAAGCTAAGGGGCTGGAGGAATGGCTCAGCAGTTAAAGTGCTTGCTTAGCAAGCACTAAGTCAAGCGCTAAGTACCCAAGTTCGATTCCCCAGCACCACATAAGCTGGGCGTGGTGGCGCACGCCTGTAATCCCAGCACTCGGGAGGCTGAGGCAGAAGGATTAACCTGAGTCCAGCCAGGGCTCCATAGTGAGTTCAGGTCCAACCTGGACTACAGAGCGAGACCCTGTCTCAAAAAAAAAAAAAAAACAACTAAACAAAGGGAGCAAAATAAATAAACTATAAACCTAATTTTTTTCTTTTGAGACAGGATCTCATTAACTCACTACACAGCCCAGGAAATATCTACAATATTCCTGCCTCAGCCTGTCAGAATGCTGAGATTACAGGCACATGCCAATAGGCCCAGGTACCAAGAGGTACCAACAACTATGTGAGAAACAAACAAAAAACCAGCTGGTAATATAGCTCAACTACGTGAGGAACTAACAAAAAACCAGCTGGTAATATAGCCCCATCTCAGAACCACAAATATAAATCAACAAAATAAAGAGTCTGGAGGAATGGCACAGTCGTTAAAGCACCTGCCTTGCAAGAACAAGGTCCTGAGTTCGATTCCCAGCAACACATAAAGCTGGGTGTGGTGGTGCATGCCTGTAATCCCTGTAAGCAGTTGAGAGGCTGAGACAGGCAGACTGTACTGGGTCCAAGACCAGCCTAGGCTACACTATTGAGTTCAGGACCAGCCTGGGCTACAGAGCAAGACCCTGTCTCAAATAAAGAATAAACAAATAAATAATCATAGTAAAGCAAAAAATATCTAAATCCACAAAGCAACTCTAACAAAAAATTCCAATATGGAACCTATACATCTGTAATTTCATCACTGAAGAGGCTGAGGCAGGAGGACTGCTGTGAGTTCAAGGCCAGCGTGGCCTACATAGTGAGTTCTGGACTGGCCTGGACTAGACTGAGATCCTGTCTTCAAAAAAAAATGAGGCAAACAAAAAAACAACAAACAACAACAACAACAAAAAAGGAGGGATGGCTCAGAGGTTAAAGTGTGTGCTAGCAACTACTAAGTCAAGTGCTAAGTGCCAGAGTTGATTCCGCAGCACCACATAACCCAGGCATGGTGGTGCACGCCTGTAATCCCAGCACTCAGGAGGCTGAGGCAGGATGATTGCTCTGAGTCCAAGGCCAGCCTGGGCCAGGACTAGCTGGGCCATAGAGCAAGACCCTGCCTCAAAAATAAATAAATAAATAAATTTTAGTATATGTGCTGCCAAAGAGAGCACAATAAATAAAGTTTTAAAAGGGAAATTCCAACAAAGTTTTTTTATATTTTTAGAGGTGCAAGAGTTTGAACATAGCACCTCCTGAAAGTTAAGCAAGTACACTCTCAATAAGCCATGCCTCCAGCTGTTCCAATAAACTTTTTTTTTTGAGTTGCAGTCTCATTCTGTAGTCCAGGTTGGTCTGAACTTGATATGCAGCCCAGGCTGACCTTGAATGCACAGCAATCCTCCTTCCTCATCCTCCCAAGTGCTGAGACTAATAGTGGCATGCACTACTACATCTAGCTCAGGGCCTTGTGCTTACTAAGCAAGTGCTCTAACTGCTGTGCTATTCCTCCAGTCCAAGGTCACTGTTCTTAACTGCATCCTATACCAACACCAGACCTTAGGTACACAGTCTCTGGTGTTCCCAAACCCACCTTACCTCTTCCACATCTTCATCCAGCTGTTCGTTAGGATCCACTTCTCTTACTAAATCCTGTAATTTCTTCTTAGTCAATACCTAAAGGTAATTGGGAGATTTTTCTGTGAGTATTAAGAAAGCAAAACAACTTCTAAAGAAGAGCTATCAAACGGTTGGATTCAGTTTCAAGTTTCCAGAGAGTCTGCAGTCTGGTTTACCTGCTGGTACTTGCACTCTCAAGACAGAAGGAGCCGGGAAAAGGCTAGAAGAGTGGTGTGGAAGAGGCTAGCACGCCTCAGTCAGCCGTAACTCTTCTTCTTGTTGCTCACTCCCCTCTCTCTACATTAAGCTCAGTGTCCCCTCTGTACTGGTCTGCCTTTGGACACACTCCTCCTTCCCTCTTCCTATCTGCTTGGCTCACGGGGCTCCTTTCTGATGCCTTTCTTGGCCTGCCCAGGTAAAAGCATCACTTCTGACTTTAGTTTCCTCTGCAGTCTGCACCCTTTCATCAATGTGCATATTTATAAACTTCTCTCTGTCTGATTTACTAGGTTAAGATCTCTGTGAGAGCAGGGAACATGTATCATCTTGGGATAATTCATTATATGTATGGATAACTATCATCCCTCTATAATAAAGGAAGTATCCTGTCGCATATACATCATTAAAAGCTGGGCTGAGATAGGAGGATTGTTGTGAGTCCACGGCCAGCCTGGGCTCCACAGTCAGTTCAGGTACAGTCTAGGCTATAGAGCAAGACCATGTCTCAAAAGAAAAAAAAAATTAACTGACAATTAAGTTGACAGAAAGCCAGGTATGGTGATCCATGCCTGTGATTCCAGCACTTGGGAGGTGTTGTGGTTAGGATCTGGAGTGTCCCCCAAAAGTCTCATGTATTTTAATGGAACCATGCGATGTTGGTGGATTGGGGTCTGGTCTGGAGGGGTGGATTACAGTTAAGAATAAAGGCAGTGAGTTAGGATTAACGGTGTGTAGTGGCCACACCTGGATGCAGGAGGGACTGGGTACTGGGCGGAGACAGTGAAAGGATACATAAGCTGCACCTGCCTTCCTGGAGGATTGGGACTAGTCTCAACTAGCCTCAGCTTCTCTTCCTGTTTGTCTGGGAAAGCTGCCTCCACCTCTCTCTGCCATGTACTTCGATTGTTGCCGGCCACCCCTGAATGGACTGTGACCTTCGAGACTGTAAGCTAAAATAAACCTTTCCTTTCCTAAGTTTGTGGGTGTCGGGTATTGAGTTACAGCAACGAAGAAGTGACTAAGACAGGAGGCTTAGCAGGAGAACTGCTATAAATTCAAGGTCAGCTATACTACACAATGAGATCAGGACTACAGAGAGGTTGGACTACAGAGTGAGACCACATTTCAAAAAAAAGGCACTATCTTTACTGTGGGTCTATTTATTTATTTCTGGGTTAGGAACTATAGGCCTATGCCACCAGATTCAGCTTACTTTTATTACATTACCATCATGCTCCATTAAATACCTGCAAAGATTATTTACTGTCTAAAATTTCCAGTGGAAAGCTGGGTCTGGTGGTACATGACTGTAATACCAGCACTCATGAGGCTGAGGCAGGCAGATGGCCACGAGTTCAATGCCAGCCTGGACTAAATAGTGAGTTCAAGACCAACCTAGACTACCAAATGAAACCTTGTCTCAAAAAAAAAAAAAGAATCCATATTCACATATTCAACATACGTTGGTCATCTGACTCTAACCAAATCTTTCCCATTCACCTTTGCTGTCCCCTCCTCTAATTCCCTTGAATTGCTTCCTCATTCATTCTACTTAGCCTTCAAGACTCAAGTTTAGATACTGACTAGCAAATGCAGGCTCTGGGGGGAGGGACAAAAGGAGAGTGGGAAAGTCCCTGTCACCTTGACAAGATACATATGTGCACAAAATGCTCAACTTCACTGTAAACCTTAAATTTTGCACTTATATATATCAATAAAATGGGGGGAAAAACACAGGCTCTGAGTTTGATTTCCCAGAATCATATAAAGATGGGTGTGGTGGCACATGCCCGTAACCCCAGAACTTTGGAAGGCTAAGGCTGGAGGATTGCCACGAGTCCAAGACCAGCCTGGACTACACAGTGAATTCAGGACCAGCATGGGTTACAGAGTGAGACCCTGTCTCAATAAATAAATAAAGCAAACAGATCAATATGGAAATTAATGATAGAAGCTACATGAAATAAAAAGAGGAATGGCAGACTTTTTGAAATAAAGAACCCATTTAGAATTTTATTTAACAACTGTAACTAACATATAAAGCACCTGTCATTCAGGGTGCTCTGTTAGTATTAGCAAATATGTATGGATGAATGAACACAACTGCAGAATCAAATATAACAGAACAAACACTAACAAATACTGTACAAGACAATTCGATAAAGAATGTTAGAATTCTTTTTTTTTTTTTTTTTGAGACAGAATCTTATTTTGTAGTCCAAGCTGGTTCCTAAATCACTATGTAACCTAGGCTGGCCCATCACACATGGCAATTCTCTTGCTTTACCCTCTCAAATGCTGAGATTATAGGTGTGCTATACCACATCCAGCTTATGTGCTTCTGGGGAATCAAACTCAGGGCTTTGCAGTTGCTCGGCAAGTGCTTTAACCACTGTGCTATTCCTCCTTTAGAATTCTAAAGGTAGGAATATATCTGAGGCTCCTGAGATAGCCATCCCTCAAAATATTACTGGCCCAAATAATAAAAATAAGTGCCAACAGATGTGAGGGCAATTTGGCTGGGACATCTGTCACCCCATTGATCACCAGGGTTGATTTCTCTGATTTGGCTGACTAGGCAAGTGTCCCCTTACTCCTTCATCATTTATTGGGGTTTGGATCTGGAATACCACCCAAAAGTCTCATGTATTTGGGTGTTTTGGATTGTCTATGGAACCATTTGCTGTTGGGAGATTGGGGCTGGTCTGGAGGGGTGACTTCAGGTGTGTAGACTCGATTACAGGCACGTGGTAGAACCTTACCACACCTTCCACACCTGGATCCAGTAGGGGCTGATCACTGGGATGGGACCTGGAAGTATATATATGCTGCTACCTTCCTCTCACTAGATGAGACTGGACTTGATGGGACTTGCCTTCCTGTTTGTCATGTCTTGAGGAGCAGTCTCCATCTCTGCCTCTGCCATGTACTTCCACTGTTGTGCGTTGCCCCTGAAATGGACTGTAACCTTCTCAAACTGTAAGCTAAAATAAACCTTTCCTCCTCTAAATTTTTGGGTGTCAGATATTGAGTCACAGCAATGAAAAGTAACTAAGACACCAATCCATGTGTGTTCCTCCCAAAGCTGCACACTAGGTCAAAGAAGATGCCCTTTTCCGTTTCAGAAGGACCATACTGTAGTCAAGTAGCTGCCAAAACCTATCAAGCTCTCACTAAGTGCCCACTGAAGGGAAAAGATAAGAGGACAATACCTGATTATTTTCGGGGCTAAGACGACCTCCTGTCCCAGGAGTGCCTGGTATCTTTACTACAGTAGTGCTATTGGCCATGGAGCCCTGTGGAGGCGTGCTGGCTGGTTCCGGTTTTATGGATGAGAAATTGGAGAGGTTGATTAGTGCTGAGGGGCCAAACTGGTTCATAATCTGACGAGCTTTGGACTTCAGCTCATAGAGCTTATCAAGATCCTGTTTCTTTTTGGAGCTGTGAGGACCAAGGCCAATCAACTGGAGAAGGAAAACATGAGAATTAGCAACACTTGTTACGAATGATGAGTTTTGACAGTAAATAATTACAGGATGCCTTCAGTATGCCTGGGGATGGTGACCAGCTGAGACCTGCATACTGAAACAGAATGAGGCGTATTCACTGCTCTCACCTGATATTTAGAAATCATCTCGTCTCCAAAAGTAAATGGAATCATCCACAAATTGAAATAAAAAGGAAAATGAAATGAGGAATCTTATGTACAAAACTAAGGTAGAACATGCAAGACATTTTGGATGGCTTTACATAAATATAATACTTGGGTAAATATTAATACTACATGCATTATTTAAGTAGCCAAATAGTGGTAAATTCGAATACATCACGGCACAATCAAATACTTAAAATTCAGTAATGAAGCTTCAGAAAACCTATTAGTTCATTTTGGCACTTCAAAACATGCTTGAGTC
Source organism: Ctenodactylus gundi (assembly GCA_004027205.1). Lineage (NCBI taxonomy): Eukaryota > Metazoa > Chordata > Mammalia > Rodentia > Ctenodactylidae > Ctenodactylus > Ctenodactylus gundi. The sequence continues at coordinate 666,432 of PVKB01000377.1, forward strand.
TAGGTCAGGGCTATGCCAAATAAACACAAACTTTTAGCAACTGTTAAGAGTTCCTCCTCATCATTCGTCTCTGAGTGTTAGCTGTCTTTAAGTACATGCAGAGAGCTTGGCCTGAAGCAGCAAGAGTCCTGTCATACAGCCACGTGGGTAGCTCTGGACACCAACTCTAATGTCATTAGGGCCAGAAGCATAATCACCACATTCTGCCCACAGTGGCCTCGAAGAGCTACTTACAGCTATCTGAGTGTCTAGATCTTTAATTACATCGGCAACAGCTGTGAGCCCAGTGAAATGAGGGGCAGCCATTTTCAGAGCTACCTGTAAATGAACAACTACCATCAAGTACCACCCTTGCCATAGAAGCATGAAAGTCATGTGGCCTGACATGACTTCACCAACCAGAACCCAGGCAAACTGGATTCAGGGAAATAATGTCTCTTTGTCCCTAATAAGTGTACCTCAAAATCCTTCCTTCATAAACAACTTTAAAAATAAATGATGAATATTTTTAAATGAAATATGGTGGGCAGGAGGCATAGCTTGGTGGTTAAAGTGCTCACCTTAGCATGCACAAAGTCCTGGGTTCAACCCCCAGAATTGCACAAAAATTAGCTGGGTGTGGTGGCACACACCTGTCATCCCAGAACTCAGGAGGCTGAGGTAGGAGGATTGCCATTAGTTCAAGGCCAGCCTGGACTATAGAGCAAGACCGTGTCTCAAACAAACAAATAAAAAACACTTAGACCTCCCAGGGGGGAAAAATAACTAATGATGGGGCTGGGAGTACAGATAGCTTAGTGACAGACCACGTACTTACTATGTGTAAGGCAATGATAATTATAGTTGAAATAAACTGTGTTCCCATAAAATGATTTTTTTTTTTTGAGACAGGGTCTTGCTCTGTAGCCCAGGCCAGTCCTCAACTCGCTATATAACCCAGGCTGGCCTTGAACTCACAGCAATCCTTCTGCCTCAGCCTCCAGAGTACTGGGACGACAGGTGTGTGCCACTGAACATGGTTTAGGCCAACTTTCTGGTCAAGAGCCAGCCAATGGTGGATAGCAGGGTACCCGATACTGTTTGCCACTTCACTCCATGTGCTACAGCCAGGCCAGGTGATACACACCTATAATCCCAGCACTCTGGAAACCTAGTGTTGGAGGACTGCAAGTTGGAGCCCAGCCAGGGCAACTTAGTCTTAGAGAGAACCTGTCTCAAAATCAAAAATAAAGAAGGGAGAGGCATGTACCCCAGTATGAAAGCCCTAGGTTCAACCCCCAATACTGGAAAAGAAACCAAAGGAAAACAAGTAAAATTGCATGTGACCCATATCTCCTCTCCTACCTACAAAAGTTACCCAGGGAACAGTCAGGACAGAAAAAAAAAAAATCTTTCACACGGCAATAGTTTTTCTAACGTTATAAAAGCAGAATATTTTCTAAGGGCTACTTCTGCACAAAAGCCTTATTAAAAATTATCAAGGGGCTGGAGGAATGGCTTAGCAGTTAAAGTGCTTGCCTAGCAAGTGCTAGATCAAGTGCTAAGTACCCAAGTTCAACTTCCCAGCACCACATAAACTGGGTATGGTGGTGCACACCTGTAATCCCAGCACCTGGGAGGCTGAAGCAGGATTGCCCTGAGTCCAAGGCCAGCACCTGGACTCCATAGTGAGTTCAGGACCAGCTTAGGCTAAAGAGTGAGACCATTTCTCAAAAAATAAATAAATAAATAAAATTTAAAAAATAAATAAAAATTCTCAGCTCTTGCCAAGATTCTTGGTCCTTCTGAGGAAGCTGAAACCGTGTGCAGAGAAGCCCTTGCTCATGTGATGACTAGCATCATGCCCACAGGGCAAGCTCAGCATGTTCCACACCAAGGCCTCAGTGTCTCAGGTCACCTGCATCCACTCTGCCCTCATTCTACAAAATGATGAGGTGACTGTCACAGAGGATACGATCAATGCCCTCATTAAAGCAGCCAAAAAGTGTTCAATCTTTTTGGCCTGGATTGTTTACAAAGGCTGTGGCCAAACTCAGCATTGGTCAGGAGCCTCATCTGCAATGGAGGGGCTGGAGGACCTGCTCCAGCAGCGTGTTTCACGCCAGCAGAAGGACCAGCTGCAGGGAACAACAAGGAGGAAGCAAAGAAAAACCTGTGGAGTTGGCAATGACATGCACTTTGTACTAAACTAGCTCAAGAGCTGAGGCACAGCTCAGTGGTTACAGCCCCTGGTTTAATCCCCCAGCATCACACAATAGATGCCTATAATCCCAACACTAGGGAGGCTGAGGCAGGAGGACTGCAGTAAATTTCAGGCCAGCATGGGCTGCATAGTGAGCTCAGGAACAGCCTGAGCTTCAGAGTGAGACCCTATCTCAAAACAAGCAGGGGCTAGAGGAATGGCTCAGCAGTTGAAGTGATTGCCCAGCAAGCTCTAAATACCTGAGTTCAATTCCCCAGCACCACATAAGCCAAGTGTGGTGATGCACGCCTGTAGTCGTAGCACTTGGGAGGATGAGGCAGAAGGATTGTGTGAGTCCAAGGCCAGCCTATGCTCCATAGTGAGTTCAGGACCAGTTTGGGCTACAGAGACCCTGTCTCAAAAAGCAAAACAAATGTTACTTCTGTAATATGTCAACTAAAAACCTAAAATGTGCCGGCTTGATAACAAACCCCTGTAATCCTAGCAGCACCGGCTGAGGTAGAAGGATTGTAAATTTGAGGCCACTCTGGGCTATTCAGTGAGAGTTCGTGGCATTAGAAAGGCCTGGGGGGGGGGGGGGGGGGGCGGGGGGGGTGGGAAGAGACCAGGTTAGGGCTGTAGCTCAGTGGTACAGCACCTCTGGGCTCCACTCCACAGTATGAGAAACAAAACAAAAGAACTGGTGACTCAACTGTGCTGCTAAATATAGCTGTATCCTCATCACTCAGGTGTACCCTCATCACTGGAGCTTCAGTTAATATATTACTCAAATACTGTTCCCTCAGCCTTCAATAGATTTCCCAAATCGTACTTGAATATTTTTCAAAATAAGTACAGATTTTTCTTTCTGATTTTTTCATAATGAAAATTTTTGTTATTAAACAATAGAACCACATTTTAAAAATCCCCAAACTCAACACCTAAGACCTTTCTTTCCCCGGGCCCTGTAACCCCAGCAATTTGGGGGGGGGGGGGCGGAGGCAAGAGAATCACACTTGCATGGCAGTCAGGCACCCCACCACCAAGGCACCGAGATCCAGCCCAGGGCCTTCACCCTGAACTCCACTAGCAGGCTATTTTTATTTTTTTATTCTTATTTTGTTTGAGACAAGAGTTTTGCTCTGTAGTCCAGGCTGGTCCTGAACTTACTATGCAGCCCAGGCTTACCTTGAACTCACAGTAATCCTCCTGACTCAGCCTCCCAAGTGCTGGGATGACAGGTGTGTACCATCATGCCCTGTTTCTAGACTATTTTTATTTTTGATTTTGACACAGGATCTTGCTAATTATTTCAAGAAATCTCTCTAGATAGTGAGAAGTTTTATATCTCTGTACTTTTCTTTTGAGACAAGATCTTACTCTGTGGCCCAGGTTGGTCCTGAACTCACTATGCTGTCCTTCGCCTCACGGCAATCCTCCTTCTTCAGCCTCCCAAGTGCTGGGATTACAGGCTGTACCACCACACCCAGCTTTATGTGGTGCTGGGGAATTGAACCCAGGGCCCGGAGCTTATAAGGAAAGCACCTTAACTGCTGTACCATTCCTCCAGCCCCTGTACTTTATTTCTAAATAAAAACCTCTTCTATCTATTCATCTATTCTTACAAAAAGTAGCTGCTAAACTGACCAGGCTGGGCTTGGCCTTGCAATCTTCCTGCTTCAATCTCCCAGAGTGCTAGGTTTACAAATTTATACACAGGGCCCAGTCCAGCCCCAAAGTTAAAAGACACTTCTAAAAATGATCCGAAACTCAGGTGCCGCCCCCCCCCCAAAAAAAAATAAAAAGACTGATATGTTCAATCTCAAAAAAATTACAAATGCTTTTCCCAGATGTGTTGGCACACACCTATGATCCCACCTACTCTGAAGGCTGAGGTGAGAGGATCAGAAGATTCAGTCCAGGTTGGGTAATTCAGCAAATTAGTCAACCTGCTTTTTGGTGCTGGGGAAAAAATATCTACCCATCTCTGGGAGGCAGAGGCAGAAGGACTACAAGTTTGAGCTCAGTCTGGGCAATGTAACAACTTTAGAGAGACTCTGTTTCAAAATAAAAAATATAAAAGGCTGCAAATATAGATTAATAAGTAAGTGCTAGTTTAATCCCCAGAACCAAACAATGAAAAAAATGGGAAAAAAAAAATTTTTAAAGGGCTGGGGCATAGCTCAATGGTAAGAGTACTTGTCTAACAATCACAAAGGCTTAAATTCAACTCCCAGACCACATAAATCAGGCATGGTGACACACTTTTGTGAACTGTAATCTCAGCTCTCAAGAAGCAGAGACAGGAAGATTACTGTGAGTTTAAGGTCAGCCTGGGTTACATAGTGAGTTCAGGGCCAGCCTGGGCAAGAGAGGTGAGATTCTGCCTCAAAAAAGAAAAAGCTAGAATTAAAAACAAAAACATGTGCCTGAGACAATAAAAAGCAATGCAAACCCTCCTACATTGCTGTTTTAAGTGTAAAATGGAGCAGACTTTTAGAAAACAAATCATCGGGGTTTTTTTTTTTTTTTTTTCTTTTTTTGAGACAGGGTCTTGTTTTATAGCCCAAGCTCGTCCTGAACTCACTGTGTATGCCAGGTTTGCATTGGACTCATGGCAGTCCTCCTGCCTCAGCCTCCCGAGTGCTGGGATTACAGGCATGCACCACCAAAACTGGCTTATGTGGTACTAGGGAATCAAACTCATGGCCTTGTGCATGCTAGGCAAAAGGTTGAATTTCTGTGCCATTCTTCCAAGCCCCAACAGTTTCTTATAAAGTTAAATGTGGTGCTCGCTGGGAGCTGCAGGCAACTGCAAATGAAGGAAAGCTTGTGTGGAGACAGGAACATCTGATGGATGTGGGAGAGGAAGGTTCTCCCCAACAACAGACAGGACTCGGTGTAGTCCTGAGCTGCCGGCATACACAGACCACCGTCGGAGGAAAGCCTGGAGGCCAGAAACTCAGCCTGAGAGACAGGCAGAGCCAGCAGAACCATGAGGAGAGGTGGTAGTATGTCTCCTACAAAAAGACCTGACACCACAGAAAATGATACCAGGGATCCTAAAATAGCAGAATCCCAAGATGAAAAAGACAAAAAGGATGATAACTTCTGCACCCAGAAATACTTTGAATTAAAATAGGAAATGAAACAGATAATACAAGAGATATACCAGGACACAGCTAAACTAACAGCAAACACTGAAAAGCAATTAGAGGAGAACAAAGAAGGTATCAACCAGAAGACAATAAAGGCAATACAAGAAATTAGGGAAGAATGCAACAGAGACATAAAAAAAAATTGAATGCAGCAATTCAGGAAGTGAAAAAAACACAGGAAATAATAAGCAACCACTTCAAACATTTTCAGAATAGAATGTCAGACGTAGAAGATAAAATGATTGAGCTGCAACATACAGGCCATTAAGAACACAAAGTAAAAAAGGAAGAAAACAAATCATTACAATGGCTGATAGATGATTGAAAATTTCCCGAATCTAAGAAAAGAAATGAACATAGAACTACTGCAGGCATACAGAACACCAAACAACTTTGTTGAGAAGAGATCCTCATCATGACACATCATAATTAAAATACTAGAAACCCAACACAAAGAGAAAATACTAAAAGCTGTAAGAGAAAAACAGAAGGTAACCTACAAAGATAAGCCCATCAGGAGAACTTCAGACTTCTCAACCCAGACTCTAAAGGCCAGGAGATCATGGAGCAATGTCATCCAAGCACTAAGAGAACATAAGTGCCAACCAGGACTGCTATATCCAGGAAAATTATCTTTTAAATTAGAGGGATAAATTAAAACTTTCCGAGCTGGAGGAATGGCTCAGCGGTTAAAGTGCTTGAGCAAGTGCTAAGCCACGTGCTAAGTACCTGAGTTTGATTCCCCAGCACCACATAAGCTGGGCATGGTGGTGCATGCCTGTAATCCCAGCACTTGGGAGGCTGAGACAGGAGGATTGCCATGAGTCCAAGGCCAACCTGGGCTCTGAAGTGAATTCAGGACCAGCCTGGACCACAGAGTGAGACCCTTTCTCAAAAAAAAATTTTTTTTAAATTAAAACTTTCCATGATATAGAAAGCTTAAAGAAATTTGCAGCCACTAAGCCAGCATTAGAGAACACTTAAAGAAAACTTAGAAAGCAAAAGGGAGGCCAACGACACCAATGACCCCAGAATAAAAGCGACAACAGCTAGAGGAGAATGAGCTGAGAAAAAGTAAGGCTATGCATGAAATTGGGATCAACAGATAGGTAAGGGTAAGCCAAATTGGGCAAAATGTCAATAATCATTGAATATGAGTAAACAATATATGAAATTTTTAAAAAATCTGAAATAACTAAGCATAGCTATTTATCTATTGCTTTAATTGTAATATACTTATGTGATACAGATTTAGGTCCATTTAATGTAGCAAACTGATAGTCTTAAGCTTGTTTAATGTAGCAATTCACTTTTTTGATGTTGAGTGTGAGTTTATCCTCTTTGAGAGAGGCAGAAAGATAAGCAGCACCAAAATAACTTGAAGGAAAGGTAACATCTAAAGAGAAAATGTAAAAAAATAGATTAGTATTTAAATCATTTGATTGATGTACTTCTAAAACAGTACCAGCTGTTCTATGAAATCTGTGAAATCTCCCCACATCATTATTAATAGTAGTGTGCAAAACAGAATAATAACATGCAACATGGGTAAGTGACAAAAAATCTTTTAAAAATACGTATGCATGAATATATGAATGGATAGGCAGATAAAATTATAAACTAAACCTAGCAGAATGTTAGTAATCCATGAAATGTGAGTAAATAAGTTATGAAATTTAAAACTTCTGAAATCACTAAATTTGCCTTCATATCTGTTACTTTAACTATACTTACGTGATATAGATTTAAGTTCAATTAATGTAGCAAAGTGATATAGTTTTAAGTTCCTTTATTGTAGCAAATCACTTATTAGGCCTTTGATGTAAGTTTATCCTAAGAAAACTGATTGATGTAAAATAACCTTATGACTGTACAAATATGTACCTTCCAGTACTCAGCTAAGGCATTTGAAATTTAACTTTTCTTCTTCTTTCTCATATTTATTAATCTTTTGAATTACATGCTTATAGTTCTTATGTGGACTGGTGAGTAAGGCTAGGTTTAAAATTATCAACAAAGATATAGCAAAATACAGAAAAAAAGAACTTTTTGGCAAATATCCCAATAAAGAGATCGCTGGATTCAGAGAAGAAGCATCAAGATTTGACCACTGTGGCCCATTCGACGAATAGGAAGCTGAGCTAAAGAGTGGTGACCTAAGTGAAATGATATAGATGCAGAAGATTAAATATGTTAAGTACTGTATAGTTTCTCTGACTTGGGAAACCCAGAACACAGACATTCTATAGAACCACATGATGTGTTAGCCAGAGTTGGGGGGTAGGGATGGGGAGGGTGTGGGAGGGTCAAAAGTCGATATATATATGCACAGAATACTCAAGTTCATTGTAAACATTATGTATTGTATATGTATATTAATAAAAATAGTGGGAAAAAAGAAAAGAAAAATGTGGTGCAATCCGACTTGGGACTCCCTTCTGGATAATGGGCACTTTTACCCCTTTGTCCTTTCTTTCTGAATAAAGACTTTCACTACACTGTATTTTTTTATTTTTGTCTATTTTTTGTGATTTTTTTTTCGATTGTGGAATAGGGAATTGAACCCAGGGCCTTGCGCGTGCCATGCAGGCGCTGCACCACTGAGCTACATCCTCGGCCCATCACTACTACACTTCAAAAAAAAAAAATTGTTAAATGTATACTTATCAGTGGATTTGACAATTCTACTCGAATGTATTTATCCTAGAAAAATGAACTTACATTTACACATACATGTGTATGCGAATGTTTATGACAACATTTAAAAACAAAAAAAAGACCAAGTTACAGGGCTGAAGGAATGGCACAGATGTTACAGCACTTGCCTAACAAGCACAAAGCCCTGAGTTCAATTCCCCACCACCACATAAAGGTAGGTTTGGTGGCCCATGCCTATAATCCCAGCACTAAGAAGGCTGAGGTAAGAGGATTGCTGTGAGTCCAGAGCTAGTATGGGCTATACAGTGAGTTCAGAACTAGCCTGGGCTACAGAGAAAGACCCTGCCTCAAAAAAAAAAAAAAAAAAAAAAGACAGGGCCTCACTCTGTAATCCAGGCTATTACTGAACTCCCTATGTAACCCAGGCTGGCCTCAAACTCACAGTAATCCTCCTGCCTCAGCCTCCCAAGTACAGGGATTATAGGTGTTCACCAACATGCCCAGTTCATGTAGTGTTGGAGAACTGAACCCAGGGCCTTGTGTTTGTTTGGCAAAAACTTTAACTACTGAGCTATGGCCCCAGCCCTGGAATTTTATTCTATTTTACTTATTATTATTATGTGTGTACCTTCATCTTCCTGCCTCAAGCTCCCAGAGTGCTGAAACGACAGGCTTATGCAATCATAACTAGCTCCAAAAGAATTTTATTTACATATATATTAAGTACATCACAGGGCTGGAGGAATAGCTCAGTGATTCAACGCTTTCCTAGCAAGCTCAAGGCCCTGGGTTCGATTTCCCAGCAACACATAACCTGGGAGTGGTGATGTATGCTTGTAATCCCACCACTTGGGAAGCTGAGACAAGAGGTCGAAGGTCCTGTAATCACCAGTATCACAAGGGGGAAAAAAAGACCCCAGCTTTCTCTAGGCATTTATTCCATTAAAAAAAAAAAAAAAGCTGTGGGAATATGGAAATAAAAGGCCAGATTGTCTTTACAAACCTTTTTACTTCTTAAGGTCTAAAAATTTATTATTTAAACAAAATACTTAGCTAGGCCTGATGGCACAGGTATGTAAAACCAGCATTCTGGGAGGCTAAGGAAGGAGGATCCCAAGTTGAATTTAGCCTGGGCAATTTAGTGAGATCCTGTCTCAAATAAACATTAAAAAGTGGCTGAGGATGTAGCTCAGGGCAAAGGCCCTGGGTTCAATCCTTAACACAAATAATAAATAAATAAATGACTGTAATCAAGAAGACTACAAATCTAATGGCATAAAAGTCCTATACTGTGGCATATAATGTGACTTAATAAATGCATATTCTACTTGGCTGTTTCTGGCTTCAAGCTGTATCTGAAGGAGTTCTTATTTCTCAGACTAAAAAAAAAAACAAAAAAGACTGGGCCTAATAGTATAGATATGTAATCCCAGCCTTCTGGGAGACTGAGGCAGGAAGATCATGAATTCAAGTTCAGCCTGGGCAATTTAGTAATTGAGAGACTGTCTCAAAATCAAAAATAAAAAATGGGGTAGGAATATAGACTTTTAGCCTGTGACACAGAGCAACAGAAACAAGGAACTTTTTTTCTAGTTTGAAGCTAACACTTATTTTGGCCAGTTTGATTTAGTGCAGGTGGTCTTTGTTTTCAGATACAGTCTCACTCTGTAGTCCAGGAGGCCTCAAACTCGCAGCAATCCTTCCACTTCCACCACTCCAAGTGCTGCAATTACAGGTGTGTGCAAGACAAGCGCTCTAATTAATGAGTGATGCCCTCAGCTCAGGTTTTTTGTTTTGTTTTTGAGACAGGATCTGGCTTTGTAATCCAGGATAGTCTTGAACTCATTACATAGCCCAGGCTGGCCTCCAACTCACAGCAATCCTCCTGCCTCGGTTCAGACTGCAGATGTGCACCACCATGCCTAGTTTATGTGGTAGTTAGGGAAACCAGGGCCTTGTACTTGCTAGGGAAGTACATTAACCAGTGTTATTTCTCCAACCTATCCCAGGTTTTGATTTATGGAAAGGCGTTATTAGTACAGTAGGTAAGGATGTGAACTCTGGTGACAGTGAGTTCAAGTAGCAATGCTGCCACTTAGCTATAAATTCTTGAAGAAGTTACCTACTCTCTTTGTGTTGCAATTTCTTTACCTAAAAAGTGAAATTAATAAAGTACACCTAAGTTCAGTATGCTACTATGTGCTATAATCCTATCACTCTGGGAGGCTTAGGCAGAAGACTGGAATTTTTTGTTTTTTTTAAGACAGGGTCTCGCTCTGTAGCCCAGGCTGGTCCTAAACTTACTATGAAGCCCAGGCTAGCCCTTGACTCAAGACAATCCACCTGCCTCAGCCTCCCAAGGGCTGGGATTACAGGCATGCTCTACCACACCCAGCTTATGTGGTGCTGGGGAATTGAACTCAGACACTCAGTGCCTGACTTAGCTCTTGCTAGGCAAGCGCTTTAACCACTGAGCCATTCCTCCAGCCAAGGAGACTGCAAATTTGATCAACCTGAACAATTTAGTAAGACCCTGTCTCAAAATTTAAAAAATCAAAAACAGAAACAATGAATAGGATATGTAGTTCATTGAGAGGGCCCCATGTTTGATACTCAGCACTGCAACAATAACAATGATGTGTACCTCATATAACTGTTTTGACAATTCACTAAGTTTATTAAGCTAAAGCCCTTAGAAGAATATGTAGGGTTTTTTTTCTTTTTCTGAGACAGGGTGTCGCTCTGTAGCCCAGGCTGGTCCCAAACTCACTGGTATAGCCCAGGCTGACCTTGGACTAAGGACAATCCCCCTGCCTCAGCCACCAGAGTACATGCTCTACCATGCCCAGCTTCATGTAGTGCTGGGGAATCGAACTCAGGGTCTTGCACTGGCAAGGCAAGCACTTTTAACTGCTGTGCCATTCCTCCAGCCCCTAGAAGAATGCATATTAATAAACACATTTATTAATAATATATACATGTTTACATCTCTTTTTAGTTGTAAAAATCAGAGTATGAAAGTGGGGCTGGGGACTGAAGGAACAGCTCAGTGGTTAAAGTGCTTGCCTAGCAAGTGCTAAGTATCCGAGTTCGATTCCCCAGCACCACATAAACTGGGCGTGGTGGCACATGCCTATAACCCCAGCACTCGGGAGGCTGAGACAGGAGGATCGCCGTGAGTCCAAGGCCAGCCTGGGCTCTGAAATGAGTTCAGGACCAGCCTGGACCACAGAGTGAGCCCCTGTCTCAAAAAAAAAAAAAAAAAAGAAAAAGAAAAAAGAAAAAAAGAAAAGAAAAAGAAAGTGGGGCCCTAGCCTGGTGGCTCTAGCCTGTAATCCCAGCACTCTGGGAGGCTAAGCAGAAAGATTTCAAATTCAAGCCTAGCCGAGGCCATTTACGACTTAGACCCTGTCTCAAAATCAGAGCTGAAGAACTGGGGGAATATCACAGTGGTTAGAGCACTTACCTGGCAAGCACAAGGCCCTAAATCAATTCCCCAGCACACCGTAAACCAAGTGTGGTGGCATATGACTGTAATCCCAACACTCAGGAGGCTGAGGCAAGAGGACTGCTGTGAGTCTGAGGCCAGCCTGGGCTGCTTAGTTAGTTTAGGACCTGCCTGGAGTACAAAAGGATACTCAAAAAAAAAAAAAAAAAAAGGAAATATATGCATTTCAGAGGGCTGAGGCTGGAGAATGCAAATTGAAGCCCAACCTGGACAACATAGCAACTTTTGTTTTTTGTGAAGAGGACACTTTATTGGGAAAAATATGGAAGGGCAAAGTAGAAGGACAGAGCTTCTGCTAGTCAGAAGAGGGACCAGGAAATGTGGGTTAGCCCCAACATAGTAACTTAGAAAGAACCTGTCTCTGGATGGGGGCATTCTGGTTAGAGAGCTTCTCTAGCAACTGCAAGGCCCTTGGTTGATTTCCTACCACCACATAAACCAGATGTGGTGGCGCACACCTGTAATCCCACCACTGTGGAGGCTGAGACAGGACTGCCATGAGTATGGGGCCAGCCTGGGCTACAAGAGTTTAGGACCAACCTGGACTATACAGCAAGACTCTATCTTAAATTAAAAAAAAAAAATCCCCACCCCTGCATTTTTTTTTTTTTTTTTTTGCACATTACAAAGTGGGTAATTTATTTGAAAAGACAAGTAAAAAGAGAAGCTTCTTTTACCAGGAAGGAGTCCCAAAAAAGGTTGTCTCCAACATGGCATTCTTGTCCACAGCTTCTACATTCATTAAGTGCAAGTTGGACCAGTCAAATGTTAAAAGTTACTTCCAACTTAGTAACAGTGTGAAATTTTATTTTATTGGGTTTTTTCTTTTGATGGTCTTTTTTTTTTCCTGTTTTGATACCAAGGATTGAACCTAGGGCCTTAAGTGTGCCAGGCAAGTACTCTGAGCTTCACTGAGCTTCATCCTCAGCCCTATAAAATTTTAAATTAAGTCTTTATGTACAGATTTCAATGTTTGTCCACCTTGGGCTGGAGGAATAGGACAAAGGTTAAAGCGCTTACCTAGCAAGCTCAAGGCCTGGAGTTCGATTCCCTACTACCCCATAAAGCTGGGCAGAGTGGCACATGCCTGTAATCCTAGCACTCGGGAGGCTGAGACAGGACAACTGCCAATAGTTCGAAGCCAGCCTGGGCTATACAGTAAGTTCAGGACCAGCCTGGACTGCAGAGCAAGACCCTGTCTCAAAAAAAAAAAAAAAGTTTTTCTGCCTTTACTATATCAGTTTTTCTCTTATTTTTTTGTTTTGTTGAATAACAGCTTTTCACTTAAAATAAAGGACAGAGGGATAAAAGTTTCTGCTATCTGGGAGGGGTTCCCAGGTGGGCTGCCTCTATTACACCTGTCTCACAGTGCAGACTAAACGCTGCTGATCTGCCGCCTCCACGGTATTTGGGGATTGTCACCATCATCGGTGGTGGTGGAACTGAGTATCCATTTCAGGACCTTCCCACTGAGCTACATTCCCAGACCATTTTCATTTTGTATGTTTTTTAATTTATTTTTTTCTATCTTGGTTTGTTTGAGGCAGTTTCTCAATCTGTAGTCCAGGCTGGTCCTGGACTCATTATGTAGCCCCAGGCTGGTCTTGAACTCACAGCAATCCTCCCGCCTCAGCATCCTGGGCCCTGAAATTACAGGTGTGTATCACAATTCTCGGTTTCCAGTTAATCTTTCTATAGTGCTAGGGATTTAAATCCAGGGCATTGTACACACTAGGCAAACACTTTAACCACTGAGCTACACCTCCAGCCCCAGTTTTGTTTTTTGAGATAGGTTCTCGCCAAGTCCCTAAATTGCTCAGGTTGGGTTCAAACTTGTGATCCTCCTGCCTCAGCCTCCCAGAGTGCTGGAATTACAGACTGTGCCACCAGACTGGACTAGAATATAGTATTTATTTATTTATTTATTTATTTCAGACAGGGTCTCACTCTGTAGCCCAGGCTGATCCTGAACTCACTATGGAGCCCAGTCTGGCCTTGGACTCATGGCAATCTTCTTACCTCAGCCTCCCAATTGCTGGAATTACAGGCGTGTGCCACCACACCCAGTTTAGGTGGTGCTGGGGAACTGAACTTAGGTACTTAGTGCTGGACCTACCACTTGCTAGACAAGTGCTTTAACATCTGAGCCATTCCTCCAACCTCCCCCTTTTTTTGAGACATAGTCTTTTCTGTAGCCTACACTGGTCCTGAACTATGTAGGCTATGCTGGCCTCAAATTGAGGGCAATCCTCGTCTTGGTTTCCCAAGTGCTGGGATTACAGGCATACACCACCACACCTGGCTTTCATCGTCATTTTTCCCCCTGGCATGGGGGTACTGAATCCAGCAACTGCACAGAACTATACTCCAGCCCTTTTTATTTTTTATTTTGAGATAGAATCTCAATAAATCGTTAAGCTGTTCAAGCCAGGCTGGTACTTTCAATCTTCCTGCCTCAGCTTTTCAGAGAACTGGGTTCACAGGCATGTATTACCATGCTTGGCCCCAGCAATCCTTAACTAAAAGTAGCCATCCCTAGTAAACTGCTAAAAACAAAGGTCACTCCCAGCACTTGGGAGACTGAGACAGGAGGATTGCCATGAGCTTGAAGTCAGCCTAGGCTACACAGTAAATTCAGGATCAGCCTGGACTACAGAGTGAGACCCCATCTCAAAAAAATTGAAATAAAAATATAGGACACAACTTACTTATCTGAGATGCTCTAAACAACTTATTAAAATTAACAACAGGGGGGCTGGAGGAATAGTACAATGGTTAGAGTGCTTGCCTAACAAGAGCAAGACCCTACCAGCAACACATAAGCTGGGAGTGGTGACACACGCCTGTCACCCCAGCACTGAGGCAGAAGGAGTGCTGCGAGTTCAAGGCCAGCCTGGGCTATGTGGTGATTTCAGGACCAGCCTGGACTACAGAGCAAGATCTTGCCTCAAAAACAAACAAATAAAAATAAATAATAGGGATGGGGACTGTAGCTTAAAGGTTAAAGTGCTTGCCTAGTAAGCACAAGTCCCTGAGTTCACAAGTACCACATAAACCAGGTGTGGTGACACATGCCTATAATCCTAGTATTCAGGAAATCGAGGAAGAAGAATTGCTGTGTATTTCAGGCAAGACTAGGTTACACAGTTATTTCAGACCACAGAGCAAGACCCCATCTCAAAAATAAATTAAATTAAATAGAACTGTGTGTGGTGGCACACACTTGTAACCCCAGCACTCAGGAGGCTGAGGCAGGAGAATTACAGGATTACCATGAGACTGAAGACAGCCTGGGCTCCACAGTGATTTCAGGACCAGCCTAGACTGCAGTGTGAGACCCTCTCTCAAATAAATAAATAATAATAATAATAAATAAATACCAATGGACTTCATTTAATACTTCCTGTACTGGCGGCTGGGCATGGTGGCACATACCTATAATCCTAGCACTCTGGGAGTCTGAAGCTGAAGAATCCCAAATTCAAGTATACACTGGACAATTCAGTGACTTAGCCAGACCCTGTCACAAACAATGGGAAAAAAGGGGGTGGGGAGTTTTGCTGAGGATGTAGTTCCATGTAAAAGCCCTGGATTCAATTGCCAGTGCTGAGAAAAGATGTTTCCTTACTGGTAAACAGCATTCATTGTTTCTATGCTAGTAAAGAAATAAGACTCAAAGTATTAAGACTTTTAAAATGTCCCTCCTGGCTGCTGTGAGTCTAAGGCCAGCCTGGGCTCCATAGTGAGTTCAGGACCAGCCTGGGCTACAAAGGGAGACCCTGTCTCAAAAAAAAAAAAAAAAAAAAAAAGATAAGCTAAGGTAAGAGGATAATAAGCTCAACTCCTGCCTGGGAAATTCAGCCAATCCCTGTCTCAACATCAAAAAAGGGGGTTCAAGGAATAACACAGGAAGAATACTTGCCTAGCAAGTGCAAGGCCCTGGGTTCAATTCTCTAGCACCACATAAACTGATATGGTGGCACACGCCAGGAATCCCAGCACTCAGAAAGCTGAGGCAGCAGGAATGCCATGAGTTTGATGTCAGTCTGGGTTACAGAGTGAGTTAAGGATCAACCTGGACTACAAAGGTGAGACCTTGTCTCAAAAACTTAAAAAATAAATAAATAAAATAAAAGGGCACGTAACTTGGTGTTAGAGAGTCCCTGGTTTTCAATCCTGCAGACTGGAAAATAAATCCCCTCCAGATTATGAAGGCAAAAATTCTAGAAACATTTATTCAGAAAATACTAAGGAAGCATCTCTTATTTGCTACATATAGTAGGATACTGTATCAAACTTACGATATAATTATTCATTGTCTCAATGTGATTTTTCTAAGCCATCTTTAGACCTTCTTCTCCTTAAATGCAAATGGGAGTGTCAAAAAGATGTTCTTTTCAGTTCCTTCCATCTGTGACATTCTATTTGAAATGTACAGATCTGTGCTCAATCGGGTTGACTGGAATGGGATTTATAACACTTATCAAGTATATTACTGAGTTCAAACTGCTTACAACTTTACATCCGATACGCAATAATGAAGCAGAAAACCGAAGATGCTTTCATGTGGGCTTCCTACATTAAGTATCTGACACAGAAAAACCTGCCTGCCAACAGCCAAGTAGGCAGCGCGAGGGAGTCCTCTTCTCCTGAATACATCCTTTATCGCTCTCGGTACAGAGGGTACGAGAAAAGAAAAGAAAAAAAAAAGATCGTTCTATCTTTTCCAAACATTCTCCCTTCTCTTTGGAGACGATCTCACACCACGGCCCCTTAGATCGTCCGCTTTTAGGAGCTGGGCTCCTCACAGCCCTGTTTCCTCAGAAACTCAGTCTTAAAGCCCCGATCCCGTCCTTACAGAAGCCCCAGTCTTCAATGCCCGTTTCGGCTCCTTCCTAAAGGCACGTCTTGTCAGTCTGCTTCTGCCTTCCATGAACCTCAGTCTCTGCTGCCCTGTTTCTGAATCCTTAGAAGCCTGGGTCTCTGCTGTCCCGCTTCTGTTCTTACGATCCCCAAGTCCTCAACACCTGCACTTTCACCTCTCAGGAGCCCGAGTCTTCACGCCCCGTTTCTTTCCGACTCTCTCCTCCTAAAAGTATACGAATCTCACAATCCTGTCCCTCTCAGATCGCTTACCCTCAGGTGCGAAGAAATTGCACCCATCCCTGTTACCTAAGTCTCGTTCGGAGACCGAGTCCCCACAGCCGCGTCTTCTCCGAGTCCGTTCCCCTTAAGTCCCGTCCCGAGAGCCTGACTGCTCATAGCCCGGTCTCCTCCACAACCTGGTTCTTCAAACACTGACCTACTGTGGGTCTGGGTCCTGACTCCCTCCTCCCTCTACTCTTCCTCATCTGCCAGGGCCCAAGACTCACAGGCAACAGCGTCTATCTCCCCATGATAAGCGGAGACTGCCCCAGTGAAGCTTTCGTCTCAGCAGCCGGTCCGACTGCGAGGCCCTGCCCGAGCACTTCCGGCACCGCTCCCCCGCCTCCAACCCGGAAACGCGCGGCTCTTCCGGTCGACGGGCGCGCGCCTGATTCGCGCAGGCGCAGGCTATCCTTCGACACGTGGTTGCAGTATTGATTGGGCTGCAGTTCCGCTCTGTTCCTACTGTGCATTTCTCCGGTTCGTGACTGGTGGCTCTGACAGCTCTGTGTATTCTATCTTGGAGTTTCAAACTCTGCACTAGCTGTTTCTTCTTAAATCGCCTTGTATTTTTCTCTATCGTGACCGGTAATCGATGCCCCTGGATGACTTCCAAATCGCCATTTTTGGTTGGTGCCTTTTGTTGAGATAATCAGAACGGGGGTATCACCTGGGACGGTAGTAACTGCCTTCGCCCATAGGCGGCCGATTTGATGCTTACAGGGGAGGCGACAGCACAAGAACCTGGGACAACACAGACTAGTTGTGCCTGTAAACTTAGAGTTAATAAGAGTTGAGCTCCGACTGTCTCAGGATATAGGTTCAGTGCCTTCCTAGTAAGTGCAGCGACTCAACTTCAAACTGAGAACTCATCAAAGTCTGAGCCTGCTTTGTAACCATTAATCTCTGATATTTTAAGTAATTTCGTCCACCAAATGCTTGGTGACAACTACTGAATTTTTTTAGAGTGTTCTATCTCTATTCAGTGTACACATGTGGACCTGTAAGCAAGACCTAGTTTCAGCACCTCCAAGGTTCTCAGTAAAATGGAGAAGAACCCACAAACACAGAATGTTCAAAGGCCTGTGTCAGCCCACAGCTAGTGACGGTGGCATCAGTAATCAGAAAGAGCTACCCCATAAACCAGGCATCATGCCCACAATCCCAGTACTGAGGGCAGTGAGGCAGGAGGATCACCATGAAATTGAGGCCAGTCTGGACTACAGAGCAAAACAAATTTTAAAAAGCTGCCCAGAGGATGGGGTCATAGCTCAATGGTTATAAAATGCTTGCCTAACATACGTTAGTCCCTGAGTTCAATCTCCCAGAACCACATAAAAATTACCTAAATGTGGTAGGCCACACCTGTAATCCCAGCACTCTGGAGATTGAGTCAGGAGGATTGCTGTGAGTTTGAGACCAGCCTCTATTACTACATAGTTTAGGACCACTCTGGATTATCAAGTAAAACACCACCTCAAAAAAAAAAAAAAAAAAAAAGGGAGAGGAGGGCTGGGGGAATAGCACAGCAGTTAAAGCTTTTAACTGCTTGCCTTGCAAAATTAAGGCCCTGAGTTCAACTCTAAAAAAACAGTGAGACAGTGCAGTTGAAGTAGGCAGGGATTCATCATAGGCCAGACTCTGAACATTATGTCAGAGATTTGGGATTTTATTCAGTGTACCATGGGAAGGCATTGAGGGTTAAGGAAAGAAGTGAAAAAAAAAAATCTGTGGTAATGGGGATAATGATCCAGGACCTTTGCACTGAACTACCTCCTAACCCACTTTTTCAGATTTTGAGAGAATAATTTGCCCAGGCTGGGCTCAAACATGTGATCCTACTGCCTCAGCCTGCCTCTCAGAGTATTGTAATTACAGACTTGTGTGTGGTGGTATACATTGTTAAAATATTAAAGATAATGTCTAGCACTCTTTTTATTAAGTTTGCTTATGTTTATAGTCTCTATATATGTACAAAAGTGTCAGCCAGACACTGGAGGAATGGCACAGCATTTAAAGCGCTTGCCTTGCAAGTGCAAGGCCCTGAGTTCAATTCCCAGTACTCAGGAAGCTGAGACAGGCAGATTGTCCAAGGCCAGCTGGGCTACACCATGAGTTCAGGACCAGCCTGGGCTATAGCATAAGACCCTGTCTCAAAAAAAAGGGGGGGGGGCTGGGGAGAATGGGAGGTTGGGTGGGAGGAGCATTGAAAGGAGAACAGGGAAGGCCCTGTTACCTCAAGATACGTATGTGACAAAATGCTCAAGGTCAATGTAAACCTTAAATTTTGCACTTATACATATCAATAAAATGGGAAAGGAAAAGAAAAGGGGGGCTGGAGGAATTGGTCAGTGGTTAAAGCGCTTGCCTAGCAAACCCTAAGTCAAGCGCTAAGAATCCAAGTTCAATTCTCCAGCACCACATAAGGCAGGCGTGGTGCACACTTGTAATCCCAGCACTCAGGAAGCTGAGGCAGGAGGATAGCCCTGAGTCCAAGGCCAGCCTGGGCTCCATAGTGAGTTCAGGACCAACCAGGGATATAGAGTTAGAGTGAGACCCTGTCTCAAAAAAAAAAAAGGGGGGGGGAAAGAGTGGCAATGTAAACACTGAACTCTAAACAGTATGGGGAAAGCACTTTCCCATTTTACATGGTTTCTGTACAATATCAACTTCTTTACAATTTCATAAGTTGTTTTTATACTAAAAGTATAGGGTAAAGGTATGGCTCGATGTTAGCATCCATGAGGCCCTGGGTTCCATCTCCAGCACTGTGGTGGTGCACACCTGTAATCCCAGCACTCGGAAGGCTGAGGCAAGAGGATTGCCATGAGTCCAAGGCTAACCTAGACTCCATAGTGAGTTTAGTACCAGCTTGGGCTACAGAGTAAGATCCTTTCTCAAAAAAATTTAAATTAATTAATTAAAAGTGAAGTATATCAGCTAGGTGTAGTGGCTTCCACATGTATTTCCAGCTGTTCAGGAGTCTAAAGCAGGAGGACCAATTAAACCTTCAACTTTTACACCAGCCAGCCAGGGAAATGTCACCAGAACCTCTCTCAAAGCATCAACAAGGGGCTGCAGGAATAGCACAGTGGTTAAAAGCGCTTGCCTAGCAAGCCTAAGACCCTGGGTTCAACTCCCCAGTACCACATAAACCAGAGGAATTGCAATGAGTTCAAGGGCAGGCTGGGGCTTCAGGATGAAACCCTGTCTCAAAAAATAATAATAATAATAATTGACAAGGTGGCTATAGGAATAGACCAATGGTTAGAGTGCTTGCCTAGCAAGCACAAGGCCTTGAATTCACATAAATCAGGCATGGTCATGCATACCTGTAACCCCAGCACTCAGGAGTCTGAGGCAGGAGGACTGCCATGCCTTTGAGATCAACCTGGGCTAGGTAATGAGCTCAGGACCAGCACGGACTACAGACAGAGAACCTGTCTCAAAAACACAACAAAGGGCTGGAGGAATGGCTTGGAGGTGCTAAGTACCTGAGTTTGATTCCCCAGTACCACCATGCCTGGTGCATGCCTGTAATCTCAGCAACCAGGAAGCTGAGACAAGAGGATTTTCTTGAGTCCAAGCTGAGGCTGGGCTCCATACTGAGTTCAGGATCAGCCTGGGCTACAGAGCAAGACCCTGTCTCAATTTAAAAAAAGAAAAAAAAAAAAAGAAAAAGAAAAGAAAAACACAAGAAGCTGGGCTTGGCAGCCCAGGTCTATAGTAGTCTGGGAGGCTTAGGCAGGAGGATGGCAAGTTTATGAGTTCTAGCCCCAACCTGCCCAATTTAGCAATTTAGCTAGACCCTATCTCAAATAATACAAAATGGCTAGAGATGTAGCTCAGAGTGAAGACCCTGCATTGGATCTCCAGTGTTACAAACAACAAAACCACATAGTAACAAGATTGAAATATAAGATATATGAATTAGATTCTTCCTTTTTTTTTGAGACAAGTCTCACTCTGTGGTCTAAGGCGGTCTTAAACTCACTACATAACGTGCAGCTTACATGGTACTAGGGAATCAAACTCAGGGCCTTGAGCTTGTTAGGCAAGTGCTTTAACTGCTGAGCTATTTCTTTAGCCACATGAGTCCATGCTTAAAGCATTCTGGAAAAGGCAAACTATAGGACCCAAGCAGAGCTCTGGTTGCCATGGATTGAGAGGAAATGGGCTGGGGAATAGCACAGCGGCCCAAGCTCTTGCCTAGCAAGCACTAAGGCCCTGAGCACCACAAAAACCAACGTGTGACCTTGTCTCAAAAAAAAAAAAAAAATCTACTACGGTTATTCCAGGTCCAGTTTTGTTTTGTTTCACATTAACACTGTAATTTAATACACCAGTCCTGGTGGCACAGGCCTCTGGTAATCCCAGCAGGCTGAGAAGCTAAGGCGGAAGGAGCACAAATTTGAGCCCAGCTTGGGCAAATTAGCCATTTAGCAACACTCTGTTTCAAAATCAAAAATAAATGAAAAGAAAAATATATGGTTAAAAAATTAATAGGCTGGAGATTTTCAGTGTGAAAGTCTTGGGCTCAAACCCAGTAACCGCCCCCCCCCCCCCCCCCGCCACACACACTAAAGCATACTGCATTTCACCATTTAAACACACTAACATTCTCCTTATCCCTGATGTCACATGGTGACCAGGATGACCCCAGTTTTTGCTTTTTTTTTTTTGGACAGTCTCGTTGGTTAGTCCAGACCGGTTCTTCCTTCCCGGGCCAATCCAAGTATGCGCCGCTTTCAATTTTTCATAGGTGGAGAAACGTGTCTTCCCCACTTAAGTGATCACAGATGACAAAAGCTGTTTTGGCCGGTGACCACCAGGAAGGACGCGCAGTTCACCCAAGCCGGCTGCAGCTTCCAGCTTAAGAGGAGCAGCTGCTGCTCTCGCCTCTCCTTCCGCGCTTGCCAACAACTTCCCAGCAAGCACTGCTTAGATTTGCATACTATTCATATTCTGCCTTACTTCTAAATTAAAAGGGAACAATAATAGATTCTCCTTTTGGAGAATTTCTTTTGGAATTCCCTCTTTAACACTAAGAGACAGAATGAAAAACTGGCTTTGATTAGTTCTCACCCTTACCAAAATATGAATGGAAAAATCCTATCAGTGTGTTCAGAAGCACCGCTGGTAAAAAGGGCTTCTGTCGTGAGTGGCACACGCAGGGCAACTTGTTTGCTCTGCGTGCGGAATCGACATCAAGAGATTTCGGAAGCATAATTTTTTGGTGTTTGGGCAGCTGGTGATCGTTGGTCCTGGCGCCCTGTATTTCAAAGTAATGAAAGTTAGAGTAGTAAGAATTTCCGTGTAGTGAAAGGGTGGCCTTGAAACCGTGATACTCTGTGTGTCACCACGAAATTTTTTTTTTTTTTTTCACTCTTAAGAGGTATGGTCTCAAGCTGTGGCCCAGGCTACTTCTCACTTTGAGTGGTGTAGGCCAGACTGGCTGGCCTCGGACTCATCCTCATCCTTCTGTTTCAGGTTCTTGAGTGCATGCATTGCCATGCCTAGGCTTATGTGGTTCCAGGGACCCAACCGCACTGCTGAGCTAGGCCCCTAGCCCAAAATATGTCTTATTTTTGTGGTGCCAGGGATTGAGGGTTTGAGCCCAAGACTTTGAGGAAAATATGCAAGTGTTCAACCATAGACCAACTATATCCCAAACCCAATTTTGTGTCTGAGGGACGTACTGGAAATTGAGCTCAGGACTACTTTCCCCTACCCCACCCTTGCCCTAAACAAGGTCTTGTATGTAGTCCAGGCTGGTGTGAACTCACTATTTAGCCCAGCCTGGTCTCAAATTCAGAAGTCTTCCTGCCTCAGTCTCCACGTGTGCACCACCATAACTATGTTATGTGTTGCTGCTAGGAGGCTAAGCAGTTGAGCCCAATTCAAAAAGTTTGTCTAGGGTCTGGAGGCAGAGCTTAGCGGTTAGAGGGCTTGACTAGCAAGTGCAAGGCCCCAGGTTCAACTACCCCAGTATCATGGAAAGTGGAAGTGGTAATCCCAACACGAGGGAGGCTCAGGCAGGAGGATTGTTAGGAGTTTGAGTTCAGCCTGGGCTACATAGTGAGTTCAGAACCAGCCTAGACTACAGAGCAAGACTCTGTCTCATAAAGGCGGGCAGGGAGGGATGGATGGATGGACGGCTCAGTGGTTAAAGTGCTTGCCAAGCAAGCACTACAACAAATGCTGAGTTGGATTCCCAGGATCACATAAACTGGGCGTGGTGGCGCATGCCTGTAATACAAGCAATTGGGAAGCTGAGGCAGGAAGATTGCCATGGCTCCACAGTGAGCTCAGGACCAGCTTGGACTACAGAGTGACGCTTTTTCAAACATACATAAAACAAAAATAAAATCAGAAACCTAAAAATAAATGAGAGACTACCCTGTGAAGTGAAGGCGGAAGGGCATATAAGCAGAAACCAGCGTGAGGGTGAAGAGTACATGCTGCAGTCCAGGCCAGGAAGAAACTCTGCAGGTGCTGAAACACTGAAGGCTGAGGAAGCGCGGAGGCTGGTCCAGAGCTCTGGGACTTGCTGCAGTGAGTGTTTCTTTTGTTTTGCTTTTGGTGTTGGACATTGAACGTACAACCCTGCATATGCACTCTACCACTGAGCTAGAGCACAGTACCAATTGCACTATGTATTTATTTAGTGGTGCTGGGGATCAGGCCCAGGGAGTTCACACTCAACAGTGTCATCAGCCTATTTTTCTTTTCTTTTTTGGCAGGGACTCACTCTGTAGTCCAGGCCAGTACTAGTCACGGCCATCTCCTGTCCCCCTCTTGAGCCCTGGGATTGCACATGTGTATGACCACGCCCACTTTGTGTGGTGCTGGGGGATCAAACCCAGGCCTTGTGCTTGTTATTAGGCAAGTGGTCGAACTGCGCTGCTATTCCTCCAGCCTCCCTTTTTGATTTTTGACTTTGAGATAGGGTCTCATCAAACTGCTGAATTGCCCAAGGCGGGCTCCAATTTATAATCCTACTGCTGCTACCTCCCGGAATGCTCAAATTACAGGCCTGTTGCACTAGACCCAGATGTACCTTTTTTTTGTTTTTGTTTTTGGAGATAGGGTCTCACTCTGTAGTCTAGGCTGGTTCTGAACTATGTAGCTGTGTAGCCCAGGCTGGTCTCAAACTCAGAGCAGTCCTCCTGCCTCAGCATCCCAAGTGCTGGGATTACAGGTATGTGCCACAACACCTGGTTTATGTAGTGCTGGAGAATCACACTCAGGTACTTAACGTTTGCTGAACAAGCACTTTAACCACTGAGTTATTCTTCCAGTCGCTGTTACTATTTTTTTCTTTTTTGAGACAGGGTCTTGCTCTGTAGTCCAAGCTGGTCCAGAACTCACTATGGAGCCCAAGCTGGCCTTGGACTCACAGCAATCCTCCTATCTCAGCCTCCTAAGTGCTGGGATTACAGGTGTTTGCCACCACACCTGGTTTATGTGGTGCTGGGGAACTGAACTCTGGAACTTTAGCGCTTGACTTAGCACTTGCTAGGCAAGTGCTTTAACTGCTGAGCCATTCCCCTAGCCCCTGTATTATTTTTTTAAAGCATAGGAAATTGACATTTCCTACACTAGGCTTGAGCAGTCCTTTTCTGTACCTTTTACTACTTAGAAAAACTTAATTCAAGGGGCTGGAGAATGGCACAGCAGGTAAAAGCGCTTGTCTTGCAAATGCAAGGCCCTGTGTTCAATTCTCCAGCACCACAAAAAACCAGGTCTGATGGTGCATGCCTGTAATCCCAGCACCTGGGAGGTCGAGGCAGGAGGTCCGCATGAGTACAAGGCTAGTCTGGGGTACACAGTGAGTTCAGGACCAGCCTTAACTGCCAAGTCCCTGTCTCAAGGAAAAAATCCCTACTACCTGATGTTTCTTTTACTAGGAATGGCATCACAGGGCTTCATATATTTTGGGCAAGTACCCCATTACAGAACTACAGCCCCAGCCCCTTATAACTAATTACTTAATTAATATTACTGTAGGACTGAGGATTGAACCAGGAGGACCAACTACAGAGCTACATCCCAGTCTTTCTTATTTTGAGACAAAGGCTTCCTAATTTGTTAGGGCTGGTCCTGAACTCATGATCCTCCTGCCTCAGCCTCCAAGCGGCTGAGAACTAGCTGGCAGCTTCCTGAGTGTGCATGATGTTCCAGACATGGCTCTCTTCCCAATCAGGTCTATGTACATGACCTCATTTCCTCTTCACAGCCCTCGGGGGTGGGGCTGTCCATCTCTCTGTTCCAGATAAGGAGACAGAGACTGGAGCAGAAGTTCATTGAAGGTCACGGAGTCACCAAGATCTGAGTTTTATCCTAGCTGATCCCCAAACCAGGAATTAGCCTTTTGGGTTTGCTCTGGTGGGGGGACAGGTGGGGACAGGATGAGGGCTGGGGTGGAGAGGAGGAGATGTGTCTGATTCCACCAAGATTCACCCCCCTTTTTTTTCTGCCAACAGGTAGAACTTCCTCCCTTTCTCAGCCTCCTGTTAGTGCTTCTGCCTTCTGAAAATGTGGGTGACACGCGAAGCGGCCAACGTGCTGGGGGTGGGAAGGTATACACAGAAGGGCAGGCAGTCTTTAACAGACTGTTTTTTCATTTTTAAAAAAAATTCATTAATTTGAGGGCAACTGTCTCCAGGACTCTTTTTGGTTAGTGGAAGCTTTTATTTCTCTTGTTTTCAAAACTATTCTTAGGGATGAAGGAAAGGTTTTGGGTTCAAATCCCCAGCACCACATAAGCCAGGCGTGGTGGTAAAGGCGTGTAATCCCATCACTTGGGAGGTTGATGCAGGAGGATGGCTGTGAGTTCTAGGCCAGCCTGGGATACACAGTGTGTTCAGGACCAGCCTGGACTGCAGAGTGAGACCTTGTCTCAAAAACAGTAACAATACTATTCTCTTTGCAACTTGAAAAAGATTTTAATTTTTTTTTTTTTGTTTGACACAGTCTTGTTCTGTCATTCATGCTTGTCCTGAAATCATTAGGTAGCCCAGACAGGCCTAGAACTCACAGCTCAGCCTCCCGAGTGCAGAGACTAGAGGTGTGTGGTGCTGGGGAGTTGAACCCAGGGCCTTTCACCTGCTCGGCAAGTGCTTTATCTCTGAGCTACACCCTCAGCCACCTCTTTTTTTTTTGAGACAGGATCTCACTACAGTACATACTCTCTAGGGTGGCTTTAAATTCATGGCCTTCCTCCTGCCTCAGCCTCCCAGAGTGATAGTGCACGTCACTCATCCCAGCTGACAAGTGTCTAGGCAACATTCTAGAACCTAGGAGTCCTCCTCTGAACAACACAGACCGCACCCTTACTGTCATGGAGAGCCACTGCAGGGTACATAATGTGACACAGAGTGGGCAAAGATAGGAACCAGATGCTCTGGGCCAGAGTCTGCTAGGCACAGAAAATTGTGTGGGCCAGTAGTGGCTACAGGATCTACAAGAAGGTAGAGAACAGGATGAAAGCTAGTGTGGGGTGCAGAGGGACCATGCAAAAGCAAGTCAGAGAAGGTATTAGTTCCAGTCACAAAGGATCATGTTGACCAGTGAGGAGCTCAAGTTTTATTCTGGGGCAACCCATATTTCCAGGTCCCCCTTCTGACTTGCAGAAGTTATATCCTCCTCCTTTTCCCTTTTGCAAATTTCCCAAGAGTGTTCTCATCACAACCAGAAAAAGAAGTTTTATTCTAAAAGAGTCAGGTGGCAGGGTGCGGGCTTGTGATCCCAGCACTCCAGGAAACTGAGGTAGGAGGATCATAGAACCCAGCCTGAGTGACTTAGCTAATTAATGAGACAGTGTCTCAAAATAAAAATTTAAAAAGTTAAGGGCTGGGCATAGCTCCATGGTTAAAGCACTTGCCTAGCATGCTTGAGGCCCTGGGTTCAGATCCCCAGCACCATGTAAAGACTGGCTGGTGGTGGGGCACAGGCCTATAAACTGAGGCAGGAGAACTGCTTTAATCACTGAGCTACACCCACAGCCCCTATCTTTCATTAAAAAAAAAAAAGTTGGGCTGGGCTGGAGGAGTAACATAGCAGTCAAAGAACTTGCCTAGTAAGCTCAAGGCCCTGTTTTTGATTCTCCAGTGCCACATAAACTGGGCGTGGTGTCACACACCTATAATCAAAGCACTGGGGAAGTTGAGGCAGGAGTAGTGTCATGAGTTTGAGGCCAGTGTAGGCAACATAGTGGGTTCAGGACCAGCCTTGGCCACAGAGCAAGACCCTACCTCAAAAAAAAAAAAGTTATGGTTATAGCTCAGTGATAGAGCATACGCAGAGCACACAGGAGACAGGAAGCCCCAGTTTCCACCCTCAGCATAGTGAACAAGTAGAAACACAGGGAAGAGTGTGTAGAAGAGAAAACACCTGTGATAACATGGAATTGTGAATTTATAGTTATTCATCAAGATAATGAAAAAAATGTATAGAAAAAAGATCGGAAATCAGATATGAGCATAGGTATTTTTAATTTTTCTGTACTTCTCCATCCATTTATGCACTTTGTTAATTTTCTAAAGTAAACACATTATTATGGAAATGACAATTAAGTGAAAATGGAGGAACAGCTCAGTGGTTAAAGTGCTTGCCTAGCAAGTGCTAAGTACCTGAGTTCGATTAAAAAAGGCTAGAAATATAGCTCAGTGCAAAGGCTCTGGGTTCCATCCCCAGTACCACAAAACAAATAAATAAATAATAAAATATAACAAATTAAAAAGAGCTGGGAGTGCAGCTCATTGTGAAGATCCTTAGTTCAAGTCCGTTACCGGGTACTCAGAAGGCTGAGGCAGGAAGATTGAGATTTGGAGAAGGGCCTGGAGTATTACAGTGCTCTAGGCTACAAGAGTCACAGGCTAGACATACTGGGACCTTGACTGGGGTTGGGACATGGCAAATTGTTTTTATTTTGAGGCAGGGTCTTGCTCTGTGGCCCAGGCTGGCCTCAAACTCACAGCAATACTCCTGTCTCAGCCTCCTGAGTGCTGTGATTACAGGTGCAAGCAACCATGCCCAGCTTTATGTGGTGCTGGGGAATTGAACTCATGGCCTTTCACTTGCTAGGTAAGCACTCTAACCACTGTGCCATTCTTCCAGCCACCAAAATGGAAAATTGTGTAGACCACTACACTAGCAGACAGGTAATGTGACCAGGGCCAGGGGGGAGGGTGTTGGTTCTCTCAGTGTCACCATATGAGGTCTTTGTCCGGAATACTTCTCCTTAGTGAACACAGCAGGGGCCCCACAGAACCAGAGATGGCATGGTAAAGAATGAGGTACTACTTCATGGTCAGAGTTCAAAAAGGCCTGGGTGAAAACATGCTCTGAGGAGCTGAGGAAAGAGTTTCTAGAAAGAGAGCGACAAAGGCCCTGAGGGCCCTCCCAGCACACATAGGAGCTTGAGGGTGTCCAGGAGTCATGAATGGAAAGGAGGTCTTGCACGGAGGTCAGCTGAGGGGTGTGAGATGGCAGTGGGAAACTTCCACAGGGTGTTAAAGCCAGGCCTGGGGACGATACCTGGGATCCCAGCACTCTGGGAGGCTGAGGCAGTGGGATGGCAAGTTTGACTCAAGCCTGGAAATCCAGAGACTTGGTAAAACCCTGATGCGAGCTCATAACCAAAAAAATGGGCCAGCAACCAGGCCTGGTGGTACAGGCCTGTAATTCCAGCACTCTAGGAGGCTGAAGCAGGCGGTGTGCGAGTGTGAGCCCAGTCTAGGAAATTTAGTGACTTAGTAAGACTTGTTTCAAAAAAAGAGAAAAAAATAAATAACCAGCCTGGATATGTAGCTCAGTGTGAAGGCCATGGGCTCAATCTCCAGGATGACAAAAAGAGGAGAGGCTTAATAGAGAGAAAATCATTTGACTCTCTCTCTGCTTTTGGTGGTGGCAGGG
Organism: Ctenodactylus gundi; assembly: GCA_004027205.1. Lineage (NCBI taxonomy): Eukaryota > Metazoa > Chordata > Mammalia > Rodentia > Ctenodactylidae > Ctenodactylus > Ctenodactylus gundi. The sequence continues at coordinate 695,002 of PVKB01000377.1, forward strand.
ATCAAACCTAGGGCCTCAAGCATACTCACCAAGCACGATATCACCGATCTATACCCCTGGTCATTTATCTCTTTAAAAGATTGATGCTGGAGGAACAGCACAGCTGCAAGATGATGAGTTCAATTTCCTAACACCACATAATCTGGTTGTGGTGGCACATGCCTATAATCTCAGCCCTTTGGAGGCTGAAGCAGGAGGATTGCTCTGAGTTCCAGGAAAGCCTGAGCTATGCAGTGAGTGCAAGACCAGCCTGGACTACAGAGTGAGATCCTATCTCAAACAACAACAAAAAGATTACCTGTGGGATGGGGGTGTAACTCAGTGGTTAAAGCACTTGCCTAGCAAGCACAAGGCCCTGGGTTTCATTCCCTAGCACCATATAAACTGGACATGGTGGTGCCTGTAATCCCAGAAGTCTGGAGCCTGAGGCAGGACGATTGAGTCTGAGGCCAGTCTGGGCTATGTGGTGAGTTCAAGAGCAGCGTGGACTAAGAGTGAGTCCCTGTTCCTTGTCCAACAACAACAACAACAACAACAAAAGCTACAACTAAAAAACTGGGGCTGGAGGAATGGCTCAGCACTTGGGAGGCTGAGCCAGGAGGATTACTGTGAGTCCAATGCCAGCCTGGGCTCCATAGTGAGTTCAGGACCAGCCTGGGCTACAGAGAGACCCTGTCTCAAAAGTTAAATAAATAAATAGAATAAAAATAAAACATTATTTTCTTTAGGGTGAAGGGGATGGGATGTTGAGTACCGGAGCATTCTTGTTTTGTGGACTAGTCCTGTGACCTGGAGCTGGATGTTAGCAGTACAGGTAGAAAGACTTCAAGACCCATCATGAGAAGTTGGGGATACAGCGAAGACATTACTTCCCAAAGTATCTTGTTCCTAAATAATGAGTGAGATGACAGGTAAGCCAGGATCCCTAATGGCACAGAGAAGGTAGACAGCTCAGGAAATCAAATCGTTTCAAGCCTCGCAGTGAAAGGAGGGTCCTACCTCTTTTTTGTAAGATAGTCCCTCCCCATGTGATCCAGCCTCCCTCCACCCTATGGCCTGTCATTTCTTACTTCTTTGTCTTGGCATGTTTGTTTTGAAGTATTAGTCTGAACCAGGAACTCAGTGTGCTAGACAGGCACTCTAGCGCTAAGTCTCATTCTGTCCTATTTTTCTGAGGGGAGGGGAGTTGAGGCAGGCTTTTTATGTAGTACAAGGTGGTCTTATACTCACTATATAGACTAGATTGGCATTGAACTCATGGTGATCCTCCTGCCTCAGCCTCCTAGTGCTGGGATTATAGATATGTATCACCACTTTTTTTTTTTTCTTTTGTGGTACTGGTCGTTAAATCCATGGCCTTCACACTGGGCTACATATCCAACATTTAAAAAGAACAAAACAATTTTTTTGAGACAGGTTCTCACTATGTAGCCCAAGTTAGCTTCAAATTTGGGAATCTCCTGTCTCAGTTTCCTGAGTACCTGGAAGACTGGAATTAGAGGTGTGCACCACCATGCCAGGTGATGAGGCCTTTCTTTGTAGTTTTAGCTTTTTTTTTTTTTTTTTTTTTTTTTTGAGAAGGGTCTTCCTCAGTAGTCCTGAACTCACTGTGTGGCCTAGGCTGGCCTCAAACTTATGGAAATCCTCCTACCTCAGCCTTAACTAGTGCTGGGATTAGCAAGTGTGCGCCACCACGCCCTGTTTATGTAGTGTTTGGGAAACAAACCCAAGGCCCTTGCTTGTTAGGCAAGTACTTTAACCACTGAGCTATGTTCCCAGCCCCCTCAACCTGTGAGCACTTTTCATGTGTCATCTATTTGAGCATGTACAACCTTATACCCTTTGGGAAATACAGGATTACAGATGTGAAGCCATTCCCTCAGAGTTCTTAAAGTTCCAGAAGTGAAGCTAACACTTGAATCCAGAACCTCAGAAGCTGGGCAAATATGCATGTGTCAGGGGATGGGATGTAAGGGGTTTGCTCAAGTGTTTTTATCCTCAGCCCGATCTGATTCCAAATCGATAACTAGGGGCTGGAGGAAAAGCACAGTAGTTAAAATGCTTGCATAGCATGCGGCACAAGGCCCTAAGATCAATTCCCCAGCAACACATAACCTGGGAGCAGTGGTACACGCCTTTAATCCCAGGACTCAGGTAGCTGAGGCAGGAGAATTGCCCTGAGTCCAATATGAGCATGGGCTACAGCAATTAGTTCAGGATCAGCCTGGGCTACAGGGGGAGACCTTGTCTCAAGAAAAAGGAAAAAAGAAAAAAGAAATTGGTAATTGGATGGTAATTTGAATCTAAGCTCTGATAAAACTGTAAGCTTCATCAGTAAGATCTGGAGGGGTAAAAAAAGAAATTTGGGGGAACTAGAGGGGATAGAATCCTCCAAAGGAGATGAGAAACCAGGCTTGGTCCGATTGTGGATGTGATGACTCTTTAATTTAGGCCTTATTTTCTCCATCAATAAAATTGAGTGAAGGGCTGAAGGAATAGCACAGCGGTTAGTGCTCTCCTAGCAAACTAAAGGCCCTGAGTTCGACACCCCAGCACCACACAAATGGGGAGTGGTGGCGCACACCTGTATTTCCAGTACCAGGGAAGTTGAAGCAGGACTGGTTTGAGTTCAGGACCAGCCTGGACTACAGAGCGAGACCCTGTAATCAATCAAGGGCTGGAGGAAGCGCACAGCGAAATGCCCAGTTCAATTCCCCACACTGCACAAACCGAGTGTGGTGGCACACGCCTGAAATCCCATCGCTAGGGAGGCTGAAGCAGGAGGCTTACTGTGAGTCGAGGAGCCGCCTGAACTACGAGCAACAATCTGTCTAAAACAAAAGTAATGTGCTGAATAAAATAAAATGGGGGAAAAAAGAGTCACTGGGTTACCTAGCCACCTTTCCAACACCGCTTTTCAAGGACTGCAGACCTCCGCTCACACAACGCCAGATCCCTGGGCCGAGCGTTAACCTCCGCGCGGCCCGACAAATCGGGACGCGTCCCCTTTAAGGTGTCAGCTCGCCAGCGGCGGCGGCCGGAAGTGTGGAAGCCCGGCCTGGCGGCGGCGGTGGCAGTCGCAGCCGTGGCGGCCTCTGCGCATGCTCCGTCGCCCGCCCGCCCTGGCCGCTCGCCGCCCGCCCGCCCGACGGAGACGGTGAGGAGGGGGAGGGGTGGGCGCGCGGGCGCGGGCGCGGGGCGGGGTGGGGGCGGGGGGGCGGGAGCGGGGGCCGCGCGGCGGCCGGCGAGGGCGGGCGGGCGCGCAGGGGGCGGGGGGCTGCTGCCTCCGCGGGCGCCTCCCCACGCCCTGTGCGTGCCGCCGCCGCCGCCGGGGAGCGAGCGGACGTCGCGGCGCCGCGGGGGGGTGGGGGGACGCTGCCGCTGGGTCCGCCCGAGCGGCCGGGCCGCCCCCAGCGCGGCCGGCGGCGCCGCCCGGGCTCCGGTCCCGGCCCGAGGTCGGCGGGCGGGCGGGCGAGCCTGGCGTCAGGCGGGGGGGGGGCGCCGGCGCCCCCGGACCCAGGGGCCCGGAAGTCCTCGGCCGAGGGGTGCGGAGGGGCAGAGCGCCGCCAGACAGTCGTTGGGCCGCCCCGGACTCGGGCGAGGGGCGCGGGGACCTGGGGCTAGTCCCACTCTCGGGGTCGGCGCTCGGGCCTTTCCGCGAGGAGCGGGAGGCCTGCCGCCCGCCCTGGGGAGGGGCAGGAGCGCGCGGACCCCGGTGCTGGCCGGCGAAGACCCTCGGAGCGGCGGCGTGCAGGAGAGGGTTCTCCGGGCGAAAGCAAGAGTCCCGCCTCCCCTCGAGGGGCGCCTTAGAGGCCTCGGCCGTTTAGCTGAGGGGGGAGGAACAGGTCCTTTACCGAAGACGAGGGGACAAGGAAGGACCGCCGAGGGAGCGTAAGCAGGCCCCGGGCGTCCCGCCGACGGTGGAGGGAGGACACCTAGAGCCTTCCCAAGTAGGAAGGCGAGAGGGCCACCCCTGAGCCGCGCCACCATTTGAGTATCTCCCGATGGACAGGTAGAGACCTGGGTGGTTCTCTCTGTCATGGAATGGGGACACCTATTTTTTTGAGGGCTAGGGAGAAATGGGAAGGTGACGACGGTACCCCTTTGCTTTCTGAATGGCTGGGAATTAGTTGGCTAGGTGTCATCTTGTTGAGCCCTAGGAGACATGAGGGAGGAGGCAGGACTTTTATGAGAGTCTTGGAGAGCCAGCCACCAGACTTGAGCTAGGGATCAGAGAAAGGCCTGGTGGTCCCAGGAGCACTGGATCCCCTGACTTCTCTCAAAAGCAATCTCAGACTCCTTCATAGCAAACAGAAAAGAGGCGTTGGGTGGGGCCACTTAGGAGAACCAAGAAGTAGGGGTGCTTGGTTGTCCACCTCCCCTTGACTCTTAATAAGTACAGAGTGCATTTGTGGGACGTTTTTATTACGTGTCATCAGTCATTACTGTCTACAGACTCAAATGATGTCTTTTCATCTGTATTTACTTTTTTTGTGGTGCTGTGGATCAAACCTAGGGCCTCACACTCTACCACTGAGCTACACCCCCAGCCCTTCAAAGAACACATCCACTACTTAACCTCTACACTTAGCTATATTGGCTTAGTTTGGGCCCTGTACTGGTCCTGGTCCCCTGAACACCAGACGGGTGTCTTTCCATAGAGTTCTTATCACTTCTTTAAATACCTGTGTAAGGGTCTCTAATCTGTGACTTAATCAAGAACTTCATTTGCTCTGGGTCTGTTTCTCACGGTGGTTGGTTCTGTGTAATCTGCTTTTTGGCTTTGTGACATTTGGTAGCATAATAGATCACCTACTGAATGTATGAAAAGAAATTACAAAAGGGAGAATGCAAAGAGTTTGGCCTCCTGTAGTCTAGGCTGGTCCTGAACCTGAACTCACTATGTAGTCCAAGCTGGCCTGGAATTTTTGGCAGTCCTGCTTCAGCCTCCCCAGTGCTGGGATTACAGGTGTCCACTACCACACCTAGTTTTTGGCCTTTAATGATAAAATTTCAGCTACAAAAGTTCTTAATATACAATGTCTAAAAGCTCCAATAGAGTGGAATAAATACATTCTGAGGTTAGAAGATTTCAAGCTATTTGGTATTTATTATTTCATCTCAACTACCAACTCCATTTTTTGTTTTTTGAGACAGGCCTTGTGTGGTACTCCAGGTTGATACTAAACTCACTGAGTTGGCCTCAAACTCACTGAGTTGGCCTCAAACTCACAGTGGTCTTTCTGTCTCAGCCTCCACGGTGCTGAGGTTACAAACCTGCACCACTACACCTGGCTTATGTGGTGCTAAGTAATCAAACTCAGGGCCTTGTGTTTGCTAGGCAGGTGCTTTAACCACCAACCTACGCTCCCAGTTCCCCAACTCCAAATTTCTACAATCAAGACTCTTGTGATTAAAAACTTACCGTTTTGAGACAGGGTCTCATTCTGTGGCCCAGGCTGGTACTGAACTCACTATGGAGACCATGCTGGCCTTGGGCTCACAGCAATCCTGCCTCAGCCTCCTAAGTGCTGGGAATACAGGCGTGTGCCACCACGCCCAGTTTATGTGGTGTTAGGTACTTAGTGCTTTAACCACTGAGCTCCACTTAAAAAAAAAATAGTCTTGCTCAGTCATCCTGACTATCCTTGAACTCATTATGTACCTCAGGCCCGTTGATGTTAAACCCACTGCAACCCTCCTGCCTCAGCTAAGATTATAGGTGTGACACCACACCCAGTTTGTTTGAAGTGTGGCACTAGAATGCAAGGCCTTGAGCGTCCTAGGCAAGAGTTGTGTTGTTTCTCCAACAGTCTTCAGAACTGCTGCTGCTTTTATTTTTTAATACTTTTTTTTTTTTAGTCCAGACTGGTCCTGACCTCTTTGTGTATCCCAGAATGATCCAAAACTCATTGTAGTCCTCCGGAGTGCTGAGATTATAGGGGTAGGCCAACATGTTCAGTTTAGTAGTACTAGGGAATGGAACCCAGGGCATTTAACTCACTATGCAAATGCTTTAACTGCAGAACTGCGCCCTCTGTCGCCCCCTTACTTTTAAGTGGTGCTGAGGAACCCAGGGCCTTGTGCATGTTAATCCTAGGCAACTGCTCTAGTCACTGATCTATGCCCCAGTCGCTCAAAATTGTATCTTGTCTTTTTTTTGGTGGTACTGGGGATGGAGCCTACAGCTTTTACACTGAGTTCCATCCCAGCACATTTATTTATTCTTTGGTTTATTTTTTATTTTGAGGCAGGGTCTTGCTGAGTTGCTGTGTTGCCCAGGCTGGGCTTGAACTTGTGTTCCTCAGCTGCTGGGATTATAGGCCTGTGACACCACTAGGCCTTCCTTGTCATATTTTAGACTTTTTAAAAATTTTTTTGGGGATAGGATCTCGCTCTGCAGCCCAGGCTGGTCTTATACTCACAGCAGTCCTCCTGTCTCAGCCTCCCAAGTACTGAGATTACAAGCACACACCACCATGCCCGGTTTATGTGGTGCTCAGAAATCCAAACTCAGGTATTTACTGCTTGCTAGGGCAAGTCTGTAAATTCTGAGCCATTCCTCCAGCCCCTAGATTCTGGTTTTCAGGACACACAAATATGAATTTAATCCAGACAAGATCAGATGTCATTCTTCTAGTTTTCTGACTGCTTGTGTGAATAGTCATGCTACTCATTCTAGCTGGGGCCGGAGGGGCTGAGTCAGGATTCCTGTGAGTCCAAGGCCAGACTGGGCACCATAGTGAGTTCAGGAACAGCCTGGGCTACAGAGCAAGACCCTGTCTCAAAAAATATCTTATCTTTGAGTGTAACTACTATTTTCTGTGGTGGGATTGAAAGCAAGAGTCCAACACATGCTGAACCTGTGCTCTGCCATGTGGTGCAATGTTCCTACCCCCAGAAAATCCCAAAATTGATACAAGTTTGACATTTCCAGCCAGGCGTGATCGTGCATTCCTCTAATTCCAGTACTTCGGGAGGCTGAGGCCTGAGAATCACAAATTCAAGCCTAGCTTGGACAATTTAGTGATTTAGTGGGATACTGTTTCACCAAAAAAAAAAAAAAAAAAAAGCACTGGGAATAATAGTTCAGTGTGAAAACACTAGGTTCAATCCCAAGTACTACAAAAATAAAACATAACTGGTACTTCTTTTGTGTGCATTTCCCTTAATTACAGAGTGTTGCATGATTTCAGAAAGGACACACTGGGGCTGGAAGGTGGTACAGTGGTTAAAGCCAAGCTGCAAGACCCTGAGTTCCATTACCCACTACCACATAAAGCTGGGTGTGGTGATCCACTCCTGTAGCCTATAATCCCAACACTCAAGAGCCTGAGGCAGGTGGATTGTCTTGAATCCAAGGCCAGCCTTGGCTACACCAGTGAGTTCAGGACCAGCCAGGGCTACAGAGGAAGACTCTGTCTCAAAAAAAAAAAAAGGAATACCCTAAGGTCTCTCTCAGGAAATACCCAAAGGATCAACTCATTTGCCTCCAGAGGTTTTGTTGCTATAAACAAGAGATAGATTTTAGTTTACACTTAGCTCAAAAAGAGGATCTTGTACTTATCCTACTTATTCAGTATAGTCTGTAGCACTGGTTTCAAGTTATTCAGTGCAAGTGTGCTATTTGTTTTATTTAATTTTGAGACCAGGTCTTGCTCTGTAGCCCAGGCTGGTCCTGAATTCACTATAGGGCTCAGGCTGGCCTTGGATTCATGGTAATCCTCCTGCCTCAGCCTCCTGAGTGCTAGGATTACAGGTGTGTGCCACCGTGACTACTTCATGTTATGGGTGCTAGGGAATTGAACTCAGGGCCTTGTACTTGGAAAGAAAGGGCTTTAACTGCTGAAGTATTTCTCCAGCCCTGCCCTTATTTATTTTTTTGAAATATGGTCTTGCTCTATAGTCTAGGCCAGTCTTGAACTCACTATGTAGTCTTGAACTCGTGGTAGTCCTCCTGTCTCAGCCTTCAAAGTGCTGGGATTACAAGCCTGGGCCTCCATGCTCACCATATTTGGTGCTGAGGAATGGAACCCAAGGACTTGTGCTTTCTAGGCAAGCACTCTGACCACTGAGTTACACCCTGGCCCCATTTCTTTTTCTCTTTCTTTCTTTCTTTCTTTCTTTCTTTCTTTCTTTCTTTCTTTCTTTCCTTTTTTTTGAGACAGGGTCTCACTCTGCTGCCCAGGCTGGTCCTGAACTCACTGTGGAGCCCATCCTGGCCTTGGACTCATGGCAAATCTCCTGTCTCAGCCTCCCAAGTGCTGGTATTAAAGCTGTGTGTCACCAAGCCCTGCTTATGTGGTACTAGGGAGTCAACTCGCGTATTTAGTGCTTGATTTAGTGCTTGCTAGGCAAGCACTTTATCCTCTGAGCCATTCCTCCAGCCCTGTTCTTAATTTTGAGACATGGTCTTACTAAATTGCTCATCCTGAGCACAGGGAAAAAAAAAAAAAAAAACAATCCCAGGTGATGTTTTCTATTCTAAAAAGTTGCTCGGTTTGTTTTAGACAATGTCTTGCTCTGTAGTTCAAACTAGGGTTGAACTCAATATGTAGCCCATGCTGGGCTTAAAATCAAATCAATTCTCCCTCAGCCTCCTGAGTCTGGAATAACAATGCACCACCATGCCTGGTTAATTTTTATGTAGTTCTGGGAGATCAAAAAAAGTTGCTTTACATTAAAAAAAATAATAGGGGCTAGAGAAACAGCACAGTGGATAGAGTGGAATTCCTATAATCCCAGCACTCAGGAGGATTGCTATAAGGTCAAGGCCACCTTCGACTATATAGTAAGTTCAGGACAAGCCTGGACTATAGAGCAAGACCCTATCTCTAAAATAACATAATGTAATATAAACTAGTGCTGAGCCTGGTGTTGCAGTCCTGTAATCCCAGCACTCTGGGGGGCTGATGTAGGAGAATTACAATTCTAGCTCTGCCTGGGAAACTCAGACCACTCAGCGAGATCATCTTAAAGTCAAATATAAAAGTGAACTGGGGATATAGCTGAGTGTGCAGGTCCTGGGTTTCATCCTCAGTACTACAAAAATAAAGAAATAATTTCAAAAAGTAAGCCAGAACTAGTGGCACGGGCTTGTAATCCGAGCCCTCTGGGAGGCTGAGGAAGGAGGATCACAAATTTGAGCCCAGACTGGGCAATTTAAAGAATTAGGGAGACCCTGTCTCAAGACCAGAATAATAAAAATGGGCCCTGGGCTCCATCCTTAGGAACATACACACACACGCACGCACGCACGCACACATACCCCCTGCTCGTATTTAGTATGTAGTAAGCCTATGAGATTAATACACCAAAAGCTGCTTTATATGTATTTTTTTAAATTAGAAGCTTAGAAGAAACTGATGGGTTACAAAAGCAGAATTAGAAGGATTCTTACAATTTCACTCTTTAAGCCTAAGATTGAGTTCGCTTTATGACATTCTGAATAAGTGAGTATGTTCTTGATTAATACCTTCCTGTTGGTACCCATAATTCACTCCTGACCTCTTTCACACCTTACAACCTGAGAGGAATGTCGTAGATGCTTTCCTAACCTGAGACTTTGTCAGATGCGTTAATTTAACTATATAAGTTACTGGCGTATAAATGTTGGCTGAGAATATTACTTTAATTCACTCATTGCTTCTGCCTTTTGGCTAAGATCAATATACTTTAATTCACTCTACTTTTTTGATAAAAAGTTCTCACTGTGTAGTCCAGGCTGGCCTTGGACTCACAGCAGTTCACCTGCTTCAGCCTCCCTAGTGCTGGAATTACAGGCGTGTGCCACCATACCCAGTTTATGTGGTGCTGGGGAATGGAATTTAGGGTTCTGCGCTTGCTAGGCAAGTGCTTCAACCCCTGAGCTAGTTCTCTAGCACCTCCCCCTTTATTTTTTGAGAGAAGATCTCACTCTGTCGTACATGCTGGTCTCTGTGTAACCCAGTCTGGCCTTGAACTCTCGGCAGTCCTTCTGACTCAGCATCCAGAATGTTGAAATTACAGGCATCCAGATTGCTGGAATTACAGGTGTGCATCACCACCATTCCCAATTTATGTAGTGCTGGAGAAACAAACCCAGGGCCTCGCCCTTCATAGATAAGTGCTTTAGCCACTGAACTACAGCCCTAGCCCTTACTCTACATTTTTTGTGATTTAGGCTTTGAAGGTATCTGTTGGCTCAGCTATTCTAGAATTTAGTGGAATTTATACAGTTCCTCATGTCTTTTATTCCCTCTATGTTGTCCAGGTTGAGCTTGAACTTGTCTCTTGCCTCAGTCTCCTAGAGTGCTGGCAGTACAGGTCTGTGTTACCAGGCTTGACTTCCAGGTTTCTTTAGAAATGTTCAAGCGGGGCAGAGGAATGGCTAAGCAGTTAAAGTGCTTGCCTAGCAAGCACTAAGTACCCAAGTTTGATTCCCCAGCACCACATAAGCTGGGTGTGGTGGTGCATGTCTGTAATCCCAGCACTCAGGAGGGTGAGACAGGAGGATGGCCATGAGTCCAAGACCAGCCTGGGCTCCATAGTAAGTTCAGGACCAGCCTGGGCTACAGAGTGAGACCTTGCCTCAAAAAAATAAGAAATATAAAAAATAAATAATAGGAATGCTCAAGTATGCACTTTTATAGGTAGAGATCTGATATTTGGAAATCTGTTATACTCTTGTGTCCTAGGCACAGTACAAAATACAGAGAAACTGTTGAATATGGAAAGCAATCCTTAGCAGGGCACGTGGGTGCAGACTGTAGTTGCAGCTATTCAGGAGGTTGAGGCAGGAAGATAACGAGTTCGAGATTAGCCTGGGAAGCATAGTAAGACCCTGAAGACCCTGTCTAGGACAGGCATCGTAGACGTTGTTTGTAATTCCAGTACTCTGGGAGGCTGAGCAGTAGGATCACAGGTTCAGGCCAGTCTAGGCAATTTAATGACTTAGCAAAACCCTACCTTTTTGAGGGGGTTAGGAGGGATAATACTTTTTTTTTTGGAGACAGGGTCTTGCTCTGTAGCCCAGGCTGGTCATGAACTCACTATGGAGCCCAGGCTGGCCTTAGACTTACAGCAGTCCTGCCTCATCCTCCTGAGTGCTGGGATTACAGGTGTGTACCACCACACCTGGCTTTATGTGGTGCTGGGGAGTCAACTCAGGGCCTTGTGCTTCCAAGGCAAGCACTTTAACCCCTGAGCCATTCTTCCAGCCCCTCAAAACCCTATCTTAAAAACAGCTTGAGGGGGGATGGAGGAATAGCTCAGTGGTTAAAGCACTTGCCTTGCAAGGCCCTGAGTTTGATTCCCCAGTATCACATAAAAACCAGGTGTGGTGCCCCAGGCCTGTAGGAGGCTGAGGCAGCGAATTGCTGTGAGCCGAAGGCCAGCTGGTGTTACACAGTGAATTCAGGACCAGACGGGGCTACTAAGCAACAGCTTGTCTCAAAAAAAGAAAAGAAAGGAAAAAAAAATGTTTTAGGAACTAGAAAAAGTTTGATAGTAAAGATGCACAATGGAAGAAGAAGTATGAGAAATGAGGCTAGCCGGGTGAGCCAGGATGGTCGGTTGATTTTGTAGGCCACATAAAGGTATTTGCACTTTTTTCTAATAGCAGTAGGAGCACACTGAAGGATTTTTAAGTAGGAAAATGACCTTTATCTTTTGGTAGGATTACTTTGGCTGTTATGTGGAGAATGAATTGGTGGGGACCAAGACCAGAGATAAGGATAATGAGAAGTAGTTTGAAACCAGGTAGTAATAACAGTAGGGCATGGAGTGTAGTTTAGCAGTTCAAGCACTTCCCTAGCAAGTACAAGGCCATGGATTCCATTCCCCAGCATCATATAATCTGAGGATGTTCTTACCTGCCTATAATCCCAGTATTTAATAGGCTGAGGCAGGAGGATTGCCTTGAGTTCGAGGTCGGGCTGAGCTACATAGTGAGTTCATGATCAGCCTGGACTACAGAGTGAGCGCCTGTATCAAAGAAAAAAAAATAAGGCTGGAGGAATGGCATAGTGATTAAAGTTTTTGCCTTGCTAGTGCAAGGCCCAGAGTTCTATTCCCTAGCATCACATGAAGCTGGGCATTGTGATTACACACCTGTAATCCCAGCACTCGAGTCTGAAGCAGGAGGATTGTCCTGAGTCCAGGGCCAGCCTTGGCTACGTAGTGAATTCAGAAGCAGCCTGGGCTACAGAGCAAGACCCTGTCTCAAAAAAAAAAAAAAAGGAATTTAGTTCACTGCTACATTGCTTAACATATGCTCTGCAGTACCTGGCTATGATCCTAGTACTTAGTAGGCAGAAGCAGGAGAATTGCCTTGAATTTGAGGCCAGTTAGGGCTCCTTAGTGAGTTCAGGACTAGCCTGGACTACAGTGTGAACGTGTGATATTGTCTCAAAACAAAGCGAACATTAACCGTGTTGATTATTTATAATTGGATACATGGTATCAGCACAGATGGAGAATGAAAGGATGGTTTAAGAATGTGTGTGTGTGTGTGTGTGTGTGTGTGTGTGTGTGTATGGTCAAGATTTGTGGTTGATTGGATTTAGAATGAGAAGTTAAAAATAACTCTTATGGTTTCTGGCTTATGAAAATAGGTAGAAGAAGGTGGCGTGGTGGCTCACTCCAGTAGTCTCAGAAGCTGAGGCAGGTTTGAGAGGGAACATGAGGCACAGTTTAATGAGCCTCTAAGATACTGTAGAGGCTGTTGAATATAGAATTTATGAGAATATGGGAATATGGGGATAATGAAGTATAGAAGTCAGATAGGAAGAACTCTATTTTAAAATGTGAACATTTTACTCAAAATAAACATGATTTGAATTATCTTATTTCTCAAAATCATTTTATTATTATTTTGGAGACAGGGTCTTGCTCTGTAGCCCAGGCTGCTCCTGAACTCACAGTGGAGCCCAAGCTGACCGTGGACTCACAGCAATCCTCCTGCCTTAGCCTCCTGAGTGCTGGGATTACAGGCGTGCTCCACCATGCCCGGCTATGTGTGGGGCTGGCGAACTGAACTCAGGGCCTTGCGCGTGCAAGGCAAGCACTTTCACCATTGTGTCATTCCTCTAGCCCCTCAAAATTATTTTTATTATGTGTTTATGATACATAATTATGTTCAGCTTGGGGAACTGGTGTGTATACATGCTCCATCTATTTTTTTCATACTACGTCTTAATTGAAGAGGACAGTAACTGGGTCATATATAAGCACAATTGATTGAACAGCATATAGTAGTGCCTAAGATAAACAGGACTGTCGGAGGCACACAAGTTTTTAGATGAGAAGATACATGTCCTTACAGAAGGTTCAGTGAAGTTTTGGAGGTAAATGTTCTTTTAACTTTAATGTACAAGTTGCAGTTGTATGTACGTGTAAGCACTAGGAGAGAGCTACTCACCTAGTGCTAGGGGAGTATGCACAAGAAAGTGCTCCAACAGAAGATTCTTGGAGGAGTGAACTTTGAACTGGTCCATACCGGGGGAAGGAAATGGGGGAGAAAGTTATCAGGGGATTGGGGAATCACTAAGCTGCAGAAACCTGAAATTCCGTTCATATACCTTCCTAGTGCAGTAGGTGACAGGTGCGCCTGGAGTTTAATAAGGTTCTCGATATGAAGATATGATATGATAGTTCCAAGGGTGTGCAGATAAAATTGAAAGTCTTTTTTTTTTTGCTTTGAAATTTAGAAATGGAAGAGTATTTTGAGGTTACTAAGGTAGACTTTGAGTGCCACGCTGAAGTATGTTTTATTAGGCAATCACTCTGACAGAGCTGAGATGGGTATTTAGTCTCTTGGCTGCCAGTTACATAATCCAGTTTGTACTTGTTGTTTGCTTACTGTGTTCAGGCACAGTCCTGGTCATCTTTATGTATTTGCATACTTAAGGAAATGTAATGCTTGTATCTATATTGTCCTACATGACTGTCTTTCTTCACTGTAAGGACTAACTGCTGTAGACTATCTGGGAGGCCTCCGGAGTTTTAAGGGAGATTGAATCAGGGGATGCACCTTAGTGATAGCATGCTTGCCTCGCACACAGGAGGCTCTGGCTTCAAACCCTGTTCCAAAACAAAAAGACAGAAAAGAACAATGCTTTGAGTTACTTTAAATGACAACATGTTGCTGAGTGCTGGGTTCCTCAGTAGCTACAAACCAGGAGTAGTGGCATACACCGGTAATCCCAGAACTTTGGGAAGCTGAGGCAGGAGGATTGCAAATTCTGATCCTAACCTGAGTGATTTAGAAAGACTTTGCCTCAAGATAAAAAGGGATGGGGGAGGGTAGCTTAGTGTGAGAGCTCTGTGTTCAGTTCCAGTACAAAAAAGAAAAAGAAGACATAGCCAAGTAGGCAGTACACAGCTTCTTTTCCTTCCTATGCATCTCTATTCAGTTAGTCAGTGGATACTAACATATTTACGAAGGACAGAGCACTTGTAAGGCATAATGGCTAGTTTTGCAGAAAGTAGCTGTGATTCCTACTTTCCAGGACCTGTTTGAAATAGAACTAGTGATATGCTGTAAATCAGTACTCCAAAAAACCAAAATACCTAATATGTAGCACTGGTCAGTTCCTTTGGTGTATATATTCTCAGCATTGCTTATCCCAAGCTACCCACCTGATAAACTAGACTCAGAGCTGAGGAAAAATGCACAGTAGCTTCTCAGGAGCTGGTAGAGAGGATATAGCATACTACTGGATCAATCACCAATACTAAGAAAACCTACAGTAGCAAGTGAACACTGAGGCATTTCTAGGGAGATGAGGGCCCTTTATCAACCCCCTCTCACAATTCCCTTTCCCTTCTCTCTCTCACTCTCTTTTGATACAGGGTCTTGCTCTGTAGTCCAGGCTGGTCCTGAACTCACTATATAGCCTGGCCAGGCCTCGAACTCACTACAATCCTTTTTACCTCAGCCTCCTGAGTGCTGGGTTTACAGTGATGCACCACGATGCCCAGTTTGTGTGGTGCTGGAGATTCAAACTTGAGATAAAGTTTCCTAAGTTGCTCAGTTGCACAGGTTGGGCTTGAATTTGCGATCCTCCTGTCTCAGCCTCCCAGAGTGCTGGGATTACAGGCCCGCACCACCAGGCTGGCTCTCATTCTTTTCGGAGTGCCACAGTCTCCAGGGTTCTCTTGGAATGGGTAACTTGTTAGGCATTCCTTTCTTTTCTTTCTTTTTTTCCTTTTTTTTTGAGACAGCTTCTCGCTCTATAGTCCAGGCTGGTCCTCAATCACTGTGGAGCCCATGCTGGCTTTGGACTCACAGCAGTCCTCCTGCCTCAGCGTCTCAAGTGCTGGGACTACAGTCATGTGCCACCACTCCCATCTTATATGGTGCTGGGGAATCGAACTCAAACTTGGGTACTTAGAGCTTGAAGTAGCACTTGCTCGGCACAAGCGCTTTAACTACTGAGCCATTCCTCCAGCCCCTAGGCATTCCTTTCCTATATGATGTCTTTCAGATTGGATGAGGTTACTTTTTTTTTTCTTATTTCTGGTAACAGCTCCAGCTATCAGACTTCATGTGAAATATGGCTAATGCAGAAGTGAGTGTGCCCGTGGGTGATGTGGTTGTGGTACCCACCGAAGGAAATGAAGGGGAGAACCCTGAAGACACTAAAACCCAAGTGATCTTGCAGTTACAGCCTGTGCAGCAAGGGTAAGTGGCTTAAATATCTTGAAAATTTGTAGAAAGTTTGAAGTATGAGGAAAGAGCTACGTGTATAGCTCAGCTGTTAACAGTCCTTGCCTAGCAAATACAAGGCCCTGGGTTCAATTCCCCACCACCACATAAGCCAGGTGCAGTGATGCAGGTCTGTAATCCTGGCACTTGGGAGGCTGAGGCAGGAGGATAGCTGTGAGTTTGAGGACAATTTAGTGTGTTTGGGACCAGCCTGAACTACAGAGCAAGACCCTGTCTCAAAAAACAAATTAATATCTGGGAATTGGCTTTTATTTTAATCTTTCCTTTTTTCTTTTCTTTCTTTGTACTGAGGATTAAGTGCTCAGGGCTTTTACACTGAGCTGTATCCTCACCCCATGTTTTACTTTTATTAATTTATTTGGATACAGGGTCTCGCTCTATAGCCCAGGATGGCATTGGACTCACAGCAGTCCTCCTCTCTTAGTTTCCCAAGTGCTGGGATTACAGGCATGTTCCACCATGCCCAGTTTATGTGGTGCTGGGGAATCAAACTCAAGGCCTTGCACTTGCAGGATAAGCACTTTAACCACTGGGTCATTCCTCCAGTCCCTATTTTTTTTTTTTTTTTTTTTTTTTTTTTTGAGATAGGGTCTTGTTCTGTACACCAGGCTGATCCTGAGCTCACTGTGAAGCCCAGGCTGGCCTCAAATTCTCAGTAATCCTTCTGCTTCAGCCTCCCAAATGCTGGGATTACAGGAGGTGCCACCATCATGCCCAGCCATGGTTTACTTTTTGATATTTAGACAGAGTCTTGCAGAGTCACTGAATTGTCCTGGCTGGGCTAGAACTTACCACCCTCCTGCTTCATCTTTCCAAACTTCTGGGATTATAAGCGTATGCCACCAGGCGTTTGTTTTTTTTCTCTGTTGAGACAGAAACTTGCTAGGTAGCTCAGGCTATCTTTGAACTTGCCATCCTTCTGCCTCCTGAGTGCTGGAATTACATGTGTGCACTGTTGTGCTGATAATTTTATGATTTTTGAGTGTAACTATAATCCGTATAGAGAATTAGGCTAAGTCTTTCACTATTCTAAATTATTGTAGATAATAGTTCCCTGAGAAAGTCATACTTACTCATAAAAATACAGATTATGTCTCCTATTTCTCGCCTCCAACTGTAATTTGCTGGTTATTGAGCCAGCATGGGGTACATGTCCATAATATCAGCCCTTAGGAGTATGGGGCAGTTCATACCCAGCCTGGGCCACACAGTGAGATCCTAATTCAAATAAAACAAAAAACTTATCTCTTCAAGTTAAATATAAAAAATTTATTTTCAAGGGATTTTTCACATGTTGGTTGAGTTTAAATTTTTTTAATGTTAATTTTGTGTTTTTCAGTGCTAGGAACCAAACCTAGGGCTTTAGCTGAGTGTGGTGGCACATGTCTACAATATCAACTCTCTGGGAGGCTGAGGCAGGAGGATCGGTAAGTTGAGTCCAGTGGGCAGTTTGTGACCCTTCTGCCTCACCCTCCTGGAGAGCTGAAATACAGGCCTACATTACTGGGCTCTCTTTTTTCTTTTTTAATTTTTTTGGAGACAGGGTTTTGCTTTGTAGTCCAGGCTGGTCTTGAACTCATGTGTAAACCAGGCTGGTCTTGAACTCTTGACAATCCTGCCTCAGCCTTTTGAGATCTAGGATTACAAACATGTGCCACCAGGCTTAGTTTATTACCTGGTGCTGAGGAATCAAACTCAAGGCCTTGCATTGCTAGGTACATGCTCTGACTGCTGTGGTATTTATTCCTCCAGCCCCTACCACTGGGTTCTTAAAAGCTTTTTTTTTTGTTGTTGTTGTTGTTTGTTTTTTGAGAAAAGTCTTGCTCTGTAATCAAGGCTGATCCTAAACTCACTATATAGCCAAGGCTGGCCTCAAATTCATAGCAGTCCTCCTGCTCAGCCTTCCGAGTGCTGGGATTACAGGTGTGTGCTACCATGCTCAGTTTATGTTGTGTTGGGGAATAAAATCCTGGGCCTTGTGCTTGCTAGGCAAGTGCTTTAACCATTGAGCTATGCCCCAAGCCCTTCAAGGGTTTTCAGGGAGAAGTTACATGATCACTCTGATGGAAATAGAGAAATCAGTTAGATGCAAGGAGATTAAGGCCTGAATTAAGGTGGCAGCAGTGAAGATAGAGAATAGCAGGTTGTTAAAGAGATGCATCTGGCCTTTCAGCTGGTGCTGCCGTCTTCCAGTGATTTGCCAAAATGACGAACACAGAGGGAAAGAGGAGAGGAACCCGATGCACGTTCTCTAGGCCTTTTAGGAAACATGGAGTTGTTCTTTTGGCCACAGACATGCGAACCTACAAAAAGCGTGATGCTGTAGCTATCAAGGGAATGGGTACTGTTCAAAAAGGAATGCTACACAAGTGTTACCGTGGCAAAACTGGAAGTTACAGCATTACACAGCATGTTGTTGGCATTGTAAACAAGCAAGTTATGGGCAATATTTTGGCTGAGAGAATTAATGTACCTATGGAGCATATTAAGCACTCTAGGAGCTGAGACAGCTTCCTGAAACAGGTGAAGGAAATTGATCAGAAAAAGAAGGAAGCCAAAGAGAAAGGGACCTGGGTTCAGCTGGAGCCTCAGCCTGCCCCACTCTGACAAGCACAGTTCGTGAGAACCCGTGGGAAGGAGTCTGAGCTGCTAGAACCTGTTCCTTACGAATTCATGGCATAAGCGGGGGGTATGTCCTTGTGGTTCACCACCTCACTAGCAGCTAAGGTGCTCAAGTACCCAGTCATGAATTAAATGAAAAAAGCCTCTGAATTACAAAAGATGTTGTTAACTGAGTAAGAAAGTGGTGCCCTGGCCCCAGAGGTTTTTCTTGTGCTCAGTTGGATATGTCATGTATTTACTGTTCAGGGTCAGTATTTTCCTTGCTGAAAGATGTGAGGTGACAATTCCTAAGGATCACAAAGCTGCCTTTGAAGCTTCCTACTTAAAAATAAATTGTTTAAAGCATAAGAGAGAGAGAGAGATGCATCTGGCAAGACTGGTGACTTACTAACTACGTAGAAGCCTGGGAGGAGGATAAGGGAAAATCTGGTGTGATGCCCAGATTTCTGCCTACAATGTGCTAGGTGGTGCCACTAACAGGACTGAGAGTATAGAAACAAGAATAATGTGGGGTGTGGGAGAGGGAAAAAGCCCTTGGTTATTGTACATACATATAATGAAGTCAACAAAATCCTAACAGACATCTAAATGTATGTATTCACTTAGCAGTTATGTGTGTCTTCTGATGACATTCAGTAAGGAGGTCTGTGTTAGAGGTATCACTATAGAGATGGGTAATCATCAATAAAAAGAGATTATTCAAGCAGTGCTATCAATAATGAGGTGCAAGAATTACTATTTTAGGGGCTGGGGTAGTAGCTCAGTGGTTAAAGTACTTCCCAGCAAACACAAGGCCCTGGGTTCAATTCCCCTGTGTAAGCCAGACATGGTAGTACATACCAGTTATTCCAGCACTAGGGAGTCTGAAGCAGGATTGTTGTAACTCTGAGACCAACCCAGGTTCCAGATCAAGATACTGTCTTACAAAATATACAAGTGAAAATAAAATTATGAAGGCATAAGTGTGATATAATAGCAAGTGGTATATGCTAGGAGGAATTACTTTTATTTGATTTGATAAAAGTGTCTGTAGCCATACCACCTAGAATGTGCCCAATCTTATCTGATTTGAGGAAAGTTGTGGTTATTTCTTTTATTTTTGTTTGTTTGGTTCTTTTTTTAATGATACTGGGCATTGAGCCTAGGGTCTTCATACTGAGCTGCATCCCTAGCTCATTTTTGAATTTTTGATTTTTGGGGGGCTTTTTTTGAGGGGAAGGGTCTCACTCTGTAGTCTAGGCTAGTACTAAATAATTTTGACTTTGAGAAAGGCCTTTTCTAAGTTGCCTATGCTGGGCTCAAACTTGTCATCCTGATCCAGCCTCCCAAAGTGCTGAGATTATTGGCCTATGCCCCTGGGCTCTGTAACCTTTTCATAGTAGTAGCTGCTGAGCAGTCCTGGATAGCTGGGAGTTTAAATACAATACTAAATTTAAGATATAGACATCTCAGGTTCCCAAAGCAAATGTAAATACCATGTATTACAAACACACACACACACACACACACACACACACACACACACACACACACATATATATATATATATATATATATATATATCAGAAAAAGCATACCTGTAAGCCCAGGAGAATTGTAAGTCTTTGAGCCCTGCCTGGCTGATTTAGGGAAACCCTATCTCAAAACAGAAAATAAAGTTCAACGTTGGGTCTGGAGGAGTAGCACAGTAATGAAAACACTTGAATAGCAAGCACAAGGCTCTGGGTTGATTCCCCAGCACCACATAAGATAGGTAAGGTAGCGCATGCCTGTAATCCCAGCACTTGGGAGGCTGGGGCAGGAGAATTGCTGTGAGTTGAGGCCAGTCTGGGCTGTATAGTAAGTATAGGACCAACCTGGACTCTGGAGCAAGAAACTGTCTCAAAAGAAAGAAAGAAAAGGAAAAGCTCAGCATGAAAGCCCTCGGTACCACAGTGGTGGTACCCAGTACCACAAAAGTAAATAAATACATACATGCTATGGGAAAAAACAGTCAAAACACCAAGGTAGAGTTGTAAGATAGTGTGTGTGTGTGTGTGTATTATTTTTTTTTTTTGGACACAGGGTCTCGCTCTGTAGTCCAAGCTGGTCCTGAACTCACTGTGCAGCCCAGTCTGGCCTTGAATTCAATAGCAATTTTCCTGCCTCAGCCTCCTGAGTGCTGGGATTATGGGCGTACACTCCATGCCTGGTTTATGTGGTGTTGGGGAATTGAACTCAGGGCTTTGTGTTAGGTAGGCAAGCTCTCTAACCACTGCACTATTCATCCCTCCAGCCCCTAGAGTTTTAAAATGTATTTAATTTATTCCTAAAATAAATTAAATCAAATTTCTTAATCTTATGCTGTGAATATTAATTTTTTCATGATTTATATAGTTTGTTTATCGATGGACACTTTTACAACAGGATTTATGAACCTGGGTCGGAGAACAACACAGCAGTTGTAGCAGTAGAAACTCACACGATACACAAAATTGAAGAAGGAATTGGTAAGTCTTTTTATTATGCTAGTACCCTTGACCTTATTTTTCTTCATTGAGATATTTTGCCTTTTTTTTTCTTTTGCATTTGTTTGTTTGTTTGCCTTCTGGTGCTGGGGCAGAGCCCTGAGTCTTATACATGTTAGACAAGGGTTCCCTCACTGTGGACCTGTACCACCAGCCGGAGCTTCTTGCCTTCTGTGTGTAATGTTTTTCTCCTCTGCAGGGTGCTGCCAGTACTGCAGCTGGCAGTTTGGTGGTGGCACATCTAAAGGCACTGCTGCCATTCAGGGCTTAGTTAAGTGTTTAAAATCAGTCTGCTGTCGCTGAGCATGGTTGCACCTGCATGTAATCTCAGCACTTGGGAGGCTGAGGCAGGAGGATTGCTGTGAGCTCAAGGCCAACCTGGGCTATGTGTTCAGGACCAGCCTAGACTACAGAGTAAGGCCCTGTCTCAAAAAAATAATGACAATAAAAGAAAAAGCAACTAGGAGCTAGAGGAATAGCACCCTGGTTACAATGCTTACGTAGCAAGCCCAAGCCCTGAGTTCAATTACCTGGCATCGAGTCAACTGGGGATGGTGGATACCCCTATAATCCCAGTATTAGAAAGCCTGAGGCAGGGGCTGGAGGAATGGCTTAGCAGTAAAATCAAGCACTTGCTTAGTAAGCCTGAGTCAAGCATGAAGTACCAGAGTTCAGTTCCCCAACATTACATAAGCTGAGTGGGGTGTCACACGCCTATAATCCCAGCACTCAGGAGGCTGAGGCAGGAGGATTGAGTGAGTTCAAGGCCAGCCTGGGCTCCATAGTGAGTTCAGGACCAGCTTGGGCTACGAAGCAAGACGCTGTCTCACCAAAAACAAAACAAAACAAACAAACAAACAAAAAAACTGAGGTAGAAGTATTATCGCAAGTTTGAGACCAGCTGGTGCTACATAGTTCAAGACTGGCTGGACTACCAGAGTGAGACCCTGTGTCAAAAAATAATAATAATGAAATAAAATAAAAACCAAAATAAAAAATAACCAAAGAGAGATTACTTAACATAGCATGTGTAAGGTCCTGGGTTTGATCCCTGGCACCATTAAAAAATTCTGCAAAGAAATTAAAGACTCAGCTGGTCTGGTGGTACACACCTATAATACTCAGCACTCTGGGACGCTGAGGCAGGAAGATTTCAAGTTTAAGCCCATCCTGGGCAATGTGGCCAGAGCCTGTCTCAAAATCAAAAACCAGAAATGGGCTGGGGTGCAGCTCAATGCGAAGGCCCTGGTCTTAATCCTGAGTACCGCCAGAAAAGGAAAAGACAGAGAGGGAGAGAGAGAAAGAGAAAGAGAAATTAAACTGTCAGGATCGAGCTCTGTCAGTAGATACTGTTGATAAGGACTGGCAAGGTGGGGACTATACAGCTGTTAGTGGAAAGAAACTGGAAGACTCTTTTAAATTAAACAAACCCAAGTTTGAATCTCATTTTCTCCCCTCCTAGATGTGTCCCTTATCTGTTTGAGACTTTCATGTTTGCACAGAAAACTTGAGGAACGCCTTTCAGAAATGCTCTGAGCCCAGGGAGTAGGCAACATGCACAAAGCTCACCCTCCAGAGCTGAAGCAGTTTATGGACCAGAAGTTATAGAAATTAAATGGTGGCAGACATGTCCAAGGAATATTTGGGGGATTTGATCCCTTTATGAATCTTGCAGTAGATGAATGTGTGGAGATGGCAACAGAACAATACTGGAATGGTGTTAATACGAGGAAATAGTATCATTATGGTGGAAGCCTTCGAATGAGTTTAATGGCAGTTCTGCTGAGAAATCCATGTCCCTATCCCTTATCCAAAGTTTCACTGTGACTGGAAATTGGGTTGAGTACATGTTCGCATAAACTTTTGTAAGTCAAACCCTTAAGGATCAAACTACTTCCTTATAAGATTATTATAAGAACTAAATGATACTCAGCATGTAAGATATTCAGTACCTATTACATGGAAAGAGCTTGGTAAGAGATAGTTGTCATGCCAGACTTCTCTCAGAGGATTTCAAAAAATACCAGCATAAGTGACTTATTTCCTTAAGGACCAAAAGACTAGAACTTTGGAATTAAAACTTTAAAGAAGACACATCATATAAATAACTGACTTTTTTTTTTTTCCATTTTCAGATGCAAGCACTATAGAAGCCAATGAGGATATGGAAATTGCTTACCCCATAACCTGTGGGGAAAGCAAAGCCATCCTCCTCTGGAAGAAGTTTGTCTGTCCAGGAATAAATGTGAAGTGTGTCAAGGTAATTGTTTTCTTGTTGAGGCCTATCCAGGGACTCTTTATTTTCAGAGCATGGTTTGAATGCCTCCCTTGTGTCTTCTAAATCAAAATTTTTTTTCTAGTGTTGGTGACTGAATTTATTCATTTATTTTAAGGCAGGGTCTCATAACCCCAGGCTGGTCCTGAACTCACTTTGGAGCCCAGACTGGCCTTAGACTCACAGGCAATCCTCGTGTCTCAGCCTACAGGCATGCTCCACCATGTCCATCTTTGGTGACTGAATTTAGAGTCTTATGTCTGCTAGGCAAGTTCTTTACAATTAAGCTACATCCTTAGCCTAAATCAGTATTTTTTGTGCAGTGTTAGGGATCATACTGACGTGTGCTAGGTAAGCACTCTACGCTGAACTGCATTCCTAGCCCCAAATCAGCATTATTGATTTTATAACTTGTTTTTTTGTGTGTGTGTGTCAGGGTAGAAAGTAATAAGGATTTTGAAATGAGATTGACTTGAACATTAGAATCATACACATACACTCACACTCACACACACACACACACACACACACACACACACACATACTAGTATGCATTGTGGTAGAATTTGTTAATTTTTTTGTGGGGCTACAGGAATAGCTGTTAAAGCGTTTGCCTAGCAAATGCTAAGTACCGAAGTTTGATTCCCCAGCACCACATAAAAGCTGGGCCTGGTGGCGCATGCCTGTAATCCCAGCACTCAGGAGGCTGAGGCAGGTGGATTGTCCTGAGTCCAAGGCCAGCCTGGGCTACAGAATGAGACCTTGTCTCAAAAAAAAAAAAAAGAAAGAAAGAAAGAAAGAAAAAGAATAGAAAAGAAAGAAAGGAAAGAAAAGAAAAGAAAAAGATAAAGTTTTTTGTGGTATCAGGGATCGAGCTGAGGACCTTTACACTGAAGTATATATATACCCAGCCCATTTTTTGGGTTTGATTTAGAGACAGGATCTCGAGCTGAAGGAATAGCTCAGTGGTTAAAGTGCTTACCTAGCAAGTTCAAGGCCTTAGGCTTAGTTCCCTACCACTACATGAGCAGGGTGTGATTGTCCATGCCTGTAATCCCAGTACTTGAGAGGGTGAGGTAAGAGGATTGCTGTGAGTTGGAGGGCATTCTAGGCTCCATAGTGAGTTCAGGACCAGCATGAACTACAGAGTGAGGCCTTGTCTCAAAAATAAATGATTTTCATGAAAGGGTAATGTAGAAATAATTATCCATTGTGTTTTCATTACCGACCACAACTGGTTGTTTTTTTGTTTTTGAGACAGTGTCTCACTCCTTAGGCCAGGCTGGGTCTGAGCTCACTCTGTAGCCCAGATTGGCCTCAAACTCACAGCAATCCTCCTGCCTTAGCCTCCTGAGTGCTAAGATTGCAGGCTTACAGGCATGTGCCACCATGCCTAGCTTATGTGGGGCTGGGAAATCGTACTCACGTACTCAGCATTTGCTAGGGAAGCACTTTAGCCACTGAGCTATTCCTCCAGCTCCAGCTATACCAATAGATAGTACTCACCTTATGGGCATCTCCCTAGATTCTTAAGGGTTATCAGGTGTTCAGGCTCTGCAGCATTGCTGGTGTCTACCATACTTGTTCTTTCTGCCATCCTGAATCTTGTCCTTAGGGCTGGATAGGTTACTTCAGTTTATTTGATCAGCCTTTGCAACACTGGACTCAAGCCCCTGATGGAAGGTGTAAGTGGGTTGCCACTGACCGGCTTACACTTTCTGTGTCTGGAAAGGCACTGTGCACAGAGGAATGTCACTATCACAAAGAGGGTGGATAATACAAGATATGACTTCTGATATTATTTTTTGTTCATAATAAGAGAAGTTATTGTTGCCTTCTTTTTCCCTCTTGACATACCTCAGTTGACATTAGACTACTTTGGACTTCTCTTTTTACTTTAGTTCAATGATCAGTTGATCAGCCCCAAGCATTTTGTTCATCTGGCTGGCAAGTCCACTCTGAAGGATTGGAAGAGAGCCATCCGTCTCGGTGGAATCATGCTCAGGTAAGCTCTACTGGCAAGCACAAACTTGGGGGCACTCACTCATAATAGAATCCAGACTTTTCTCCTTAACTTGACATTTGTATTCTATCTGAAGGATTGGTTTTAGCATGCCATCATGCATTATTTGACCTTCATCAATTTATTCTTCTCATTTTTTTTTCCAGTGAACGTAGGTCCTTTAGGTCCTTTATACTGAACTATATCCCTAGCCCTTTATTTATTCATTTATTTATTTATTTTGAGGCAAGTTCTTACCCAGTCACTAAATTGCCCAGCCTGGATTTGAACTTGGAATCCTCCTGCCTCATCCTCCCGGAGTTCAGGAATTATAAATGTGCTTCACTATGCTAGGCTCATCTTGTCCTTTTATTTTTTTAACTTGTTCTTATTCTTTTTTCTTTCTTTTTTCATTGTGTGCTCTTGGCATAGTGTATGTGAGCCAGACACTCTATCAATGAGCTATATTCTCAGTCCCCAACTTGTTCTTAAAATTGTTGGGGAGAGGAGCTGGAGGAATGGCTCAGAGTTTAAAGCACTGGCCTAGCAAACGCTAAGCACCTGAGTTCAGTTCCCCAGCACCACATAAGCTGGGCATGGTGGTGCATGCCTATAATCCTAGCACTCAGGAGGCTGAGACAGGAGGATTGCCATGGGTCCAAGGCCAGCCTGAGCTCCATAGTGAATTCAGGACCAGTCTGGGCTACAGAACAAGACCCTGTCTCAAAAAAAAAAAAAAAAAATGTTGGGGAGAAAAAAGACTTAAATTAACTCATGCATATCAATAAAATGGGGGGGGGAAATAAAAAGTGTAAAATAGGAAAAAAAGTGAAACCAAAAGGACGAAATTCTGAGACAGTGTTTTGAAGTTACAAGAGAAAGGCATATCTGTGACAAAGGATGTCTTGAAATTTGGAGAAATGATTTTGTGTGTGGGACTGTCCTCATGAATGCTAATTAAAAAATGCACTCACACAAAAAAAAAGATGTTGGCGATGTCAGGTAGGATCCTTTCTTGACAGAGAAGCTCAGAGTAGATGACAGTCCTGCTTGAGATCACAAAGCAGAGACAGAGTGAACCAGTTGCTGATGTAACGTAATGATCATGTAGAATTTTTTTTTTGAGGCAGTGTCTCACTTTTGTAGTCCATACTGGTCCTAAGCTCACTATGGAGCCCAGGTTTGCCTCAGATTCACAGCAATTCTCATGCCTCAGCCTCCTGAGTGCTGAGATTACAGATGTGTGTCACCATACCCAGCTTATGTGGTGTTGGAGATGGAACTAAGGCCTTAAACTCACTAGGCAAGCACTCTAACCACTGAGCTACTTCTCCAGCCCAATCAATGGAGAATTATAGGCTGCCTGGCAAGTACTGGAATCATCTGGTAAAGTAGAAGGATCCTGTTGAGAAAGAACAGTTATAGACAACCAGTGCAATCATGGCCACAATTGCACCACAGGAATAAACATCGCAATGTGCGTATGTCCCACTCCAGGCCTTTTTCTGTAACAACTTAGCATTATAGTTTTCTCTTCTGAAGATTAATATTAGTTGATATTTCTTTTCTTTTTTTGAGATAGGGTCTCAGTCTGTAGTCCAGGCTAGTTCAGAATTTACTGTGGAGTCCAGACTGGCCTTGAACTCACAGCAATCCTCCTTCCTCAGCCTCCTAAGTGCTGTATTATAGGTGTGTGCCACCACTCCCGGCTTATGTGGTGCTGGGGAATTGAGCTCTGGTACTTAGAGCTTGACTTAATGCTTGCTAGGTAAGCACTTTAACTGCTGAGCCATTCCTCCAGCTCCCAAGATTTTATTTTATTTTTGAGACAGAGTCTCACTCTTCAGCCTAGTGCTGGTCCTGAACTCACTGTGGAGCCCTGGCTAGCCTTGGACTCACGGCAATCCTCCTGCCTCAGCCTCCCGAGTGCTGGGATTATAGGCATGCACCACCATACCCAGCTTTATGTGGTGCTGGGGAATTGAACTCAGGGCCTTGTATTTGCTAGGTAAGCACTTTAACTACTGTGCCATTCCTCCAGCCCTTATTTATTTATTTATTTATTTATTTATTTATTTATTTGAGACAAGGTCTCATTCTGTAGCCCAGGCTGGTCCTGAAGTCACTATGTGGGCCAGGCTAGCCTTGGACTCATGGCAATCCTCCTGCCTCAGCTTTCTGAGTACTGGGATTACAGTTGTACACCACCATGCCTAGTTTATGTAATGCTGGGGAATCGAACTCAGGAGTTGCACCTGCTAGGCAAGCACTTCTGCTGCTATGCAATTCCTCCAGCCCCAGTCCTGAGTTTAATCATAGTAAAAATTATATGAGGATGAATATCTTTACTTTTCATTTTTGTTGGTATTGTTCTTTTCTCTGTGCCTAAAAGGCATGCATGACCATTTTTTTCAAATGTGGAAAGGATTCAGAATGTCTATAATATCTTTTGTGAAAGTCAAGTGACATTGTAACATATAGTTTACTATAATTAAAATATCCTGTGGTTTTGCTCATGGTCTTACAACTATAGCGTTTTGTGGATCAAGTTATGAGGACATTTTATAGATAGGGTTCAATATAATCAGTTTTAATCTGTATTTTTAGGAGAGTTTTTATCAGTTATTTTTATTTCTTAATTTTATTTTTATGGTGCTGGGGATTAAACCCAGATCATTGAATATACTGTGTGTTTTACCCTAATTCCTATTCCTTCTTCCTCTTTTTTTCTTTTATTTTTCCTACTATTTTTATTAATATACATGTGCAATACATAATGTTTACAGTGAACTTGAGTATTTTGTGCACATATATAGCACATCAACTTTACAATCCCTTTCCATTTTTGACCCTCCCACACCTTCCCCATTCCTACCCCCCAACTCCAGCTATCAAACCATGTGGTTCTATAGAATGCCTGTATTCTGGATTTCCCAAGTCAGAGAGACGATAAAGTACTTACCATATTTAATCTTCTGCATCTGAATCATTTCACTTAAATCACCACTCTTTAGCTCAGTTTCCTATTCCTTGAATGGGCTGCAGTGGCCAAATATTTATGTCTCTTCTCTGAGTCCAGTTGATCCATTTATTGGGCTATTTGCCAAAAGGTCTTTTTTTCTATATTTTGCTATATCTTTGTTGAGATTCTTAAATGTGGCCTCACACACCAGTCCACATAAGAAAAGAACTGCAACCGTGTGATTCAAAAGGCTAGTAAATATAAGAAGAAGAAAAGTTAAATTTCAAATGCTTTAGCTGACTATTGGACGGTGCATGTTTGTATATTCACAGGGTTATCTTGACATCAGTCAGTTTTCTTAAGATAAACTTATGTCAAAGACCTAATAAATGAATTGCTACAATAAACAAAATTATATCACATTGCTACATTAAATGAACTTAAGTCTATGTCACCTAAGTATACTTAAAGTAACAGATATGAAGGCAAATTTAGTGATTTCAGAATTTTTTAACTTTCACAACTTATTTACTCACATTTCACTGATTATTAACATTTGCTAGATTTGGTTTATAATTTTATGTGCCTATCCACCCATATATTCATGCATACATATTTTTAAAAGATTTTTTGTCACCCATGTTGCATGTAATTATTCTGTTTTGCACACTACTATACTATTACTAATAATAATGAAGTGGGGAGATTTCACAGATTTTATAGAACAGCTGGTACTGGTTTAGAAGTATATCAGTCAAATGATTTAAATACCAGCCTATTTTTTATTACATTTTCTCTTTAGATGTTCCCTTTCTTCCAGGTTATTTTGGTGCCGCTTATCTTTCTGCCTCTCTGAAAGAGGATAAACTCACACTCAACATCAAAAAAGTGAATTGCTACATTAAATAAGCTTAAGACTTTATCAGTTTGCTACATTAAATGGATTTAAATCTGTATCACATAAGTATATTACAGTTAAAGCAATAGATATATAGGTATACTTTAGTTATTTCAGATTTTTTAAACTTTCATATCATTTATTCATATTTCACTAATTATTAACATTTTGTCCAATTTGGTTTATCCTTTTACCTCTCTATTCATTCCTAATTTCATGCATGCATATTTTTAAAGATTTTATACCAATAGCCCACTTTGATTAGATGTTTCCTTTCCTCCATGTTTTTTCAGTGCTGCTTGCTTCTCTGCTTCTCTCAAAGATTCCTCCCAAGTATTATCTGCAATGCTGGGGTAGTTGTTGCAAATTTCTTAAGGGATTCTTGGTCATGAAAAATGTTTTCTTCTTCTTCAATTTTCAGAGATAATTTTTGCTGGTTATGACAACCTGTGTTGATATTTGTTGTCTTTTAAAGCTTGAAGTATCTCGCTCCAGTCTCTCTTAGCCTTTAAAGTTTGCCTTGAAAAATCTGCACTAATTTAAATGGGTTTGCCTTGGTAGAATAATGTGTTTTTCTCTTGCTGCTTTTAATACTTTCTTTTTATATGGTATTTATGAGCTTTTGATTATGATATGTCATGGCAAGTCTCGTTGCTGGTTGAGGTTATTTGGTGTTCTATAAGCTTCTGTATCTGGAAGTTAAATTCTTAGGTTAGATAAATTTTCGTGCACTATTTCAGTGAATAGATTCTTTACATCTTTGGTGCTGTCTTCTGCTCTTTCTCTCACACCCATAGTTAGGAGATTGGTTCTCTTTGAATCATCCATCAGCTGATGTATCCAGCTACTTTGCTCATTTCTAACTTTGGAGTCATGCCTAATTATATCTTTTGTTTCCTCAGCCTTGTCTTCAAGGTCTGAAACTGTGTCCTCACAATATCTTAAGTCATCTTTCCCTGTTGTTACATATAATTTTCATGTCCTCAGTTTCATCTAGATTTCTTTTTAGATTTTCCACATCTCTATTAAAATGTTCCTTCATATCTTGTACTTTTTTATTTACCTTAGCCAACTTTTTATTTGTGGCTTCAATATGCTCAGTGAGCTTTGTCTCCACTAGGACCATTATTTGCTTAGTAAGATTGTCTTTAAGCCTGCTGATCAGTACTTGCATTTCTTTGAGAATATCTTGTTTGAACTGGTTGTTTGATTCATTTATTTGCTTTTTGACTTCCTTCCCTACGAGTACCACTATTTCAGGGCCCATGCCACTAGTATCTGAGGTCTCAGTCATTTCAGTAAGTGCCCTGTTGCCCTTTCTTCTTCCCATATTTCTGGTGTTGAGGGACTTAACTTTAGAGGCTTAGCTGAGAGGTTTCTTTGAACAGCTATGACAGTGTGTAGTGGGGAGTCACAGTTCTTAGTTCTGTGCTGGGAGTAGGTAGTGAGGAGGACCTGTGAGTCCAGTGGCCTTTGAGGTGTCTTGTTCACCCCTGGCCCTATCAGCAAAGCTCTCACGCCTGTCCTGGCTTCCCTCCCCGAAGACAGGGCTCTCCACCCTTGGAGGTGAGCCCACTACACTGAGCCCTTCAGGAGATCAGCAGCCTTTTTTGTCCTCTTTTCTCCTCTCTCTGCCTCTTGTGCCAGTTCCTTTGTCGGCACTGTTTAAGGGTGACCTCCAAAGGTCTAATGTGCTCTTCTAAGCTTTCTTTTACTCTAGTGGGTTCAGTCTTGGACTTTTGTTTTGTTTTTTTTTTTTTTCCGATAATGGTTCCTGCTTATGTCATTGCTCGTTATGGCTGCCGAGCACTGCTTCTGGTCTGGGCTCCTGGGGGGCTTTTTCTAGGAAGAGCACATGTTGAGTTTGTAGTATACACTACCCGCAGGTTCATTTTTTGGATGCACGGGCTGCCAGCTGCCAACAATTCACACTTCTCCCAGGTTCGCACTTACCTCAGAATGAGGTTCTGGCTTTCCTGCGATTGTGGTCTGTGGATGCCAGCAGCTCAGGGCCGTGCCAAGTTGATTGCTGTTTTCTTCCACTTCTGATATGACTTCAGGATTTCTAACCTTCCCATGGTCTCCTGTCAATTGTTGGGGTGCTCTTTCCTCTCTCAGCTCCGTCAGATGTTCCGGGCCCATGCATTCTTTCCTCCATCTGCAGCTGCCTGTGGCTCAAGTCATTTGCAGCCAACCTGTGGCGGCTTCCTGGCTTGCTAGGGGTTTTTTCCTCTGCTTTCAATGTTCCTTCAAAATTCTGAGCTTCCCCTGGCCTCCTTTCAGTTGTTGAGGTGCTCCTCTCTGTCCTGGCTACATTGCACACCTGTTTTATGACTAAATTCTTGACATTTTAAGTGGGTTGGTGAGGAGACATTGTCCAGTTTTGTTACTTGGCCACCATCTTGACCCGGAAGTCTTTTTTTTTTTTTTTTAAGACAGGATCTCACTTCGTAGCTCATAGTGGCCTTGAACTTACTGTGTAGCCTAGGCTGGCTTTGAACTTAATATCCTTCTACCTCTGCCTCCCATGGGCTGGAATTATAAGTGTATGCCTCCATCCCCTGCTTTTTTCTTTTTCTTTTGTTTTGTTTGTTTGCTGTATTGGAAAGTGAACTTAGAGCCTTTGCCCTAAGCCATATCCCCAACCAATTTTTTTTAATAATCCAGAGTCTTGGCTCTTTTCTTTTTCTTTTTTATTTCTCTCTCTCTCTTTTGAGGCATGGTCTTGTTCTGTAGTATAGGTTGCTTCTGAACTCACTGTGTAGCCCATACTGGCCTCAAACACATGGCGGTCCTCCTGCCTCAGCCTCCCAAGTGCTAGGATTACAGGCGTGCACCACCACTCCCAGCTCAAAAAAAGGAGACTAGGGATGTAGTTTTAGAGTACTTGCCTATCATATGCAAGTTCCTCAGTTCAATTCCCAGTATGCAAAAAATTTACTGAAACTTTATATCTCTAAGTTGGCAAAAAACCCCACATCTGTCTGGTTGTGAATACATCAAAAACTCATCAAAAATTTTTAATTCTCTTGAGGCATTTCTCAGTTATTCTGGGTATTTAATTCTCTTGAGGAATTTCTCAGTTATCGAGCTTGCATTTTCTCTTTAGGTTTTGTTTCACTGACAACCTGTGACACTCTTAGTATATGTCTGTAGCTTAGTAATTATAGCAAGTAGAGGAGGATACTCATGATGAGTAAACTCATGAAAGGTGTATTGATAAATGTATGCAGGACCAGTGAAAATTTATACTCTCAGAATTTTTGCAACCTACAGACTTCTAGAACCATAAAATTTCGGTAATCTATAAAGTGGTGTCAGCAATGTTGTTTCCATTTGTCCCTGAGGACCCATTCTCTCTAGATGAAGCATGGACTGATACGTTATTTCTTTGTTTCCTTTTGCACAGGAAAATGATGGACTCTGGACAGATTGATTTTTACCAGCATGACAAAGTTTGTTCTAATACCTGCAGAAGTACCAAATTTGACCTTCTGATCAGCAGTGCAAGAGCTCCAGTGCCAGGACAGCAGACAAGTGTAGTGCAGACACCCACTTCGGCCGATGGTAGGGGGTAGGAAACCACCTGAAAACCAGCTGTGTTTCTCAGCAGAGCTTCTGCTTCATTTCTTTCTTTGTTTCTTAATTTCAATTCTTATGAGCCTTGGTGCATCTTGTTGTAAGGTATGGTGATTTTGGGTATAGATCTCTCTCTCTCTCTCTCTCCCTCCCTCCCTCTCTCCCTCTCTCACTCTATTTCTCTTAAATGATTCTTATTGGCCAGATCAACATTCTTTTGTTGTTTGTTGGGGTTTGTTTGCTTGTGTGTTTGGGTCTGAGAATTGCACCCAGGGCCTTGTGCATGCTAAGCAAGCACTCTACCACTAGGCTACATCTCTACCTCTCTTTCCTTGTTTGTTCTTACAATCCTTGGCAAGAATTATAAAAATGGCTCATAATGTTTATGCAGTGATCTTCCCTAGATGCTACTTGCCACTCATATCAAGATTGAAATTGGGGCTGAAGAAATGGCACAGCGGTTAAAGTGCCTGCCTTCTAAGCCCAAAGCACTGAGTTTGATTGCCTAGTACCACCTAACCTGAGCATTGTGGCTCATACCCATGATCTCAGCACTCTGAGACTGAGCCAGGCAGATTTCATATTTGAGGGCAGTCTGAGCTCTGTAGTGAATTCAGGACCAGCCTGGACTACAGAGTGAACCCCTATCTTTAAATTGAAAAAAAAAGATGGGATGGAGGAATGGCACAGCAGTTACAGTGCTTGCCTTCCAAGCATAAGGCCCTGAGTTCAATTCCCCAGCACCACATAAAGCTGGTGGGGGTACATGCCTATAATCCCAGAACTGGGGAAGCTGAGACAGGATGATTGCCTTGAGAGCCTGGGCTATATAGTGAGTTCAGAACCAGCCTGGTCTACAGAATGAGAACCTGTCTCATAAATAAATACATAGGTCGTATGCCACCAGTAAAAATGTAATTAAAAAAAAAGAGTGACTGTTTACTGAGTGATTTACAAAACCTGTCTCATACTACTCAAAATAAAAAATGAGCTGGAAATCTAGCTTTGTATAACCCTGGGTTTAATCTAAACAAACAAGCTAAAAAATAATAGAAGGAAAGAAGAATTTTTTTGGTCAGTTCTAATTTTATTTATTTATTAGTGCTAATATTCTGTAAATAGCCACTGAATGAGTAAATTCCCTTCAGGAAGTATAAAATACCTCACAGTTGGAGCCGGGCATGTTGGTGTGTACCTGTAATCCCAGCACTCTGGAGTCTGAGGCAGGAGGCTCACAAGTTCAAGATCAGCCTGAGCAATTTAGTGAGATACTACCTCAAAATAAAAAATACCTGGGTTGGGGATGTAGCTCAGTGCAAAGGCTCTGTGTTCAATCCCAAATACACACACACACACACACACACGCACACACGCACGCACGCGCGCACACACACACACACACACACAAAAGGGCTGGAGGAATAGCACAGCAGTTAAAGCACGCTTGCCTTACAAGCAAAAGGCCCTGATTTGATTCCTTGGCACCACATGAAGCCGTGTGTGGTAGCACATGCCTGCAATCCCAACAGAGGGTGGTGGATTGTCCTGAGTTTAAGACCAGCCTGGGCTCCATAGTGAGTTCAGGACCAGCTTGGGCTACAGGGTGAGAACCTGTCTCAAAAGAGAGAGAGAGAGAGAGAGAGAGAGAGAGAGAGAGAGAGAGAGAGAAACCTCTCCTCCAAGATAACTAGCAATGTAGATACTTGATTCTTTTACTTCTAACGTGAAAAATACTTTGGAATGATTTGCTTCAGGGCTGGAGGAATAGCTTAGTGAATAAAGCACTAGCATAGCAAATGCTAAGTACTGAGTTCATTCTCCAGCACTACATATATTGGGCATAGTAGTGCACATGTATAATCCCAGCATTTGGGAGGCTGAGACTGGAGGATTGTTGTGGGTTCAAGACCAACCTGGACTACAGAGTGAGACCATGTCTCAAAAAGAAAGAAAGAAAGAAATGATTTACTTTGTTTCTGTTTTGCTAAAACTGCTTTGTTTATTTATATTGGTATTATTTGCTTATTGATATCTTTCACTGCATAAGAGTCTGCATTGAATACATTACTATCTGAAACAGTTTGATTTTTTTGTTTTCTTTGTTTTAAATTCCACATAGAATTAATAACAAAGAGGCTGGGGTAATGGCACAGTGGTTAAAGTGCTTGCCTAACAAGGGTAAGACCCTGAGTTTGATTTCCCAGCACCACATAAAGCTGGGCATGGTGGCACATATCTGTAATCCCTTTGAGTCTGCTATTCATAAATTTGTTACCTATTTTTTTGCCTTCTTGCTTTCTTTTCATGGGTGGATATAAAAGTAACTTTAGAAATTCTGGGGCTAGAGGAATAGTACAGTGGTTAGAGCCTTACCTAGCAATTGGAAGGCCCCAGGTTTGGTAACACATGCCTGTAATACCAGCACTCAAGAGACTAAGGCAAAAGGATTGCTGTGATGTCAAGGCCAACTTGGACTACAGAGCAAAATCCTGTCTCAAAAGCAAATAAACAAAAAAAAAGAGTAAATAAAATAACTTTAGACATTCTGTATGCTTAATGTCTTTTATTTTTTGTTTTTCCAGCACAGGGTCTCACTCTGTTGTCCAAGATAGTCTTGAATTCATTGTGTAACCAGGCTTGCCTCAAATAGTAATCTTCCTGCCTCAGCCTCCTTAATGCTGAGATTACAGGCTTGTGCCATCATGCCCCGCTAGTTTTTATGCGGTGCTGGAGTCGAGCCAGGGCGTTGCACACCCTATGCAAGTGCTGTGACCACTGATCTGTGCCTTCGGCTCTGTATGCTTAGT
Source organism: Ctenodactylus gundi (assembly GCA_004027205.1). NCBI lineage: Eukaryota > Metazoa > Chordata > Mammalia > Rodentia > Ctenodactylidae > Ctenodactylus > Ctenodactylus gundi. The sequence continues at coordinate 730,363 of PVKB01000377.1, forward strand.
GTTGAATGTGTTCACACCAGGATTTCTGGTGGAGCTTCCTAGGTCCTCTACTCCCCCAGTAAGTCTGAGATTGGCCAGCCTGGAAATAGTACTCACTTCTTCAAAAACATCTGCTGAGGAATTGTATGTATCCATAAATTATCTTTTTGTTTCTATTCAAAGTAAGAAGAAAGCATATTCTTTTGCATTGTAGGTTGCCTTTAGAAAATTCAATATTCACTCTCCATAGGGATCTGCAGGCAGGTGACCAACATCTTAGTACAACAAGGGCTGGCTCTTGGCTATATGAAAATGAAATAGAAGGGAGTGTTCATAGGTGCCTCTGGCCTCACATCTAATGGATGCCTTTTAGGTAGCATCACACAGATCGCCATCTCAGAAGAGAGCATGGAGGAGGCAGGGCTGGAGTGGAATTCGGCTCTCACTGCTGCTGTCACCATGGCCACAGAGGAGGGTGTGAAAAAAGACTCGGAGGAAATTTCAGGTATTTTTCTTTGCAGCTCTGGTATCTTGCAGAGTTTTAAAACCCTTGTTATGATTATGAAAAAGGAAGACATATTACCTATTTTTGCATTTTTTTTTCATGCAGATGGATGCTAGCTATAGCTACAGATATCTTATTTTAATCCATGTAGCTATCCCGCTAAGTCGCATTTTACTTAGGAAGAAATTGGGATTTGGAAAGATTCACCAGCTTGCCTAAGACCAGTCACACCTTCAATAACTGTCAGAACTGAATTCATCTATTTAACTTTGTTTTTAATGCTTTTCCTTCTAGCCAACTACCCTAAACTTCAGCATATTTCTTAAATAAACCAAGCTTCAAGATGTTAGAAGGTTAGAAGGAACCAGTCATGAGGGCACATACCTGTAATCTTAGCTCTTGGGAGGCTGAAACAGGAGGATTGCTTTGAATTTGAGGCCAGCCTGGGCTACAGAGTGAAACCCTGTCTCAAAAATAAATAAATAAATAAATAAATAAATAAATGAAAAAGAGGGCTGGAGGTAGAGCTCAGGGGTTCCGGTAGAGTGCAAGGCCCTGGGTTCGGTTCTCCTAGCCCTACATAAGCTAGGTATAGGTTCCGGAGGAATGGCACAGTGCTTAAAGTGCTAGCCTTGCAAGTGCAGGGGCCTGAGTTTGAGTCCCCCTCTTTACATAAGATGGGCATAGTGGCACATGTCTGTAATCCCAGCACTCGGGTGGCTGAGCAGGAGGATTACAGTGAGTACAAAGGCCAGCCTGAGGTGTACACACACCCCCCCAAAAAAAGCTGAGTGTGATGGCGCACTTCTGTAATCCCAGCATTCAGGCAGCGGAGGCAGGAGGACTGTTGTGAGTTTGAGACCAGCCTGCCTACAGAGCGAGACCTCCCTGCCTCTAAGAAAAAAGGGGAAAAAAGTTAGAAGAAAAAAAATTAGGTAGTAGGTTATATACAGGATAATAATAATTTACATAAAGAGACCAGAACATGCCTGATATCATCCTCTTTTATTTTGTGTTGTTTATTTTTAGATGGCAGTGTTGCTAGATGCTAGGTACATAAGAGAAAAGACAGGCTCACTACCCCCAGGGAGCTTATGGCCCTACCTCGCCAAGATTTTTTTGTTTTTATTTTGCCTTAAGTATAGGATGAGAAGGAATACAGCTTTTAATTAGAATTTTAACATTTATAATCTGACTTTTATGATATTGAATATTGCCTGTTTCAAAATTAATTTTAAATTTAATCAAGTAATACTTAATATTTACTATCCTTATTGGAGGAAAATGTTTGTTTATAGCCAGAGCCATAACAAATTGAGGGCATGAAATTGATCAATTATCCCAGGTCCCTAAGTGACAGAAAAGGCCAGTGTATTACATACCAACTTAGCAGTCAGTGTTCCTGTAGTTCTTTTTCTTTTCCCAGACAAGGCCTAATAAGAAATCTTTTTCAATTGGAATAATCTGATTTAACATGGTAGAGATGTGCCTAAGTATGTGGGTGGCCTCTTTTATTTATCCTTGATCTTATCCCTCTTGTACCAGAGGACACTTTGATGTTTTGGAAAGGAATAGCTGATGTAGGGCTGATGGAAGAGGTTGTCTGCAATATCCAGAAGGAAATAGAGGAGCTGCTCAGGGGAGTTCAACAGCGGCTTATCCAGGTTCCCTTCCAGGTCACAGGTAAGTGCACTGCTCCTAATAATAGTGGTCATTTATTGAATACTCACAGCTCTAGGCCAGGTCCTATTAGCTCACAACAACTCTCAGGCACAGGTATTATTGCATCATACAGATAAAACCAAGGCTCATAAAAATTAAGTCACTCAGACTGGAGGAGTGGCACCGCAGTTAAAGCACTTGCCTAGTTTGCGCAAGGCCCTGAGATTGATTCCCCAGCACCACGTAAGCCTGATATGGTGGTGCGTGCCTGTAATCCCAGCACTCAAGAGACTAAGGTAGGAGGATTGTGGTAAGTCCAAGACCAGCCTGGGCTACATAATGAGTTCAGGATCTGGCTGGGTTACAGACTGAGATCCTGTCCCATAAATAAATAAATAAATAAATAAAATACAAATAGTCACTCATTGCAGGATGCATAACTGAGTTTTTTGTTTTTATTTATTTATTTATTTGTTTATTTAGTACTAGAGATCCAACCCAGGGCCTTCTCTTGGAACTATGTCTCCATCCCATTTTGTTTTTGATTGTCAGAGAGTATCTCAGTAAGTCATTAAGTTGCAACTTGCAGTCCTTCTGCTTCAGGCTCCCAGAGTGCTGAGTTGACACATCTGGGCCACTAGGTTCTGTACCCACACATTTTGATTTTCCTTTTTCTTTTCTTTTTCTTTTTCTTTTTTCTCTTTTTTTTTTTTTTTTGTGGTGTTGTGGATTTAGCCCAAGACCTTTGTACTGAGCTACATCCCAGTCAACCTTTCAGTTTTTTTTCTTTTTCTTTTCTTTTTTTTGAGACAGAGTCTTGCTCTGTAGCCTAGGTTGGTCCTAAACTGACTGGTAACTCAGGCTGGCCTCAAACACATGGCAATCCACCTGCCTGAGTTTGCCTAGCAAGCGCTAGGTCAAGTGCTAAGTATTTGAGTTGACTCCCAGCACCACATAATCCTAGCACTCGGGAGGCTGACACAGGAGGATTGCTATGAGTCCAAGACCAGCCTGGGCTCCATAGTGAGTTCAGGACCAGTCCAGGCTACACAGTGAGACCCTGTCTCGAAAAAAGAAAAATTAAAAATAATAATAATAATAATAGGGGCTGGAGGAATGGCACAGCAGCTAAAGTGCTTGCCTAGCAAGCACTAAGTCATGTACTGAGTACCTGAGTTCAATTCCCCAGCATTGCATATACCGTGTGTATTGGTACACACCTGTAATCCCAGCGCTTGGGAGGCTGAAGCAGGAAGATTGCCTTGAGTCCAAGGCCAGCCTGGGCTCCGGGCTCAGTAGTGAGTTCAGAACCAGCCTAGGCTACAGAGTGAGACTCTGTCTCAAAAAAAGAAAAAAGAAAAGCAAAAAGGCTAGAAATGTATGTTAATTTGAAGGTCATACGTTCTAAATTCAATGCCCAGGGGTGAGGGAGGGGTTTGAAGTACAGTGAGTGAGGTGTGGTGTTGTAATCCCAGCACTCTGCAGACTGAAGCAGGAAGATGGCAAGCTCAAGCCCACTCTAGGAGCCTGGCCAGTGACACAGATGGGTGATCCCAGCACTTTGGGAATCTGAGGCAGGAGAATCCCAAATTTGAACCCAGTCTGGACAACTTGGCAACTTAGCAAGACTGTGTTTCAAATAACAATAAAAAGGAGTGGGAAAAGTAGCTCAGAGGGAGGCTTTGTGTTCAGTCTACAGTCCCACAAAAACAGACAATTCAATGAAGACAGTTTCATGATTTCTATATTGATTCATATTTATAAAGAACATGACAGGTAGCTGGTGGAACACTTCTGTTTTAATTCTACAGACATGTATTTTGTTTTAAATAGATGCTGCTGTCCTCAACAATGTGGCACATACATTTGGCCTGATGGACACGGTCAAGAAGGTCTTGGACAACAGGAGGAACCAAGTAGAGCAGGGAGAAGAGCAGTTTCTCTACACTCTGTCGGGTGTGTAACTGGCCTCTCTTCTCAGGAGAGAGTATATTCTAATATTCATGAGTCTTGCCACTTCCTTGTTGACTTCTGTTGGGACTATGTTCCTTTTTTTTTTGAGCCGAGGCCTCACTTTGTAGTCCAAGTTGCTTGGTTCCAAAGTCACTATGCAGCCCAGGCTGGCCTCAAACTTACAGCAGTCTCCTTCCTCAGCCTCCAAGAGCTGGGATTACAGGCATGCACCACCATGCCTGGTTTGCTCTCACCACATACTGTTCCTCCAGCCTGGGACAATGTTTCTTAAATTCACGTAATATATTTATTTTTATTTTTCTTTGGTACTGAGGATTGAACATAGGCTCTTTGCTTTAGCTACATCCCTAGTCCCTTTTTATTGTTTATTTGAAATAGAGTCTCTAAATTGCTGAATTTCCCAGGCTGGACTCCAACTTGAAATTTTCCTACCTCAGCCTCCCAAAGTGCTGGAATTACAGGCTTGTATTACCAGCCTGGGTCAGATTTTGTTTTTTGAAAGACAAACAGCCCCAAGTGAGGTGGAGTTGTGAGAAACAAGGCAACTCGGGGAAAGAGAGAGAGAGAGAGAGAGAGAGAGAGAGAGTGTGTGTGAGAGAGAGAAGGCTATATAATAGTTATTGTGGTTTAGATCTGGAATGTCCCTCAAATGTCACATGTGGTTGGATATTACAGATTATCTGTGGAACCTTGTGCTGTTAGGAGATGAGGGCTTGGTCTGGAGGGCTGGATTATGAGCGTGTGTGAATTATAAGTGTGTAGTGGAAGACAGGTTGTGGCAGATTATATATTACAGGGGTGGGCTGGATTAGGGGCTTAAACCTGGCAGAGAGGGAACACTTAGGCAGAACCTGGAAGGTGTACATCACTGAGACAGGACCTGGAAGGGTATAGGCTGTTTCCTCCATTCCTTCTTGGCCTTGGTTTTCTGTTTGCAATGCCACAAAGAGCTGCCTCCACTATGTGTTTCCATTGTTGCCAGCCGCTCCGAATGGACTCTGAGCTAAAATAAACTTTACCTCCTCTGATTTGTGTATATCAGGTATTTTGTCACAGCAGTAAGAAAGTAACTAAGACAGTGGTTCTCCTTTTTTCTTTTGGGGGATTAAGAAATCTACTGGGGGGAGGCGTGCGGGAGGAATGGCTCAGCGGTTGAAGTGCTTCCCAGCAAGCGCTAAGTACCCTAGTTCGATACACCTAGCACATAAGCTGGGCGTGGTGGCGCACACCTGTAATCCCAGCACTCGAGAGGCTGAGACAGGAGGATTGCTGTGAGTCCAAGGCCAGCCTGGGCTCTGAAGTGAGTTCATGACCAGCCTGGACCACAGAGTGAGACCCTGTCTCAAAAAAAAAAAAGGAAAGAAAGAAATCTACTGGGGGGCTGGAGCATAATTCAGTGTTAAAGCGCTTGTCTGCCATGAGCAAAGGCCTGAATTTGATTGCCTGCCACCACATAAAAATTAAGCTGGGCATGGCGACACAGCCTGTAGTCCCACAACTTGGGAAACTGAGGCAGGAGGTAAAAAAGAAAATGGACTGGGGATGTATCTCAATGTGCAAGCCCTGGGTTTGGCCCTAAATAAATAAATAAATAATGCATATTCTAGCACTGCCCAGCAAAAAAAAATAAAACCTTATAACTTGATGCAAGATTTTTTTTCTCTCTTTTCTTCTTTCTTGTGAGGCAGAGTCTCTTCCTGTAGTCCAGACTGATCCTGAATTCACTATGTAAACAAGGCTGGCCTTGAACTCATGGCAATCCTCCTGCCTTGGCCTCCTGAGTCCTGGGATGAAAGACATACGCCACCACATTTGTTTTATGTGGTACTGGGGAATCAAACTCGAGGCCTTGGGCTTGCTATGCAAGAGCTTTAATCTCTGTGCTACTCCTCCAGCCTCCCAGTTATTTTTAATTTTGATTTGGAGGCAGGGTCTTCTAAGTCATTAAATTGTCCAAGCAAAGCTCAAATTTGTAATCTTCCTGCCACAGCCTCCCAGAGTGCTAAAATTACTAGCATGTACCATGTGACTGGAGTTTATTGTTGTTTTTTTGTTTTGTTGTGTTTTCTCTAAGACAAGGTCTCATTATAACTGAGGCTGACCTCAGACTTGGTATATAGGCTCCCAAATCTGGAATTATAGATATGTGTCACCACACCTTGTTTTTTTTCTTGTCTGTCTGTCTCTTTATGTTTTTCTCTTTTTTAAATCCTTTTGTGACTGGATCTTACTGTGTGTTTACAGTTGAGCTTTCTATGTACCTTGAATTTATGATCCTTTGGTCTCAGCCTCTTGAGTGCTGGGTTCTTGTTTTATCTGTAGAACCAAGAAGATCTGCAAGCAGGATTGTAATACCAGCTAGACATCTCAGAAGTAGAGGGTAGCATCGTGGCTGCCAGAATCTGGGGAGGACATGATGGAAGGAAGGATAGAGGGAGGATAATTATGATTAATACATATAGACAAACACTTGGGTAGGAGAAAAACTTTTTAAATTTTTTTTTTTTGTGGTATCGAACCCAGGGCCTTTGTAATGAGTTACATCTGGCTAGTTAGTTAGTGAGAGAAAGGGTCTCCCTCTTTAGTCCTGGTCTTGAATTTACTCTGTAGCTCAGGTTGGCCTCAGATACACTGCAATCCTCCTGCCTCAGCCTCATAATAGGATTATAGGCGTGCAACACCACACTGGGCTTGTATGTTGCTGGGAATCAATCCCAGGGTTTTGTGCTTGCTATGCAAGCACTCTAACCACTGTACTATTCCTCCAACCCTATTTTTATTTTTGATTTCTAGACACAGTCTCACACAAGTTGCCAGGTGGCCCAGGCTGAGCTGGAACGTGCAGTCCTACTGCTTTTGCCTCTCAGAGTACTGGAATTACAAACGTGTGCTGCTACACCTGGCACATAGAAGGGATAATTATAATGATACCACAGTAAAATAACTTGGTACCACTAAAAAAAATTAAAATCGCACAATCTAGTCATTTTGAAAACAATGGAATGGCTTGCCAGAGTTTATGTAGCAGGTAAATGGGACAAGACCCCATGTTATCTGACTCCCAGTTTAATATTCCCAAAATAATACTTCTTTCACACTCTTTTATTTTACTATAGATTTGGAACGCCAGTTGGAACAGCAAAAGAAGCAAGCCCAGGATCACAGGTTGAAATCCCAGACAGTTCAAAATGTAGTACTGATGCCTGTGAGCACTCCTAAGCCTCCAAAAAGGCCCCGGCTCCAGCGACCAGCCTCCACCACTGTCCTCAGCCCTTCTCCTCCTGTTCAGCAACAGCAGCAGCCTCAGTTTACTGTCATCTCACCCATCACCATCACCCCTGTGGGTCAGTCATTTTCTATGGGCAATATTCCAGTGGCCACTCTCAGCCAGGGCTCCAGTCCTGTGACTGTCCACACACTGCCTTCTGGCCCTCAGCTCTTCCGCTACGCCACAGTGGTCTCCTCTGCCAAGAGCAGCTCACCAGACACAGTGACCATCCACCCTTCATCTAGCTTAGCACTGCTAAGCTCAACCACCATGCAGGATGGCAGTACCCTGGGCAACATGGCCACCATGGTGAGTCCTGTGGAGCTGGTGGCCATGGAGTCTGGCCTGACCTCAGCAATCCAGGCTGTGGAAAGCACGTCAGAGGATGGGCAGACCATCATTGAAATTGACCCAGCTCCAGACCCTGAGGCTGAAGACACTGAGGGCAAAGCGGTCATCCTGGAGACAGAGCTGAGGACTGAGGAGAAGGTTGTGGCTGAGATGGAAGAACATCAGCATCAAGTCCACAATGTGGAGATTGTGGTCTTAGAGGATTAACTGGGAACCTCGGGGCCAGGAGATATGTTTTGGTTTGAAATTTTAATTATTTGTTTATTTTTATCATTGTCCCACTCATTTCCACATAGGATCTTTTTAAAAAAAACAAAAACAAAAACAAAATCTCGTTGTAACTGAAAATGTTGGGCTCCTCCCACCCCCTCTTTGAAAAATGGACAAAACAAGTTTCCCTTCCTGAATCTGAGAGTAGTTCACTCAGTGGTCTAATCATCCAAGTAAGTTATTTCCTACAGAGGAATCCAGATAACCAGAAGCCCTTTCCAGAGCAGTCTTTCTGTGTTCATGGGGTTTTGTGCTTGTAAAGACACATTGACCACACTGTGGAACACAGATCTGACGTGGGAAGGCAGCCCACTCGCATACAGATGCAGAAGTGTACTTTCTTTTGTATCTTGGAAAGTGCCGCCAGTGCGAAACTCTGAACCTAAAGGAAGTTGAACTCTGCTTGCAGGGGGAGATAGCATGCCAGCAGCAGCTTAAAAAGGGAAGTGTCTTGGTGAGGATAGGGTAGGGCTCTTGCCTTTGTCCCAGATGTGCAGCTGATGTTTGAGATCACTGGTCACTACCAGGGATGCATTCTGAGAGGAGACTGGTGTTAAGTGGAAGGGTCCATCTCCACGGAGCAAGTGGCAGCAGTGGCCTTTGGTTTTGTAGAACTCCCGGCCCTCCCACTTTGTCAAAGCACTTACCTTCCTAACCTAGCACTTAAAAATGTGTGCTGTGGTGTAAATCACCCTAGTCCTGGGACTGTGCTGCAGTGGGCGGGTCTCCAAGGCCATCATTTTTCCTGCATGACTCCAGAAATGGGAGAATTCCTCATCTTGACCAGCGGCCATTTTTAGTAAGGCGGGGTTTTTTGGGGGTTTTTGTTTTGTTTTGTTTTGTTTTTTGTTTTGGAACCAAAAGCTGCCACTCATTTGGTGCTTCCTCTTGTTCTCCCTCCATGCCTCAGTTCCTAACGGCATCGGTTTCCTGAGTCTCATCTTTTTCAGCGTTTTGGCTGATTTTGAGAATAGTGACAGGTGCCTGCCTGCCTTCATCCCCTTTTAGACCCGTTTGTACCACAGATGTTTCTGTGAGATACTGAGCTCATCAAACGCCTTAGGCTTGCTAGGGAAGTCTGGTAACACCCGCAGCCTTTCCCGAGACACTCACTAGATGTCTTCTTTTGGATGAGCTGGACTCTCTGGGAAAGAAACATTGTCTGCAGTTTTATATTATAGGAAATGTACCAGGAATGTCAATAATAATGTCTTGGGGGGATTTTTTGTTTCCCTAAATGTTACTTGTATTTGGAGCTGGGCCATTTTTTGTGCTGTGATTCCTTCTCTTTGACCCTCTTCAATGTTTGGGGTAAGAGGAGACTCTGGTTTTTATTTCTTTGACTGCATTGTTTACTGCACTAGGAAAAATATAAGGAAACTACAGACTTAAAAGAAAAATAGGTCAAAAAAGAAAGCACACACTTTAAGAGTGCGAGGATTTTTTTTTAATTAAAAGCAAAAATTTGACCTGTAGTTTCTTTTTTTTCCCCCCCGCATAAAGAAGATACCTAGCTAAAGCCATGTTTGTCTTAAAAGATATTGGGAACCCTGTCAAGCAATTTCTCCAACTGGGTGAGTCACTCTTAAAAGCTGTAGAAGTCAGATTTCTGAACCCCATAAAGAAGTGAGTTTCAGCTTTAAAGTTGGAATTTTGCTACGGACATATGTCAACCAGCGATAGAGAAGTTGCCTGGCATAAATGAGACCCTGGGTTCAATCCCTGGTACAACCAAAAAAAAGTTGGAGTTTTATTTTTCTTTTCAAAATATTTAATAGAACTTTGCACTCAGTTTGGAACAGATCTTTGGCTCTTTACATACCTGTAGAGTGGGAAGTGTGTTTTATTTCCTTCTTCCTTTCTTTTTTGTACATAAAAAATTTCTATCAAAGATTGAAACTACCGCTTGAACCCAGAAACACACATTCATCCATGTGGTGGTCTTCAGGGATGATTTTCTCTTTCCCAGAAATGAGGCCAAGTCAGGATAGCCACAGAACCCTAGAGAATAAATACCAAGGAGTACTGCAAATATCAGAACTGGTGGTAATGTCTTAAGGTCGTTTAAATATCATGTTTCCAAAGTCAAAAGATCAGCTGGGTATGGTCGCACATGTCTATGATCCCAGCACTTGGCAGGCTATGGCAGAAGGATTGCCATAAGTTCGAAGCCAGCTGGAGCTACACAGTAAGTTCAAGACCAACCTGGACTACAGAGCCTGACCCTGTTTCAAAACAAAGTGAAAAGGTCTTCTCCTCAAGGCAGAACCTGTTTACTCTCACTGTAGGTATCCCAGCAAATGAAATACCTGAGCTTTGTTGTTTTCCTGGTCTTCCAATAGGATTTCCTCACTACCCGCTATGGTCCCATTGTGTGTGGGTGCCCTCACAGCCCTGGTATAGATGATTTCAGATGGGATGAGTGAGACATGCAAGCTGCTGACATGTGCAGAAGTGGTTGCAATGAATCACTACTCAGGCTGACTTGACAGTAGATATCTTTCTGTTCATCAAATAAATATTTATATAAGTACCATTGATGTGCCAGGCTTTGTGCTAAGCACTGGCAGTGCAGAAATGAAGATAGTCCTTGCACTCAAGGAGTTACTATCCACGTGCTTTCTGGAGCTAAGAACTGCATTTCAGGGGTTGAAGGAATAGCTCAGCAGTTAGAGTGCTTGCCTAGCAAGCACAAGACCCTGGATTTTATTCCTCCCCACCATATAATAGCTGGTCATGGTGGCATGAGCCCATAATCTCAGCACTTGGGAGGCTGAGGCAGGAAGATTGCTGTGAGTTTGACGCTAGCCTGTGCTATGCATTGATTTCAGGAACAGCTTGTACTACAGAACAAGACTGTGTCTCAAAAACAAAACAAACAAACAAAAAAAACTCCAATAGGTTTCTTTTACAATTCTGTGTACTTTTAAAAAATCCTTTTTTTTTTTTTTTTTGAAACAGGATCTCCTTCTGTAGCCCCTGCTGGTCCTGAACTCACTATGGAGCCCAAGTTAAGCTTGGACTCCCAGTAGTCCTCCTACCTCAGCCTCCCAGGTGCTGGGATTACAAGCATGTGCCACCACTCCCAGTTTATGTAGTGCTGGGGAATTGAACGCAGGGTTTAACCAACGTGCCATTCCTCCAGCTCTATAATCATGTATTTTATGCACTGAAAAACATCCCCAAAATTGGGATCTGGGCTCTGTGCTGTAGACCTGTAATCCCAGTTTCTGGGAGGTAGAGGCAGGAGGATACCAAGTTCAAGCCCCAGCTTGGGCAATTTAGTAACTTTAGACCCTGTCTCAAAATTAGAAAAAAAAATTTTTTTTGAGGCAAGGTCTTGCTCTGTAGTGCAGACTGGTCCTAAACTCACTCTGGAGCCCAAGCAGGCCTTGGACTCAAGGCAACCCTCCTGCCTCAGTCTCCAAGTGCTGGGATTACAGCCATGTGCCACCACACCCAGTTTATATGGTGCTGGGGAATCAAAGTCAGGTACTTAGTGCTTGCTGGCAAGCACTTCAACTGCTGAGCTATTTCTCCAGCCCTCAAGATTATAAATAAAAATGACCTGGAGATGTAGCTCAGTATGAAAGCCGTGGGCTTCATCCCTAGTGGGGGGGGTCATAGATTTCAGCAAACTGCCAAAGCATAAAGATGAAGCCACTGCTAACAGTAAAACAGACCATCATATTGGGGTAAGGACAAATAGGGCTGTTGGCCTAGAGCTGAGAAAACAAAAGGTCAAGCACCTTACCCAGCTTGGGATAGGAATGGGGTATGGCAAATAATTGGAGCACTTCTTGGAGAAATTGTGTACTTAAGTTTATGAGAGACCAGACCATTGTTGACATTCTCCATGTCCAAGTTATTGGACTTATTTATACAGGAGGAAACACTTTTCTTAAAAACAGAGTTTCTGGGGGGCTGGAGGAATGGCACAGCAGTTAAAGCGCTTGCCTTGCAAGCACGAGGCCCTGAGTTCGATTCCCTGTACCAAATAAAGCTGGGTGTGGAAACGCATGCCTATAATCCTAGCACTCGGGAAAGCTAAGGCAGTAGAATTGTCTTGAATCCAAGACCAGCCTGGTCTACAGAGTGAGACCCTGTCTCAAAAATAAGTAAGCAGATAAAATAAACTGAGTTTCAAGGCTGGAGAAATACCTCAGTGGTTAAAGCACTTCTTTAGCAAACTCAAGGCCCTGAGTTTAATTCCTCAGCACCACATAAAGCAAGGGCATGGTGATGCACATCTGTAATCCCAGCACTCAGTAGGCTGTAGCAGGAGGATTGCCATGAATTTAAGGCCAACCTGGGCTCCATTGTGAGTTCGGAACAATCCTAGACTATGGAGCAAGACCTAGTCTCAAAAGAAAAAAAGAGAAAAGAAAAAGGGATGGAGGAATGGCACAGTGGTTGAAGCACTCTTTTTCACAAGCGCAAGGCCCTGAGTTGATTATCCAGTACCTCATAGAGCTGGGTGTGGTGGTGCACTCCTGTAATCCTAGCTCTTAGGATCCTGCTGTAGGAGTATTGCCCATATTACCTTGAGTTCAAGGACAGCCTAGGCTACCTAGTGAGTTCAGGATCAGCCTGGAATACAGAGTGAGACTATCAAAAAAAGAAAAATGCTCCAACTTTCCTGTCCCGTGGCTTCCACCAGGGCCTCAGATGCAACTGTGCAACTGTTTTGTCTTGCCTGTCCATTTGGTCTCCCCCTTGTTTCCTGTCCTTTCTCAGCCTCCCACCTCCACCCCTCAAACTAGTCATTCTCAAGTAAAGCTGGACAGTAGACTGAATATTCAAGATTGAGAGCCATGTTCATTTTTTCTCATACCCCATCTACATTAGAAAAGAAGGGCCAATATTAGTCCAAATATGGAAATTAATACCAAGGTCAGGTTGTTCTGACATTAAGTGATCACATTTTATCCCATTTCACAAAAGGTGAGTCCCTGGGGTGGGGAGTACTGATTGTACAGATGGCAAAAATTGAGATCTGGGGGTGTAGCTCAGTGGTTGAAGTGCTTGCCTAGCATGTGCAAGACTGGGTTTGATCCCCCAGCACCATAAAGAAAACTAACTGGGCATGGTGTTGTATGGTGGTGTATGCCTGCAGTCCCAACATGTGGGTAGCAGGCAGGAGGATTGCTGTGAATTTGAGGCCAGCCGGGGCTACACGGTGAGTTCAGGAGCAGTCTAGGCTATAGATGGAGAAAAAGAGGGGTGAGGCTGGGGACATAGCTCAGAGGAAAGGCCCTGTGTTTAGTCCCTACTACTGAAAAAAAAAAAAAAAAGACCTGGTGGCATAGGCCTGTATTCCCAGCAGTCTGGAAGGCTGAAACAGGAGGATTGCAAGTTGAAGCCCAGCCTGGGTAGTATACTAATTTAGTGAGACCATGCCTCTAAATCAAAACTGAAAAATAGGCTGAAGATATAGCTCAGTGTGAAGACACTTCGTCTAATCCTGTCCTCTTCCCCACCTCAGAAAAAAATTGCCCTGGACAAACTGACTCCAAAATCTATCTAAAACAAAACAAAGCAAGACAAAAAGCTTAATTGGTATTACGGCTGCTTGATTCTCTACCCACAAGGTATATCTTGTTTCCTGATAAATTATTTCAAGCTAGTTTTATTTATTTATTTATTTATTTATTTTGAGATAGAGTCTTGCTCTGTAACCCAGGCTGGTCCGAACTCACCAGGCTGGCCTTGGACTCAAAACAGTCTCAGCCTCCCAAGTGCTGGGATTACAGGCGTGCACCACCATGCCCAGCTTATGTGGTGCTAGGGAATCAAACACAGGTACTTAGCGCTTGATAGGCAAGTGCTTTAACTGCAGAGCCATTCCTTCAGCCCCTAATTCCTGTCTCTTCACAACTGCTCTTCATTTTGAATTATTTATTATATCACATCCCTTTCCCCTTCCTTCCCCTCACCCCCCCCCCAACATCTCCTTTCCCTCTCCACAGTCTATCTTCCATTTGTCTTTTACTTTGTGGATTGTTTTTCTCACATTAGAGAAACCATTTGAAATTTAGCCAGTGTCCAATTCACTTTGCTAAACATAATGGGCTCAAGGTACATTCATTTTCTTAAAAATGACTCAAATTTATCTTTCTTTATGGCAAAATAGTACTCCCTTATGTAAATATACCACATCTTCTTTACCCATTCATCTATTGCACAATTACTTTTTATTACATCTTGTGAACCTCTCAGTGGAACCCACATCCTGCACTCCTAGTTGTGAAATTGCCTCTAGGCTCTACTCACGCACCTCTGGTTACCAGTTCTGCACCACTACTGACAGTCACAGCTCAGATTGTGATATATATGAATTTAGCCTGGCCTGACGGTGCAGGCCTGTGATCCTGGCCCTCTGGGAGGCTGAGCAGGAGGATCACAAGTTCAATCCCAGCTGGGCAACTTAGTGACTGATCAAGATCTTGTCTCAAACTCAACACTAGGGGCTGAAGGAATGACACAGTGGCTAAAGTGCTTGCCTCAAGCACAAGGCCCTGAGTTCAGTTCCCCAGCACCACATAAAGCCAGGCATGGTAGTGTATGACTGTAATCCCAGCATTTGGGAGGCTGAGGCAGGAGGCTTGCTGTGAGTTCAAGGCCAGCCTGGGCTCCATAGTGAGTTCAGGACCAGCCTGGGCTACAGAGGACACCCTGTCTCAAAAAACAAAAAATCAAAACAGAGGAATAGCTCAGTGGTTAAAGTACCTGCCTAGCAAGCTCAAGACTCTGGTTTTGACTCTCCGGCTCCACATAAACTGGGTGTGGTGGTGCAGGCCTGTAATCCCAGCACTCGGGAAGCTGAGGCAGGAGAATTATCATTGGTTCAAGATCAGCCTGGGCTGCATAGTGAGATCAGTACCAGTCTGGACTACCGCGGGACCCTGTCTCAAAACAAACAAACAAACAAACAAAAAATAATCAGATGTAGTGGCACTTTCTTTTAATGCTAGCACTTGGGAGGCTGAGGTTGGAGAATTGCTGTGAGTTCAAGGCCAGCCTGGACTTCATAGTGAGTTCAAGAGCAGCTGTACGACAGAGTGAGACCCTGTCTCAAAAAACAAAAACAAAAACAAAAACCACCTATCTAACTAAACAATGAAAAATGGGCTGGAGATGTAGCTCAGTGTGAAGCCCTAGTTTGGGTCTCCAAAACACGGCTTCACTCTATAGCCCAGGCTGGTCCTGAGCTCATTATGGAGCCCAGGTCGATCTTGAAATCATAGCAATTCTCCTGCCTCAGTCTCCCAAGTGCTGAGGTTACAGGCGTGTGCCACCACACCCAGCTTTTTTGTTGTGCTGGTGAATTGAAATTAGGGCCTTGTACTTGCTAGGCAATTCCTCTAATGGCTGTGCTATTCCACTAGCCCCAACTTTATATTTTTTTTTTTTGAGACAGGATCTCACTCTGTAGCCCAATCTGGTCCTGAACTCACTATGGAGCCTAAGGTAACCTCAAATGGCAATCATCCTGCCTCAGCCTCCTGAGTGCTGGGATTACAGGCGTGTGTGTGCCACTGCACCCAGTTTATGTGGTGCTAGGGAATCAAACCCAGGGCCTTGAGCTTGGAAAGCAGGTGCTTTGGAAGGCAGGTACCATTCCTCCAGCCCCTTTTATTTTTACTTTGTTTTGCTGTACCAGAGATTGAATCTAAGGCCTTTGATCTGAACTACATCCTCAGCTCCTTTTTATTATTTGAGCCAGAGTATTCTAAATTACTAAGCCCAGGTTGGGGTGAGTAGGGTGGAACATGGAATACTCCTGCCTCAGCTTCTGATTATAGGTAGACATACACTACCATTTCCTGTTTATGTGGTGTGGAAAATTGAACCCAGGGCCTTGCAATTGCTGGGCAAATGCCTTAACCTCTGAAATAAGACCCGAGTGAAACCTTGTCTTGAAATAATACAAAAAGGGTTGGGTTATATTTCAGGGTAAAGGCTCCAGTTTAATCCTCAGTAATATAAAATAATAGTAATGATAAAAGTAAAAAGGTAAATGTGAGTGAGGTCTCTCTCTCTGATCCCAACCCTCTACCCTGGCTAAGATTCAGATTTCCTTTTCTTTTTCTTTTTTTTTTTTTTTGAGACAGGGCTTCACTCTGAGTTCAGGCTGGTTCTGAATTCACTATGTAGCCCAGGCTGGCAATCTTCCGTCAGTATCCCAAATTCTAGGATTACAGGCTTGCGCCACCACATCTGGCTAATGTGATTCTGGGGAATTGAACCCAAGGCTTTTAGCATGCTAGGTAAGCGCTTTAACTGCTGAGCTATTCTTCCAGCCCCCTTAGTTTTCCTTAAATGAGGGAAAGCAAAACCCAACAGCAACTAGGCCTGCCAACAGTTGGTCCACATTTCCTCAAGACTTGGCTGCAAGTGAGGCATGTCTTAGAGTATGGCTTCTGCAGAGACCTTGTTACCTTCAGAACTGAAACCTACTTACTTTAGAAGCTTTTTTTTTTTTTTTGATAATCTCTTAGGCCATTCTTCCCCCAGATAACTCTGAAGCTTGTTTCCACACTTCCTATACCTCTCTGTTCACATGTTACTCTATCAGAGAGGACTTTCCTAACCACTCACCATATAAAAAAATAGCAACTTCCTCCTGGACTGTGCTTCCTTTTTTTTTTTTTAACTCTGCTTAATTTTTCTTTGTTTTACTTATCATTACACATTTTCTTTCTTCTAGAATATGGAAGTTCATAATAACAAAAACCTTCCTTGTCTGTCTCTGCCTCTCTCTGGAACTGGAGATCAAACCCAGCACTGAGCTATATCCCCAGCCTCCTTTTCTTTTTATTTTTTATTTTGAGACAGGGTCTCACAAAGTTGCCTAGCTGGAACTTGAACTTGAAATCCTTTTGTCTCAGAGCACTGGGACTTGCTTTATTTATTTATTTATTTATTTATTTATTTATTTTAAAACAAGTCTCCCTTTGTAGCCCAGGCTGGTCCTGAACTCACTATGTAACCCAGGCTGGCCTTGAACTCACAGCATACCTGCAGGCATCACCTCACACAGCTTTATGTGGCATCTTTATGTAGTGCTGGGGAACTGAACCCAGGATCTTGACTTGCTAGGCAAGAACTGTAACCACTGTGCTATTCCTCCAGCTCCTGTTTTTTTATGCTTTATTTTTGTGAGGGGTGGGCAGGGGAGACAAGGACTCACTCTGTAGTCCAGGCTGTTGCTCTGAACTCACTATGTAGCCCAGACTAGCCTTGCACTCATGGTAATCCTTCTGCCTCAGCCTTCGGAGTTCTAGGATTATAGCGTGCACCATCAAGCCCCATTAAGCCCAGCATTATGTGGTGCTAGGGAATCGAACGCAGGGCCTTGCACTTGCAAGGCACGCACTTTAACCACAGCCTCTTGTTTGTTCTTTTTGAAACAGGGTTTCACTCTGTAGCCCATGCTGGCCTCAATAAATGGGAGTCCACTTGCCTCAGCTTCCTAAATACTGAGATTACAGACATGCACCACCATGTGGGGCTGGGGAATTGAACCCAGGACCTTACACATGCTAGGCAAGCATGTTAACTGCTTAAAGCAAAGCCTGCTGTTTTTTCCTTACATTTTCTTTTCTTTCTTTTTTCTTTTCTCTTTCTCTTTCTTTCTTTCTTTCTTTCTTTCTTTCTTTCTTTCTTTTTTTTTTTTTGATTGTTGATCTTGCTCTGTAATCCAGCCGACTGGTCCTAAACTCACTATGTAGCCCAGGCAGTCCTCAAATTCACAGCAACCCTCCTGCCTCATACCCAGTTTACATGGCCATGGGGAATCCAACCCAAGGCCTTGTGTTTGCTAGGCAAGCACTTTAATTGCTAAGGTACACCTCTAGTCCTTATTTTTTTTTTTTTTATTTTGAAATAGGGTCTCATTGAGTTACTGTGTTGCCCAAGCTGTGTTCAAATTTTGGATCCTGTGCTAAGACCAGTGGTCTAGGCATATAATCCCAGAATTCTCATAGGCTGGGGCAGTGGAATCCCAAGGTCAAGGTCAGCCTGGGCAATTTAGCAAGATTTTGTTTCAAAATTAAAAATAAAAACATGGACTAAGAATGTAGCTTAGTGTAAAGGTCCTGTTCTTAATCCCTAGGACTATCCAAAAAAGGAGAAATTAAGAAAGAAATGCTTATTGTATTGTTAGTGCCTTTTTCACTTTATGCAAGATATGTGAAAATTTGTTCTCACCTCTGACTCCATTTCCAGCGAATCCGCAAGGCACCTTAATTTTTATTTTCCTTCCTTCCTTCCTTCCTTCTTTCTTTCTTTCTTTCTCTTTCTTTCTTTCTTTCTTTTTCTTCCTTTCCTTCTTTTTCCCACCTTAGGCAGAGTCTCACTCTGTAGTTCAGGCTGGTCCTGAACTCACTATGTAGCCCAGGTTATCAGGGAACTCACAGCAAACCTCCTGCCTCAGCCTCCCAAGTACTAGGATTACAGGTGTATGCCACCAAGCCCAGTTTATGGGGTGCTGAGGGATCAAACCCAGAGCCTTGTATTTTCTTGGCAAGTGCTTTAACTGCTGTGCTATTCCTCTCACCCAATTTTCATTTTAATGCACTCAGCTGTCTCCACTGTGTGCCCTGCTCATTTTTTAAATTTTTGAGACAAGGTCTCTCCAAATTGCTAAATTGCCCAAGCCAGACTCAAACTTGAGATCACTTTGCTTCAGCCTTTCAGAGTGCTGGGATAACAGGCCTGTCCCACACGCCCATGCTCTCAAGGCTCTTTTAGTACCAGCTCCTCCTTGGTCCCTGCCCTGTTCTTTTCATTTCTCTTAAGGCATTCCTTGGACAGGCACAGCTGTGAATTTCTGGTATTCTGGTATTCTAAGGCCATCTGGCCTGCTTAATTGATTTTTTTCATACCTCTATTCAGGGATTCTGAAAAGCACACCTGCAGCAGGGAGTTTAGGTGGGGCAATGGCCCATCCCTGCACTTTGAGAGGCTGAGGCAAGAGGGTTTCAAGTTCAACTCCAACCTGGACAATTAAAGACTTAGTAAGATCCTCTGTCAAAATAAAAATACAGGTTTGCAGGCATAGCTCAGTGGTTAAAGTGCTTGCCTAGGGGCTGGAAGAATGACACAGTTGTCAAAGCACTTGCCCAGTGTCTTAGTTACTTACTCATTGCTGTGACTCAATACCCGACATCCACAAATTTCAGAAAGGAAAGGTTTATTTTAGCTCAGTTTCAGAAGGTCACAGTCCATTCAGGGCCGGCCGGCAGCAATTGAAATACATGGCAGAGGCAGAGGTGGAGGCAGCTTCTCACGACATCACAAATAGGAAGACAAGTTGAGACTAGTTGAGACTAGTCCCTGTCCTGAAGGAAGGTGCAGCTTATATATCCTTCCAGGTCTCAGCCCAGTGAGTGGATCAGATGTGGAAGGCATGGCCACTACACACCATTAATCCTGATTTACACACCTGTAATCCACCCTGTAGACTAGGCTGCAATCTACCAACAGCACATGGTTCCATAGACAATCCATAACATTTAAATACATGAGACTTTGGGGGATATTCCAGAGTCAAACCACAATACCTGGCAAGTGCAAGGCCCTGGGTTCAATTCCCCAGAACAACATAAATCTTGGTGTGGTGGTGCACTTGGTTGGCAGAAGGATTGCCAAATCCAAGGCTCGCCTGGGCTACATAGTGACTTCAGGACAAACCTGGACTACAGAGCAAGTGTCTCAAAAAAAAAAAAAAAAGTGTTTGCTCATCAAGTGCAAGGCTCTGGGTTTGAGTCCCCAGCACTACACGACCTGTAATTCCAGCGCTTAGGATTTTAAGGCAGAAGGATTGCCTTGATTTCAAGGCCAGCCTGGGCTACATAGAGAGTTCAGGACCAGCCTGGACTACAGACAAAGACCCTGTCTCAAAAAAAAAGAATAAATCAAAAATACAGTGAGCTCACAATGGAATGTAGCGAAGTGTGAAAGTTCTGGTCTTTATTCCTGGAACCACAGAAAAACAGACAAGCTGGTCATGATGGCATATGCCTGTAATCCTACCACCCTGGGAGGCTGATGCAGGAGGACTGCAAATTTTATGCTGCCATGGGCAAGTTACTTTGACAGACCCTGTCTCAGGAGGCAACCCCTTTTGGGGTTCCCTTCCAGTCAATGGAAGTTTTTACTTCTCTCCTTGGTTTCTTTTTTCATCTCTCTCTTTTTCTTTCTTTTTAAAATTTTTTTTTATTTTTTTGTGAGACAGGAACTCGCTTTGTAGTCCAGGCTGGTCCTGAACTCACTATGTAACCCAGACTCACTGTCTAACCTGAGTTGGCCTTAAACTATGGCAAACCTCAGGCCTCACTCTCTAGAATCCTGGGATTATAGGTGTGCAGCACCGTGCTTTTTGTTTTTTCTTTTCAAGGCAGAGTTTCGCTCTGCATTTAAGGTTGGTTCAGAACTTACTATGAGCCCAGTCTGGCCCTGACCTCATGGAAATTATCCTGCCTTAGCCTCCAAAATGCTGGGATTACAGGTGTGCACCATCATGCCCAGCTAATTTGTGTGTGTGTGTGTGTGTGTGTGTGTGTGTGTGGTGCTGGGGAATCAAACCAGGGCCTTGCACTTGCTAGGCAAGAATTTTATGGTTTTATTTATTTAGAAACAGAGTCTCACTCTGTCGCCGGGGTTGAACTCACTTTGGACCCTGGATAACCTTGGCCTCTGGCAACCCTTCTGCCTCATCCTCCAGAATGCTAGGATTCCAAGCATGCACCACCTTGCCTGGTTTGTGTGGTGCTGGGGAATCAAACACAGACCGCTGCATTTGCTAGGCAAGTACTTTCTTTAACTACTGTGCCATTCCTCCAGCCCCTAGGCAAGAACTTTAACCACTAAGCTATGCCTCCAGCACCTTTCTATTTTTGTGTGTTGCACAGGGAATTGAGCCCAGGGCCTTCACACTGAGTTATATCATCAGCCTGTTTCTTAGTTTTCAGGCTTGGAGGGTGTAGCTCAGTTGTTAACGCGAAACAATAAAGTCCTTATGTTTGTCCTTTGTGCGCATATCTTGTTTTATCTGTTATCACTCTCTCTCCATCTGCTGTCCTTGTCCCTACCCCTCTGGTAGGGTCCTTACCCATGCCAACCTTCTTCCTCCTTTAGCTTGGGACTGCACAGATTGTCCTTTAGCTTCCCCTCCCTCCATGGTTGGTCAGCTTCTGTCCTCCTCCAGGCTCTAGCTGAAGCCTGTTTCCTCATGGAAGCCTCCCGGGCTGGCTCATGTGAGGAGGCTACCTGTCTCTACTTCCTCATTACACTTTGCACAGCTCTAATTGAATAGCTATTAATGTATTTTTCTTTTTTTGAGACAGCATCTGTCTTAGTTACTTGTTCATTGCTGTGACTCTATATCTGACATCAACAAATTTAGGGGAGGAAAGACTTATTTTAGCTTACAGTTTCAGAAGATCACAGTCCATTCAGGGGCTGCCGGCAGCAATCAGAGTATGTGGCAGACAGAGGTGGAGGCAGCTTCTCACGACATCACAAACAGGAAGGCAAGTTGAAACTAGTTGAGACCAGTCCTAGTCCTCCAAGGAAGGCAGGAAGCAGCTTGTATGTCCCTCCAGGTCTCAGCCCAGTGACTAGCCCCTCCTGGATCCAGGTGTGGAAGGTGTGGCCACTACACACCTTTAATCCTAACTTAGACGCTTGTAATCCACCCCTCCAGACTAGGCCCCAATCAACCAACAACACATGGTTCCATACACAATCAGTAACATTTAAATACATGTGACTTTTGAGGGACACACCAGATCCAAACCACAATAGCATCCCATCTGCAGTGCAGGCTGTTCCTGAACTCACTCTGTAGCCCAGGCTGGCTTTGAACTCAAGGCAATCCTCCTGCCGCAGCCTCCTCGATGCTGGTATTATAGGCATGTGCCAGCACACCCAGTTTATATGGTGTTCAGGAATCAACCCAGGGTCTTGTGCTTGCAAAGCAAGCACTTTATCTACTGTGCTATTTCTCCAGCAAGACTTGAATAGCTATTTGAGTGGAAATCAATTCCCTAGCTTCACATAAACTGGGTGTGGTGGCACATGCCTGTAATCCCAGCACTTGGGAGGCTTAGGCAGGAGGATTGCCGTGAATCCATGGCCAGCCTGGGCTACACAGTGAGTTCAGGACCAGACTGGATTACAGAGTGAGACCCTGTCTCAAAAAAAAAAAAAAAAAAAAAAAAAACAGAAAGAAATTAGAGCATAAATCCATTTCCAGTACATTATTCTTTTCTCCAAACAATAAAATATTACACATGCTAGATTTCTATCTTCTTTTCACAGTGATTAAGTATATTTTTCTTTTGTGTTTTTTTTTCTCTTATTTATTCATTGAGACAGGGCCTTGCTCTGCAGTCCAAGGTCCAGGCTACTTCTGAACTCACCTTGTAGCCCAGGCTGGCCTCCTGCCTCAGCCTTCCAGGTGCTGGGATTATAGGCATGTGCCATCATGCTCAGTTTATGTGTTGCTGGGGAATTGAACACAGGGCTTTGAGCTTGCCAAGCACTATGACCATGGAGCTATTCCTCTAGCCCCTCTTTCTTTTTTGAGACAGGGTCTCGCTCTGTAGTCCAGGCCGCTCCTGAACTCATGTAGTCCAATCTGGCCTTCAACTCAAGACAATCTACCTGCCCCAGCCACCCAAGTGCTGGAATCACAGGCATGCACCACCAACACCTGGCATATATGGCACTGGAGAATCAAACTCAGGGCTTTGTGTTTACGTAGTTAATGGCTCTAGCCATTGTTCCATTCCTTCAACCCTTTTGTGCTGTTTCTTCAGAGCCTGTTAAAATCAATCTGGAGGGCTAGAGGAATAGCATGGTGGTTAAAGTGCTTCCGTACCTAGCAAGCAGCAAGGCCCTGAGTTTGATTCCCCAGCACCATGTAAACTGGGTGAGGCAGACGTATTGCCAGGCTAGCCTGGCCTACAATGTGAGACCTTGTCTCAAAAAAAAAAAAGGAAAAAAAAGAAAGCCAGTTTGGTTTAGAGATTACCTTTCCCCTCAAGAATATTTGCATTCAACTAGAAACTCCAGGAGAAAAAAAGGTTTTCCCAGAGGAACTAATGAAAAGGATTTTTTTTTTGTACTCTTAAGATATTATTGGAAGAATTTTTACTTAGATCCCTTAATGAGGTCATAGGAAAGGCCTTTACAATGAGCTAGATGCATTTCTAACGTCTTTTTTTTTTTAATGTTATCTTTGCAACAAACCTGTTGGATAGGTCTTATTATCCTTTTTATTAAACGTGGGAATCTGAAGAAGGTTCAGTAATTTTCCTAGTGTTGCACAACCGGCAGGGAAACTTGTATTTAGACCCTCATCTCCCATGATTTGACTCCTGGCTTAATCCTCTTTTTACAATACCATGCTGCCTCCTAGGGTAAGTGTGCATAACGCTTACACAGTTTATTTATAAATCTAAGCCATGAGGTTAACTGGCTTATTATCTTTTTAAAAAGTATTGCCAGATTTCCTTTATTCCCACCATTTTTATTAATATGTATATATGCAGTACATAATGTTTACAATGGGCTTGAGTATTTTGTGCGCATATATATCACATCGATATTATGATCCCTTCCCCTCCCATACCATAACTCTATCGCACTTACTTGGTTTTATAGAATGCCTGTGTTCTGGGTTTCCCAAATCAAAGAAACCATGGATATTTAACATATTTAATCTTCTGCGTCTGACTTACCTTACCACTCAAATCACCACCTGTTAGTTCAGTTTCCCACCCCTAGAATGGGCTGCAGTAGCTATATCTTGATGCCTCTTCTCTGGGTCCAGCAGAGCCCTTTATTGGGGTGATTTGCCTAAAGCTCTTTTTTTTTTGTATCTTACTATACCTTTGTTGAGATTCTTTGATGTGGCTTCATCCATCAGTCCACATAAGAGAACTATGTGGGGCTGGAGGAATGGCTCAGTGGTTAAAGCATTAAGTACTTGGGTTCAATTACCCAGCACCAGATAAGCTGAGCTTGGTGGCACAGGCCTGTAGCACTTGGGAGGCTGAGGCAGGAGGATTGCCATGAGTCCAAGGCCAGTCTGACCTCCATAGTGAATTCAAGATCAGCCTGGGCTACAGAGCGAGACTGTGTCTCAAAAAAAAAAAAAAAGAAGTGTAATAATGAACCAGATTTCTTTTACTAGTCTACACTGTGAGATTTGACACTTTACTATCCGCACTAAAAATTCTTTATTTTTCACATCTGATTTTGTTCATTTTGTATATGGACACAAAAATGTGCTTTGAGCAAAATTTATTTATTTATTTTTGATACTCTGGTTTCTCTTCAGATTGTATAAATCTTTCGCCTATTTATTTATTTACTTACTTAGAGACAGGGTCTTGCTCTATAACCCAGGCTGGTTTTGAACTCACTTTAGAGCCCAGACTGGCCTGGCTCACAGCAGCACAGCAAGTACTCCTAGTAGGTACTCCAATAGTGTTAATTTTCTTTTCTCCCAGATCAAGGACATTCCTCTTGAGGTCTACAGATTTATAGGCTCACTGAACTCCTTGGAAGTACAAGCAAAATTCTGTGTAGATGTATGTGTATTTTTCTTCTTGGAAATGAAGCCTAATTTAACAGATCACTTGGGGTCAGCGACTTTCCTGAGACTGTAGCTTCTCTTCCATCCAGTTCTAAGGTGTAAATTTCTTTTACGCTGGGGGTTCAGCTGCTGTCTGCGTGGCTGTCTTGCTCTCTTGACACTCTTTTTTGCAGTTGCCTAAGGAAGGATGACTAAGCTTTTGGGTAAAACTCCCCTTAAGTTTTATGGAGGTTTTAAGACCCCCTCCTAGGGCTTCCTTTCAAACAGGGTGGGATATCTTCTGCAGCTGGGAAGCAGGGTTATTTTAAGGTTTCTCGGGCTGCAGGAGCCACTTATTGAGAAACAGGCTTTTGTGGGTTTTCTCAAGCTGAAGCTCCTCCGGCCAAGTGTTCCTAAAACCTCGTGGTAAGACCCCAGGCGCCCACACTCTCCTAGGCCCCAACTCACGAGGCGGTGGGGGCGGGGAGGGGTAGCGCGCGCCGCTTCCGCTCCTCCAGCCCACCAGGGGGCGTAGCGACCCCGCCTCTGCCTTCCCGTGATGCTTCGTTCTAGGCCCCTTCCGCGTGGGTGAGTGAATGTGAGAGTCAGCGCTCGCGCTGCGCGCGCTGTCCTCCTCCGCCGCTCGGCGCCCTTATTCCAGCAGCGAGGGGCGGGCGGGCGCGCGCGCAAAAGCATAGAGACGGGCGTTGAGCTCCCCGGCTAGAGCGTCGCCGAGTCGGAGCCGGAGCCCGAGCCGCGCGCTGTGTCTCCGCTGCGTCCGCCAAGGCTCCGAGTGTCAGGGACAAAAGACGCTGCCGCGCAGCCAGCTCCTGCCGCGAGGGTTTATCTGCCTCCTCCGCCGCCCTGAGGAGATTCCGCCGCCGTCGCCACCCGTCAGGATCCGAGAGCCATGTCGGCCAGCAGCCTCTTGGAGCAGGTACAGGCCCAGCCCGCATGCCTCGGCCATTGTGTGAGGGAGACGGAGCCCGACTAGGCCCGGCCCCACCGCCCCCGGCCGGGCCGAGCCGCGGCGGCGCCTCTCGCGGGCCGGGTTTCGGGCCTTTGAGCCCGGCCGCGCCCAGCGCCTCGCGCTCGGCCCGCTCTCCCGCTCCTCCCGGGCCTCGGAGCCCACCGGCTGCGCCGCGCTCACTCCCTCAGCGGGCCCACGTTTCCCCCCGCTCCCCCGTCCCTTGCTTGACGCCTCTTCTCCGCGTCCCTCCCGCCGCGGCCCCCGCGCTTTCTCCCCGGGTCCCGCTGGCCTTGCGCGTTTCCTCGCCTCCCGCGCTCCGCCACCCCCTCAGCACCCTTCACGACGCCTTCCCTCAGGCCCGATCCTTTATTCCCGTTTCGGGCCCCGCTTTCATTTATGTTTTCCCTTTCCGTTTCTTCCTGGGCAACTTGCTGCTCGGCGACCCGCAGAGACCAAAAGGTCAAGGAAACAAAGGTAAGCCAGTGCCGCCGGCGGCCCGGGCCGGGCGGGGGCCTCGGGGCGTGGGGGCGGCGTCTCCGGGAAGCGCCGGGCAGCGGACCTCTGGGAAGCCGCCGGCTCCGCAGGTGCCTCCCGGTTACGGCTTAGTCCCTTTCGGTGTGTTCTTGCAGCTGGCGAGCGGCTTTTTTGCAAACAAGGACTAATTCATTAAGGGTGGGGGTGGATTCAGTTTTGAAACGCCCCAGGTCCTTAGTTTCCTGTAGGTCTTAGCAGGCCTTTGTTTTTCATCCTCGTGGATCACTTTCTGGAAGTAACTCACACGGGATGGGGGAGGGGAAACGGGAGAGAATTGAAATCCAGAGGAGCCAATAAAAAGACCTTTTTAGATCAGCTTGCTCTGAGGGAAGGGAGACTTGACAATCTGGCTGTGGCCCTCACTGTCATCTTTAATCCTTTGGAAGTTAAAACTTAGTTGCTCTCTGAGCTAGTAAGGTTTTTCTCTGGTGAGGACATTTTTAACTTGGGAGGGAGATTGTAGGATTCGCACACTGTTAATGTGATTTTTTTTCCTTTAGTACAAAATGGATCTGTACATCAGAAGGATGGATTAAATGATGATGATTTTGAGCCTTACTTGAGTCCCCAGGCAAGACCCGTGAGTAGCTATTTATGTATCTGATCAAAGGATGTATTATATTACTAGTTTTTCTCTGCTCTATCAAATTTTATTTTTGGGGAGTGAATCACTAATATCAGTGTGTTATAAAAGTTACAAATTTTATAGGTTAAGATTACCAGCATTGTGTGTCAGTAGACAAAGCTTAGTCTGAGACAACATGACAACATAGTATTGACAACATGTTAGTGTGTACTAAGGGTATACCTGCTTGAGTAATTGCCCTCCCTTATCAGAAATTTAGCAGTTGTTGGCAGGGTGGCCTAAGTCTGTAACTGGAGAGGCAGAGGCAGGAGGATCTCAAGTTTAAGCTCAACCAGGACAATGTAGTAAGTTTGGTGTGACCCTATCTAGAAATCAAAAATAAATGAGCTGAAGATGTAGCTCAAGTCAGAGGCCCTGGGCTTGATCTTCAGTACCACACAAAAAAAAAGAAAAAAGAAAAAAAGCAGTACAAAACTTAAACTACTTGACAGCTGGGCCCGGTGGTGTAGGCCTATAATCCCGGCAGTTTGGAAGGCTGAGGAATGAGGATCACAAGTTTGAGCCCACCCTGGGCAATTTATTTAGCAGCAGCTTAAGGGCACCCTATCTCGAACAATAAGAAGTTACTGGGAAAGTAGCTCAGAGCGTAGGCCCTGGACTCAGTCTCCAGTACTGCAGAAGGAAAGAAAGAATACTTGTCAGAGTTAAATACTGTGTAATTTGACAGCAGGAAGGTATTTCTTTTAGGAAAATTGTGTGATGTAAAAAATTTTTTATGTGTGGACTTTCATGTTGAGCTACATCAAGATTTTTTCTTTTTTTTGAGACAGAATCTTGCTCTGTAGTCCAGGCTCATCTTGCACCTGGAACACATGGCAATCCTCTTGCCTCAGCCTCCTGAGGGCTGGAGTTACAGGCATGCACCAGCGTGCCTGGTTTATAATGGGCAGTCAGACTCAGGCCTTGTACTTACTAAGCAAGCACTCTAACCTGTGTGCTGTTTCTCCAGTCCTCACTATGTATGTATGTATGTACGTATGTATGTACATATGAATTTACATTTTTAATGTGGTGGGGGAGACTATCTTCCTGTAGTCCAGACTGGTCCAGAGCTCACTATGTAGCCTAGGCTTGCAACTCACGGCAATCCTCCTGCCTCAACGCTTAAGCCCTGGGATTATAGGTGTGCACTGCCACACCCAGCTATTATGTGGTGCTGAGGAATCAACCCAGGACCTTATTCTTGTTAGGCAAACATTTTTAACAGCCAAGCTAAGCCCCCAGTGCATTGCTCCCAGCCCTCTTGTTTTTTCCCTTAAGACAGGTTCTTGGCTCTATAGCCTGTCTTCCTGTCTCATCTTCCCTAGTGCTGGGATTACAGGTGTGCACTACCATGCCCAGTTTAAGATGAGCTCCCCTCACCCCCTTTGAAAACAGTGTCGCTGTAGTCTAGGCTGGTCCTGAACTATGGAGCCCAGGATGTGTTTGAACTCAAAGTAGTACATCTGCTTTAGCCTCTTAAGTGCTGGGATTACCTGCTTGCAAGAGTGTGCCAATTTTTTGTGGTTGTCTGGGTGTTGAACCTGATTGAACCACTGAGTTGTGCACCCCACCCAAAACCCAACTTTGTGTATTCTGGTGTCTCACTAAAGGGAGTTACAGAGTTAAAGTTAAAATACTGTTTAGCACAAACTAAAGTCAGCAAGAATTACTGGAATAGGGGCTGGGGGAGGATATCACTCAGTGGTAGGAGGCCTGTTCGAGAGTCTTCAAGTTTGTGTATGTGCTGCTGAAGCGAGCACGAGAGTCTTCAAGTTTGAATTCCCAGCAGCCTCCCTGTCCCCCAAAAAAGGGTTGAAGTAATTGCAGTGTTTTTTCTAATGTGACTAATAGTTACATGTAGACTTAAATACTGTTCAATGTAGTCTCTGCACATAGAACTTTTAAAAATTCATTAGTTCTATTATCTCAGGTTCCAAGAAACAGTTACAATTTTGTAGCTAACATAACTCATTAGACTAATAAATTAGGAGAACTGACAGTGTTTCTTATTATATAACATAAAAACAAGAAAATCATGGAATATTTGCATGAGTTGTGAATATATGTTGTATGAAATGTAGTTGGTAGTCTATTAGAGCATACCTTTATTTAGACCTGATTCTTAACGTTAAATGTTCAGATTTCCATTGTAAAATTTTCTGTAGTTAAAGTATAAAAAGTAAGTAGATGACTAGAATCTTTTTTTTTTTTTTGCAGAAGATAACCTGTTAATCAGGAAAAGTAAGAAGCAGAGGAATGAACTGTTAAAAGGTTCCTGCTATTGAAGTAGTTTGCTTACATAATTATATCAGAGAGTGAAAGCATTTAGAAATAGTTCTAGGTCTGGAGGAATGGCTCAGCGCTTAAACTGCTGCTAAGTCAAGTGATAAGTACCCAAGTTTGAGTTTGATTCCCAACACTTGGGAGGCTGAGGCAGGAGGATTGCCAGGAGTTCCAAGGCCATCCCAGGCTGCATAGTGAATTCAGGACAGCCTGGGCTACAGAGCAGCAATACCCTGTCAAAATATATATATATATTTCTAGGCAATTCTTGTAAAACATTGTGTAATTCAGATTTTTGAGCTCAAGAGCATGTGGGAACTTGCCAGTTTAGGTGTAGGCATTTGGTTCTATCTTGACATAATCTGTGATATTAAGTACTTTTTCTTTCTCAGCCAAATCTTAAATGTCTATATAAACACATTGGAGGGAAAATCTTGGATGAAGATAAGTAATCCAAAAATCTTTTTTTTTGTAGCTTATGTTTTATTTTTTTATTTTTTTTGTAGTGCTGGGATTGAACCCAAGGCTATCCTCATGCTAGGCAAGCACTCTATGACTGAGCTATATATACTCCCAGGCCTCCTGTAGTTTATCATCAAGAAAAATGGATAGGTTTGGAGGAATAGCACAGTCACTGTGCAAGGCGCTGAGTTTGATTTCCCAGCACCACAAAAGCCAGTTGTGGTGTAGTACACGCCTGTAATCCCAGAACTCAAGAGTCTAAGAAAGGATTACTGTGAGTCCAAGGCTTGCCCTGGCTACAGTAGTCAGTTCAGGACAGCTTGGACTACAGAGTGTGGCGCTGTCTCAAAAATATATTTTAATGTACTTTTTTTTTCTCTTTTTCTGTTGGTGCAGTGCTGAAAATGACCTCTCACATTCCTTTTTTCAAAAAATGTTTAAGCCAGCTTTTCATTACCCTATGTGATTATTTTATTTCTGTTTTTGTTTTTGAGACTCTTTCACTCTGTAGTTCAAGTTGGACCTGAACTCAGTATGTAGCCCAGACTGGCCCAGAACTCAAGCTTGTCCTCCTTCCTCAGCTTCCCGAGTGCTGGGATTATAGGCTATGCCTGCCTTTAATCTTTTTTTTTTTTTTTTTTTTTGAGATGGAATCTTGCTCTGTAGCCCAGGCTGGTCCTGATACCCACTACATAGTCTTACCTAGTCTGCCCTCAAAGTCTTGTCAGTTCTCCTGCTTCATCCTTGAATGCTGGGATTACAAGCATGAGCCACCACACCCACCTATTATGTGGTGCTGTGGGAATCTCCCCTATGCTCCTAGCCCCTTGGCTAATTTTTGTGTGGTACTAGAGGATCAAACCCAGGGCCTTATGCATGGTAGGCAAGCACTCAGTTTTACCCTATGTGATTATAAACTGGATTTCTTACAGATGATGGGTTTGGGTGTCTGTTAAAATTTTAACACTTCTTAGAAATTTTTGAAGTTGAAAGGATATATGTGAAAGACCCTACCCCAAAGCTTGCACGGCCTTGGTAGGTGGAATTGTAAGCATGTGCTACCAGCATTTGACTTGACTTTAGTTGTTTGTGTGTTGGGATTGAACCCAGGAGTTTCACACTTAGCTATATCCAAACATCCAACATTCCCAGTCCTTACTGATTTTTTTTTTTGTCTATACTGATTCTTAGTTTTTTGAGACAAAGTCTTGCTAAATTGTCCTAAGTTGGACTTGAGTTTGCAGTCCTCCTGCATCAGGCTCCCAGAGTGCTGAAATTACAGACCTCCACCATGACACTGTGCTTTAGCTTTCGTTTTATTTATTTATATTTTTTGAGATGGTCTCGCTCTGTAGCCCAGGCTGCTCTTGAACTCACTGTGAAACCCAGGCTGGCCTTGGACTCAAAGCAGTCTTTGTGCCTCAATCTCCCAGGTACCGGGATTACAGGTGTATGTCACCATACCTGGCCTTTTTCATTTTTTAGAGATGTGGTCCTTCCTCTCTAGTCCAGGCTGGCTTGAACTCCTATAGCCCAGCGTGGCTTCAAACTCATGCCTGGCTCTTATCTTTAAGGAAAAATTTAAAAAATTTTAAAACAATTTGAGAAAGGGTCTCTCTGTAGTCCAGGCTGGTCCTAAACTCACTGTGTAACCCAGTCTAATCTTGGAAAAGCAGCCTCCCGTGTGCTGGTGCCACTATGCCTGGCTTTATGTGGTGCTGGGAAGTCGAACCTGGGGCCTCTCCTTGCCAGGCATGTAAATGTTTTAATTGCTATGCCATTCCTCCAGCTCCCCAATTTTTTTTTGAGATGGAGTCTTGCCCTGTAGTCTGGGTTGGTCCTGGACTCATGACGTAGCCCAGGCTAGCCTCAGACCCGTGGCAATCCTCCTGCCTTAACTTCCCAAATGTTGGGATTACGAACTTGTATCACTACACCCAGTTTATGTGGTGCTGGAGAATTGAATGCAGGGCCTTGACCTTGCTAAGTGCACATTCTAACCACTGAGCTAAATTTAAGTTGGCAAAGAAAAGCACAGCCATTTTACTAAATCCTGTTAGTTGAAAAAATACTAAATTTGAAGTTATGTTTTAGTGACACAGGAGTACTATTGGGGATGGGGGGCCATAGCTCAGCTGTTAGAATTAGTTGCCTAGTAAGCACAGGGCCCTAGGTTCTATTCTGCAGCACCACATAAACTGAAAGTGGTGGTGTGTGCCTGTAAATTCTGCATCAGGGAGGCTTAGGCAGGAGGATTGCCATGTGTTTGGGACCAGCCTGGACTACAGATCAAGACCCTACCTAAACCAAAAAGGGCCTTGATAATAGCTTAAGCCCTAAAGTAATTATGTTTATCCGGGTCTTTTAAAGAATAAAGCTAATTATTTACTAGCTATGGAGTCCTTATATTGCCACTACTGCAATTAGAGTAAACAGTTTTTGGTAGTACTGGGTGTTGAGCTTAGGGACTTCACACTGAGCTGCATCCCCAGTTCATTTATTTTGAGTTGGGTGTTGCTAAGGTCCTTGAGCTGGGTTTGAACTTGCTTTCATCCTGCCCCAGCCTTCTAGAGTGCTGGGATTACAAGCACATACCACCATGCCTCCAATCTATACTTTGGCCTGCATGTGTGTGTGTTTGAGACCAGCTCTAGTCCAGGCTAGC
This sequence comes from Ctenodactylus gundi, assembly GCA_004027205.1. NCBI lineage: Eukaryota > Metazoa > Chordata > Mammalia > Rodentia > Ctenodactylidae > Ctenodactylus > Ctenodactylus gundi. The sequence goes on from PVKB01000377.1 coordinate 762,505, forward strand.
CTTGGAACACATGGCAATCTTCCTGCCTCAGCCTCCCAAGCCCCCATCTATACTTTTGTGTGTGTGTGTGTGGCCGGCCTGGAAACACATGGCAATGTGGTTCTGAGGAATCAAACTCAGAACCTTGTGCTTGCTAGGCCAGTACTTTTAAGCTGTTCCTCCAGCCCCAAATTCCTATTTCTAACGGGAAAGTTCGATGGTTTTTCAATTTATAGCCATTAGTTTTATAGGTGAGGTAAGAGGTAGCAACTTTTTCCCACCTCATTGTAAGTTCTCTAGTATCTGTTGTATGTTTCATTTCTGGGTTATGATTAGTAGCATCTGTTGGCATTCTCAGGTGTTCTGCCTAAAAGCTAATACTAAGCTGTATGTAGTGAATCTTACTTTTTGGCTTCTTATTGAGCAATGGCTATAAAAATATTTGGGCTACATCTTGAAATTTTTAGTTCCTTTATGTTGAACATATTCCTCGATTTTAGTGGGAATCTTAAGAGAGGTTTTGCTATATAGTTCAGGCTGTCCTTGAACTCACTGAGTAGCTGACATCAAATTTGTGATCCTTCTATCTGAGCTTCCCTAGTGTTGGGATTATAGGTGTGTACCAGTAAACTTGGTGTGAAAACTCCCTTGAGTACTTCTGATCTTACAAGATTTCCTTTCCTTAAATACAGAGATAATTACCTTTTTCTTAAAAGCATCATATCAACACTTAATGTGGAGTAAGAAGTATTGGCTGGTGAAAGGCTGAGTAATTTTCCCTTTACTGTAAGAGAGAGAAAAAGAGAGAGAGTGTGTGTGTAATTTTTTTTGAGACAAGATCTTGCTCTTGATTCCAGGCTGATTGTGAACTCACTTTGTAGTCCAGGCTGGCTTTGACCTCATAGCAATCCAACTCTCAGGTCCCCCTGCCACCGTGCTGGGATTATAGGTGTGCGCCACAATGCCTAGCTAGTATGTGGTACTGGGAAATGAAACACAGGCTTGGCGCTTTCTAGGCAAGCACTGTAACCACTTGTGATAGTCCTTAAGCCCCTTTTCTGAATTGTACTACTGAAGTTAAGATCTGTATTTACTGCCTGTAGCAGCCTAACTATAAATGTTTTACTATTTTGTTGACACCCAAAATGCTTATAAGAATAACCAATATGTGTATAGAATGGTCCTTTGATTTTTTTGTGTGTATCTGGTATTTGGGATTGAACTCAGGACCTTCATACTATGTCCCCAGTTCCTCTTTTTTTTCAGATAGGGTCTTGTTAAATTGCCCATCCTCAGCCTTCTTGAGTACTGGGATTATAGGTGTATACCATGTGCTTGGTTTAGAATGATCCTTTGAATGTGCTTTCTCTTTTTTTGTAGCTAGAGCTGAAATAAGTACTTGAGTTGTGTGATTACTTGAGCTGGAATATTCTGATGTTAATTTTTGTGTTTTGATTTGCCTTTTTTTTTCTTCCACAGAATAATGCATATACTGCTATGTCAGACTCATACTTACCCAGTTACTACAGCCCATCCATTGGCTTTTCGTATTCTTTGGGTGAAGCTGCTTGGTCTACTGGGGGTGACACAGCCATGCCCTATCTAACTTCTTATGGACAGCTGAGCAACGGAGAGCCCCATTTTCTACCAGATGCAATGTTTGGGCAACCAGGAGCCCTAGGTAGCACTCCATTTCTTGGGCAGCATGGTTTTAATTTCTTCCCCAGTGGGATTGACTTCTCTGCGTGGGGAAATAGCAGTTCTCAGGGACAGTCTACTCAGAGCTCTGGATATAGTAGCAATTATGCTTATGCACCTAGCTCCTTAGGTGGAGCCATGATTGATGGACAGTCAGCTTTTGCCAATGAGACCCTCAATAAGGCTCCTGGCATGAATACTATAGACCAAGGGATGGCTGCACTGAAGTTGGGTAGCACAGAAGTTGCAAGCAATGTTCCAAAAGTTGTAGGTTCTGCTGTTGGTAGTGGGTCCATTACTAGTAATATTGTGGCTTCTAGTAGTTTGCCTCCAGCTACCATTGCTCCTCCAAAACCAGCATCGTGGGCTGATATTGCTAGCAAGCCTGCAAAACAGCAACCCAAGATGAAGACTAAGAATGGCATTGCAGGGTCAAGTCTTCCGCCACCTCCAATAAAGCATAACATGGATATTGGAACTTGGGATAACAAGGGACCAGTGGCAAAAGCCCCGTCACAGGCTTTGGTTCAGAATATAGGTCAGCCTACCCAAGGGTCTCCCCAGCCTGTAGGTCAGCAGGCTAACAATAGCCCACCAGTGGCTCAGGCATCAGTAGGGCAACAGACACAACCGTTGCCTCCACCTCCACCACAGCCCACCCAACTCTCAGTCCAGCAGCAGGCAGCTCAGCCAACTCGCTGGGTAGCGCCTCGGAACCGTGTAAGTGGGTTTAGTCATAGTGGGGTGGATGGTAATGGAGTAGGACAGTCACAGGCTGGTTCTGGAGCTGCTCCTTCAGAACCACACCCAGTGTTGGAGAAGCTGCGGTCCATTAATAACTATAACCCCAAGGATTTTGACTGGAATCTGAAACATGGCCGGGTTTTCATCATTAAGAGCTATTCTGAGGACGATATCCACCGTTCCATTAAGTATAATATCTGGTGCAGCACAGAGCATGGTAACAAGAGACTGGATGCTGCTTACCGATCCATGAACGGGAAAGGCCCCGTTTACTTACTTTTCAGTGTCAACGGCAGTGGACACTTCTGTGGCGTTGCAGAAATGAAATCTGCTGTGGACTACAACACATGTGCAGGTGTTTGGTCCCAGGACAAATGGAAGGGTCGTTTTGATGTCAGATGGATTTTTGTGAAGGACGTTCCCAATAGCCAACTGCGACACATTCGCCTAGAGAACAACGAGAATAAACCAGTGACCAATTCTAGGGACACTCAGGAAGTGCCTCTGGAAAAGGCTAAGCAGGTGTTGAAAATCATAGCCAGCTACAAGCACACCACTTCCATTTTTGATGACTTCTCACACTACGAGAAACGCCAAGAGGAAGAAGAAAGTGTTAAAAAGGTAACCAGCTTCACTTTCTTAAGAATTGTGGGGAAAGAGACTAGAAGAGGTTTCATAGTGAGTGGTTAATAAAAGCTCTGTAAATAATGTATCATTTAATAGGCTTTATAGAAGAATAATTGGCCTTAAATTTTTTGTGTTTCTGGGGATTGAAACACAGGCCCTTCAGTCTGATCTAAATCCCCTTATTTAATTTATTCTTTTTGAGACAAGATGTCACTCTGTAGTTCAGATTTACCTGAACTCAGTATGTATCCCAGGCTGGTTTAAAACTCAGCAATCTTGCCTCAGCCTCCTGAATGCTGGGATTACAGACATAAGCCACCATGCCCAGCTGATGTGCTGGAAAATAGAGCCCAGGGCCTTGAGCTTGCTAGGCAAGTGCTTAAACTGCTGTGCTATTCCTCCAGCAGCTCTCCTTTTAAATTAGGAAAACACTGAGGCTTTAGTACAGAAAAAAAGTGAAAATTCTCATAACTAAATTTTGGGCGTTGTGGGGTTTTGTGGTTAATTCTCAAGAGTTGGTATGTCACCAATCCCTGAAATCTCTCTTCCCAAAACAGTTGGCACTGTTTTGTTTGAGAATGTTCTTGCTTTTTCTTTTCTTTGTGGTCTGTTTTATCACTTTTCTTTGCTGGGCTAGATGCTTTAACCCAGCACTCCATGCCAAGATGACATTTATATCAGCCAAAGAAAATTTGTTGTTTCTTTCATGAAACTTTGAAAACTTCATCTCTTTCTGTTAACATTTTGTTTCTATTCTTGAAGAGTGAGTGATTCCTCTGTAATAATAGGAATCTTGGGCAGAGATGGAGGATGAATCCAGGCCAAAGAGTTGAGTTTGAATGTTGGTAGTACATGGCTCTGTTGAAAAGATTATGGACAAGCCAAGTAAAATAGTGCATTTTTTTTTGAGATAGGTTCTCACTCTGGCCTAGGCTGGTCCTGAACTCACTATGGAGCCCAGATTGGCCTTGGACTCAGAGCAGTTCTCCTGTCTCAACCTCCTAAGCTCTGGGATTACAGTTGTGCACCACCATGTCAGGTTTATGTGACGCTGGGGAATCAAATTTGTGTACTTAGCACTTGCTAGGCCAAGCGCTTTAGCCACTGAGACATTCCTCCGGACCCAATGCATTCTTCTAATACCAGCACTCAGGAGGCTGAGGCAGAGGATTACTGTGAGTTTGAGGCCTGCCTGTGCAGTATAATCCAGGCTGGACTATACAGTGACACTGTCTTGAAAAAAATAATTTTGGACAGGGAGAATATTTTCTTAGAATATTGTTTGTATTAATGATTAGAGATAATCCTGAACTGGTTAGCCTTAAGTATAAGACCTATCAAGTTTATATAACTTTCTTCCTTAAAGGTGTCATGAATGTCTAGGGATCTTGTATATTGTCCTCGGTCTGAGGCTTTTATTTGAGATACAGTCACACTGTGTAGTGTAGGCTGGTCCTGACTTACTACGCAGCCCAGGCTGCCCTCCAACTCTGAGAAGTCCTGCTTTAGCCTCTGGAGTGCTGGGATTACAGGCCTGCCCGGTTTGTTTATATGATGCTGGGAAATCAAACTCAGGGCCTTGCGCTTGAGCTCTATAAACCACTGTGCTACTTCTCCGACCTTGAGGCTGTTTTTTTATATTTGTTTTGAGATAGGGTCTCAGCTAGGTTGATAAATTTTTCCCTTGAAGGACTCATACCTTCCCTGCCAAGTTCTGTGCTGGCCCTTTACTATGGAGCCCAAACTGGGACAGCAAGTGCCTCAGCTGCTCAGCCTCCTGAGTGCTGGGATTACAGATGTGCACCAGCACGCCCATCTTGTTTCAGAATCTAATTTGAATGTGCGCTTGCCTCGGCTTTAACCCTTTGCCAGTACCTCAGGCAGTGGGCTAAGGCTTTTGTTTGATTCTATTGCCTCAGCCTCCCAGAGTGCTGGGATTGCAAGCTTGTGTCACCAAACCTGGCTTTGAATTTTACAAGTTAAGAGTTGTATGTTGAAGTTGATCAGCCTTTTAATACTTTCTTAGCATACATATAATGGTAAGGGTTTTTTTTTTTTTTTTCTTGGAGAAAGGGTCTCATTCTGTATTCCAGACTGGTTATGTAACACTGGCTGGCCTCAACCTCAACAGCCGTCATCTTGTGTAGACTCCGAAGTCCTGGGAAAACAGGTGTGCGCCACCCTGCCTGGCTTGTATGAATCTTAGGCAAGTGCTTTAAAGGCTGAGCTGTGCCTCCATCCCAATGATAAATGTTTAAGATCAGCCTGAGAGTGTAGCTCAGCAGTTAAAGCTTATGATTCTGGGTTCAGTTCTCTAGCATCACATAGGCAGGCCATGATGGCACATACCTGTAGTTGCTCCCAGCACTTGGAGACTGAGGTAGGTAGATTGCCAAGTGGGTGACGCCAGGCTGAGACCCATCTCAAAAAAAGTTCAAGGTCTTTGTTGTGATTACTAATGGTTGGGGCTGGAAGAATGGCTCAGCAGTTAAAGTGCTAAGAACCCAAGTTCAATTCCCCAGCACCACATAAGCTGGGCATGGTTGTGCACACAGGTAATCCCAGCACAAGGGAGGCTGAGACAAGAGGATTGCCGTTGAGTCCAAGGCCAGCCAGCGTGGCCTACAGAGTGAGACTCTGTCTCAAAAAAAGAAAAGAAAAAAACCAATTAACCATACAAGCAAAAAAAGAAAGGAAAAAAAACCGAACAATGTCTTTTTATAAAACTATTTCATATACTTTTTTTTTATGAGACAGTGTTTTGCTTTGCTTTTAACGCTGGTCCTGAACTCATTTTGTAGTCCAGGTTGGCCTTGAGCATACAACAATCCTCTTGTCTCAGCCTCCCCAGGTACTGGTATTACAGGCGTGTGCCAACATGCCTGATTTGTGTGGTACTGGGGAGTTGAACTCACGGCCTGTGCGTGCAAAGCAAACGATCTAACCATGGTGCTATTCCTCCAGCATTCCATATATTCGTGATAAATAAATAAATACGCTGTCAGACTAGTGAACAAACCACCTGATAAAAATCTTGTCTGTCAAATTGCTTTTAGTTTACTTTATGTAAGAATAGCTGATGAAGTTTCAGGTTCGTAAGCTCAGTTACTGTTTTAGTCAGTATTGCCTTATTCCTCTCATCCTTTATATAACTGAATGCAAACTGTTCTGACAGACTTCATTAGGTTTCCAAGAATAAATTTGATGAGAGTGGGACACACAGCTTGTTGAGGTAATATATTCTCTTTAAGTTGAGCCTTGGTGTCTATTCCTTTTTGTTTATAAACAAGAAAATAATCTTGGCAAAAGCCTTAGTAACTGATAATAGTAGGGAAGTACTTCGTTCTGAAGATGATGTCACAGCTGTTCAAAAGTTCTGTGATTGGTCATACATCTTGGCAGAACACACTGAAGTATAGCTAAAGTCATTTTTACATTGTAATATTGCTGATTTGTTCTGTCACAAGATCTAATTAAATATTAGAGAACCTTCAAGCCATGAATTTTCCTGTATTGATAATCCCAGCAAACTTTACTGACATCTTTGATAGTATTGTTGTTAGTACAGATAGTGTTCTGTGACCTGCTATATCCATTTATTTAGACTTTACTTGTTTAAGTATGCTTGTGCCCCATAACTTTTGATAGCTTCGTGCTATTTTTTTGTTGTTGCTGTTGTATTGGCAGTTGAATCCAGGGTCTTCACACTGAGCTCTAGCCTTAGTCCTTTTTTGTTTTATATTTTGACATACTTAAAATTTACTGATCTCCAGTTACTTAATGTGAGAATTCATATTCTGTAGTATTCTGTAGCCCTTTTTTATATAAGCAAATGCTTGTTTTCTCGTGGAGCTGGGGACCAAACCCTGGGCCTCTTACGTGCTATAGCCCTTTTTAATCAAAATAACATACACAGGACTTTTTTTGAGATACTGGAGCTTGAACTCTAGACCTTCACACTGAATTATGTTCCCATCCTCTTTTTATTTTACATCTTTGAGGCAAGATCTTAGTTGCTAGGTTGCCCAGGCTAGTCTCCGTCTTGCAGTCCTGTACCTTATCCTCTCAAAGTGCTGGGTTACAGGTTTATACCTCCAGGCTCAATTAGAACATCTTTTTTATATAAAAGTTGGTTCACTTTTTTTTTTCTTGTTTAGCTAGTCCCAAGGGCATATGCGGTTTTGAAGGTCTTAGTTGTGTTATGTATTGGCATATAGTCGTCTCAGTTTTACATTAAGAAAACTTTTTTTTTTAAATGCTGGGATTGAATCCAGTTTTACTGATGCTGGGCAGTCATTTGCCTCTGAGCTTTGCTATCCTCAGCCTGTTCTCTCTCTCTCTCTCACTCTCTCTCTCTCTCTGAGTGTGTGTGTGTGTGTCTGTCTACCTGTTAATTTGAACCCAGGAGTTTGGGCCTGGGCCATACTCTCAGCCCTTTTTTTTTTTTTTGAGACAAGGTCTAATTTTTCTTGGGTGTTCTCAAATTTATGATTCTCTTGCTCCAGATTTCAGAGTGCTGGCATTATAGGAGTATACCACATGCCTGGCTTCCTAATCCATTTTTTTTTTTTTTTTGGGTGGGAGGGCCTTGCTGTGTAGTCCCGGCTGGTCCTGAACTCACTATGGAGCCCGGCTGACTTCAAACTCAGAGTAATCCTCCTTTCTCGGCTTCCCGAGTTGTGGGATTAAAGGCGTGTGCCACCATGCCCAGTTTATGTGGTGCTGAGGAATTGAGCCCAGGGCCTTGAGCTTGCTAGGTAGGCAAGAGCTTTAACTTCTGAGATACTCCTCCAGGTCCCCTTTTGTTTTTGAGACAGCCTTACTGAATTGTCCAGATTGGGCTCAAATCCTCCTGCTTCAGTTGGAATTCCAGGCTCTCAACATATCTTTGTTTAGAGAATTAGTGTGAAACTAATATCCAGAAGAGGATTATAATCAGTAGAAACCTTCTTATCTGTTTTTGTAAAACTGGGGATTGAATCCAGGACATTAGCACGCAGGTACATTCTCAGCCCTTTATTTTGAAACAGGGTCTCCACTTTTTCCTAGGATGGGCTCAGACTTGAAATCTTTTTGCCACACCCTCCCAGAGTGCTAGAATTATGGACATGTGCCACTATGCCCAGCTAAAAATCATGCCCAGTCTGATAGTGAACTTATCTCAGGTCTGTAATCTTAGCAAACACAAGGCCCTGAGTTTGATTTCCCAGCGCCATGTAAGCTGGGTGTGGTGGTTGGTGCCTGTTAATCTCAGCACTTGGGAGGCTGAGGCAGGGTGATTGCTATGAGTTCGAGTCAAGCCTGGGCTACATAGTGAGTTGAGGACCAGCCTAAACTAACAGTGAGACCCTGCCTCAAAAAAAAAAGAAAAGAAAAGAAAACAGATGGGCTGTGATGTCCCTCAGTATGAAGGGCCCTTCTTTCCATTTCTGGAACTAGGGAAATCAAATATTTATAACATGGAAATTGGAAAATACTGTATTTATATTAAAGTAGGATTTTTGTTGTTGTTGGTTGTCTATGCTTAAAATGGTGGATAAAATACTAGTCGAGATTAAATTTAAAAAGTCAATTCTGTAGCCTCTACATTTTTCTGAAGAGAAATTTGAAGAGAAGCAAGTGGCCACAGTGGTTTGTCTGTCGTTCTAGCTGTGGAGAGTCTTAGGCAGGAAAATCATTTTGATACAGGAATTTGAGATGAGTCTGAACAAAAATAGTGAGGGTTCATTTCTGTCTTTTTTTTTTTTGCTTTTGTTTTTTGAGATAGCATCTCATTCTGTACTACCCTTGCTAGGCAAGTGTTCTAAATACTGTGCTATTCATCCAGCCAAGCTTTATTTCTTTAAAAAACAAAACAGAGAACCAGTAATTTTAGCGCTATTGAGGGTAATGCAGGATGCTTACAAATTCAAGCCCAACCTGAGAACTTTAGTTTAGCACATCTTGTCTCAGAAAGAAAATAAGGCTCAAGTATTGCTGAGTGGGAAGGGCCTGGGTTCAGTACCCAGGATTGCAAAAGAAAATTATTTTTTTCAGTATTTGAGTGTTTTTGAGACAGTTGAGACAGGATCTCACTCTGTAGTCCAGGCTGGTCCTGAACTCACTGTGGAACCCAGGATAGCCTTGGACTCATGCAGTCTTCCTGCCTCAAACTCCCAAGTGCTGGGATTACAGGTGTACCACCTCACCTGCCTTCAAGCGGTGCTGGGGGATTGAATTTAGGGCCTGGTAGTTGCAAGGCAAACACTTTCACTGCTGTGCCATTGCTCCAGCCCTTGAGTATTTGTTTTTGAGACAAGGTCTCACTCTGTAGTCTCTCCAGTCCTGAACTCACTGTGTAGCCCAGGCTGGCCTTGAACTCGTAGTCCCTTTCTCAGCCTCCTGAGTGCTGGGATGACAGGTGTGTGTCACCACAACAAGCTATTTTTTGGTTGTTTTTGAGGCAGGGTTTGAATCTGTAGCCCAGGCCGATTCTGAACTGTATAGTCTTGGACTCAAGGCAGTTCTGCCTCAGCCTCTGTAGTGCTGGGAGTACAGGTATGGTACAGGTATGTGGTGCTGGTGGATTAAGCTTGCTAGGCCTAGGAGAGTGCTTGTTCCTCCAGTCTTTCTGATTTTTGCTTGAGACTAGATAACCTCTTTGTAGTCTAGGCTAGTCCAGAACTCACTATGTGTCAAGGCTGGCATTGAACTCAAAGCAATTCTTCTACCTCCGCCTCCTGAGTCCTGAGATTACAGGCATGCATCACCATGTCCAGTTTATGTGGTGCTTGGGAACTGAACCCAGGGTCTTGTACTTGATAAGCCACCCCCCCCACCCCCCTTTTTGAGACAGGGTCTCGCTCTGTAGTCCAGGCTGGTCCTGAACTCACTGTGGAGCCCAGGCTAGCCTTAGACTCATGACAATCCTCCTGCCTCAGCCTCCTGAGTGCTGGGATTACAGGCGTGCGCCACCACGCCCAATTTATGTGGTGCTGGGGAATTGAACTCGGGTACTTAGCACTTGACTTAGCGTTTGCTAAGCAAACGCTTTAACCGCTGAGCCATTCCTCCAGCCCAAGGCCACCCGTTTAACCACTGAGCCATTCCTCCTCCAGCCTTGTGGGTTTGGCTTTTTTAAATCATTAAGTTGTTTAGTTAGAAGGATGAATAATTAATAAGTGAAATTTTGGAGGATGGGAATTTTTTTTAAAGTTCAAAGCTTGCATTTTTAAAGTATTTTTAAAATTTGCATACCACATCCCTTTCTCCTTCCCTCTCATACCCCTTTCCCTCTCCACAAAGCCCATCTTTTTACTTAACATTTTTTTTATGGCTTGGTTTTCTTAAATTGGAGAAACCATGTGATATTTAACTTTCTGGGTCTGATTCATTTCACTGAGCACAATGGTCTCGAGGTGTATCCATTTTCCTGCAGATGACTCAGATTTGTCATTCTTTATGGCAGAGTAGTATTTCATTGTGTATATGTACCACATCTTTATCCAGTTGTCTGTACTTGTGCATATTGGCTTCTTCCAAGATTTGGCTATTATAAGTTGTGCTGCTGTAAATATGGGTATGCATGTATCACTACTGTATGACTAACTTTTTTGGGAAGATCCCCAGAAGAGATATAGCTGGGCCAAATGGAATATCAATTTTCATTTTTGAGGAATCTCCACACTGCTTTCTATAGCTGTTGTACTGGTTTATAGTCCCCTGAGAGGCTGGGATATTTGAAATACTTACTGAAAACTGACTTTGTGAGGCACCAATCTAGTCACTTTCATTGCCTTTCTTTAATTCCTGCATCAACCCTGGAAGGCCATATAACAGTTATAGATAGGAAAGTGAAAACTTGTTATTAAAAGGAAATTTATTGTTAGATGATAGAGTTAGGTAGATGGCTGTTGATGGAATGCTTGTAACAATATTCTGGAAATAGCCAGCATGGGCTAGGGCTACATAGTGAATTCAGGACTGGCCTGGACTACAGAATGAGACCCTGTATTAAACAAACAAAAAACCTGGAATAGCCTGGGAGAAAAAGACAAAGGTTCTACATTAAGGTAATGGGAACGGAAAATGTAATAGACGTATTTGCTGGTTACTTCCCCCACCACTGAGAATTGAACCCAGTGGTATTCTATACAGAGCTATATCCCGTTGCTTTTATTTTTTATTTTGAGACATAATTGCGCTAAATTGTTTAGACTGGCCTTGAATTTGCAATCTTCCTGTTCTAGCCTTCTGAGTAGCTGGGATTGTAGGCGGGTGTCACTGTGTAGTAGTGTTACTTTTTATAAAATTAAGATATGGGAGGACGAGCAGCAGTTGAAGGTTAGGATTTGAGACGTCTTGACTTTTTGAAAGAAGATTTGAGTGCCTTCGGGGTAGTAGGGTGCTATTAGCCAGTTGCAAAGAAGGATCTGGAGTGGAGATGGGGGAGGAGGCAGGTCATATCTTAGTGGTTAGAGTTCCGCAGTACCACATAATCTGGGTATGGGAGCATAGATATATAATCTCAGCACTTTGAAGGCTGAGGCAGGAGAATTGCTGTGAGTTTGAGTCCACCCTAGACTCTAGTGAGTTTAGGACCAGCTTGGACTACAGAGGGAGACCCTGTCAAGAGCTGGCTGGCTCTGGTGGTATTCACCCATAATCTAAGCAGTATGGGAGACTGAGGGAGGAGGACTCAAGTTTGAGGTCAGCCTGGGCAACCTAGTGTTCACTGAGACCCTGTCTCAAAATCAGAAGTAAAATACAGGCTGAGAATGTAGACTAGTGAGAAGATTCTGGGTTGGATCTCCAGTACTGTGAAGGTTGGGGATGGGGGTGGGTAGGAGGCAGTGGAGAGCTAGGTTTGGTTGCAGAGGCCTGTAATCTCACTATTTTGGAGGCAAGACGAGTACAAGTTTGAGCCTTAGCCTAGTCAACTCAACAAGCTGATAAGAACCCTGTCTTGAAATCAAAAAGTGAGCCAGGAATCTATGTAGGTCAGTGTAAAAACCCTGGGCTTGATCTCCTGTGCTACATGCATACAAAACAGTTGGTAATGAGACTAGTGGGTGACAACTGACTGCTCGCTACAGTGTTTATTTTATATATATAAACATATCAAAATGCATCCAACAAATTTTCAAAGCCAGTTTTGGGGGCATAAAGTACTTGCCTAGCAAGCACAGGCCCAGGGTTTGATTTCCCCAGCACCACTTAAACTAGGTGTGGTGGCATACGCTTGTAATTCTGGCACTGAGGACGCTAAGACAGGTGGATTGCCGTTAAGTTCGATGCCAGCTTGGGTAGCATAGTGAGCTCAGTATCAGCCTGAACTACAGAGCTAAACCATCTCAGGGAAAAAAAAAAAAGATGGCTGAAATTCAACTGTGAAGTAGTGTTCCCCCCCCCCCCCCCTTGGTGGTGGTGGTTTTTCTGACCCTGGCCATTGAACTCGGGTCTCATGCATGCCAGGCAAGTGCTCTGCCACTGTTCTAAATCTCAGACTGTGTTTTATTCTCCCCCTGCCCAAACACAGTAGTCCTGGGGAATTGAACTCATGGTCGTCTCCCACATGTTAGGGGAACATTCTACTAGTGAACTACCCATTCATTTTTTAAAAAGAATTTATTATTTTGAGGCAGTCTGAGTTTCCCAGATTGTGCTCATATTTGAGATCCTCCTGCTGCAGGCTCCCAAATGCTGGGACTACAGATGTGTGCCGTCATGACCACCTGTGTTACTTTTTTGATAAGGGTAAAGATGACCCAGAAATGCCTGGGACAAGAGCTAGCTGGCAGTGTTCGAATCACTTAATACCTTAATAGTTTAGGCCTTAAAACCACTCCATCCAGTATGAGCCATTTTTCTTTTCTGTCAAAAGTAAAGATTTCTCCCAAAATGAAAAATTTTATAATGGTGGGATCACCCCTTATTCAACAAAACTTTACTAAGAAACCCTTAAATGACTGATTTTGCATGTTTAGCTTTCCTCTGTTTTGTTCACTCAGTACAGGGGTTGAACTCAACAGTGCCAGGATTTTTTCATTGGGCTGTTACTATCCCCCCTTTTCATACATCTCCATACTATTTTATTTTTTATTTTGAGATAGGATGTGACCAAGTTACTAAGCCACCAGACTGGGTTCTTGCCTCAGCCTCCCAGAGTGATTACAGTGTTACAGGAATATACCACCATGCTCAGCTTCCTTTATTATTTTACTTACTTTGTTATATTTGTTAATTTTGAGAGAGCATCTCACTTAAGTTGCCTGGGCCCTTTCAACTTTTGTTGTTTTTGTTCTTTTTAGACAATGTCTTGCTGTATGACCCAGTCTGGTCTTGAACTTGCTGCAACCCTCCTGTCTCACTGTATTGAGTGCTGGGCTTACTGGTGTGTGCCGCCTGTATGTGGTGCTCGGGAATTGAACTCAAGCACTCTTATCACTGAGTAATGCCTCCATCCCCTGAACTTGAATTTGATTCTTCTACCTCAGACTTATAGAATGCTGGAATCATAGCTGTGCACCATCACACCCACCTTCCCCATCACGTTCTTTGAAACATTTATGAAGCAGTTTGGAATTCATTAGATTATATATATTTTAAAAAGTGTTAGGAAGTTGGGTATGTTGTTGTATACTGTAATTGTAACAAGAGGCTGGGGCAGAAGCATCAAAAGTGCAAGGCCAGTCTGTGCTGCATAGGGAGAGCCTGTCTCAGAAATAAACTAAAAAATGGATCATGGGGCTAGAGGAATGGTTCAGCGGTTGGCCATGAGTTCAGTTCCCCCAGCACCTCATAAAGCCAGGTGTGTTGTCACCTGTAATCACAGCATTTGGGAGGCTGAGGCAGGAGGATTGCTGTGAGCCCAAGTCTAGTCTAGGCTACAGAGTTGACCCTGTCTCAAAAAAAAAAAAAAAAAAAAAGATTGTCTATGAAGCTCAGTGAGAACATCCTGGATTTGACCTCCAGTACCACAACAAAACAAATAAAAAATAGTAGTGCTTGGAAGCTGAGGTTGCTTGTTTTGAAAATGGAAGAGTATGGAGATTCTGCAGGTTCGGCATCTCTTCTAGGCATGCTGACTAGTGTGTTCGTGGAGTTAGTAGAGAAAGATTTAACTTCCCAGAGGGACACAGGAAAGGCATTTGCTTTGAATACCCCTGTAAAGAGGACAATAGATAAAAGAACTATTCTTGAGCAGAGTTACATGTAGGGGAGAGAAAACTTCCTAGTTGGACCTAGTGGTGCAGGCCTGTATTCCCAGTACTCTGGGAGGCTCATGCAGTTCGATTGCAAGTTGGTGCCCAGGGTGGGCATTTTATATGCACCATAATGAGACCCAGTCTTAGAAATAAAAAAGGGGGGTGTTTGAGCGTAGCTTAGTGGTTAGAGTGCTTGTCTAGTGTGCACAAGGTCTTGAGTTAGGTTGTCCAGCACCATGTAAATCAGGCATGGTGGGACACATGTTAATCCCAGCATTTAGGAGGCTGAGGCAAAAGGATTGCTCTGACTTCAAGGCCAGCCTGGGTTCCACAGTGATTGCAGGATTAGCTTGCTAGGACTACAGAATGAGACCCTGTCTCCAGAATTTTAAAAGAAAGAAAGAAAGGAGTAGGAATGTAGCCTAGTGCAAAGGCTCTCGGTTCAATCCCCAGTGTTATATATACAAATTGAAAGCTTTTCCTAAATTAGAGTGAACTGTTGTGACCTCTTAAGATTTTTTTTTTGGAGACAGAATCTTTTTCTAGTCCAGGCTGATCCTTAACTCACTATTAGCCAAGGTTAAAACTCACCAGCCCTCCTGCCTCAGTCTCTCAAGTGTGAATCTTTGAAGACTTAAGTATATAAATGATCAAAGAGAAGCCGAGCCTGGTAGCCCAGGCCTGTAATTGTAGCACTTTGAGAGATTAAGGCAGAAGGATTGCAAGTTCTAGCTCAGCCTAGACAATTTACTTAGTGAGAACCTTTCTCCACATTGAAACTAAAATTGGAATTGGAATGTTAGCTCAGTGTGAAGGACCTAGGCTGGATCCCCCTCTCACCCCTACCTTAAAATCAGCCTAACCAAAACCAAAACAAAACAAGAATGCGTGTGTGGCAGCTCAATGCTGTTGCTGTCTTCTGGTTGAAATTCTAATTAGACTCAAGGGAGAATATATCAAGGAATTACAACATATCAGATAGAACAGTATAGGACAGCGTATATATGTGATTTTTGATTTTACAGTATGAAATCAAGTGTGGAAGAGAAAAAGAGACCACTCAGGGCTAGAGAGTGTCCTCCCCACGTCCAAACAGGGTCGGTTTCTGCAGTCCAGGCTGGTTGTGAACTCACTGAACCCAGGCTGGCCTCAAACTCAGGGCTGTCCTACCTCAGCCTCCTGAGTGCTAGAATTACAGGTATGCGCCACCACACCCTGCTTATGTGGTACTGGGGAAACAACTCAGGGTCTTGTGCTTAGTAGGCAAGTGCTTTAATCTTTTCTCCAGCCCAGGTCTAGATAGAGTTAACTGACATTCTGTGTAAAACTTAATTGAGTTGGATATGGAAGGATGAGTAGGGAATGTTACACTCAAAATTTGCCTGCTGAGTGCTGGGATTACAGGAATTGTATCACTGTGTCCAGCTTTGAACCCAGAGCCTTGTATTAAGCCTCTTATGGGGTTTTTTTTTTTTTTTGAAAGAAATAGTCTCAACTTGACCAGCATGGGTCTCACTCATCATCTAGTCTTAGCCTCCGGAACAGCCAAGATCGGAGGCACAATATTTAATTTGGTTTGGAAATACGTATCTTTGAATTTTATTTTTTAGGTACACTGAAAACAAAGGTTAATTTTTCTCTCACCATTTTTTTCTCACTTGAGAAATTACCTGTTATTCAAGTACTACTGAATATTTTCAGTCTGTATTTCCTTTTTAAGTTAAATGTATAGAGGAGTTAAGCTACCAGGTAAGTCGTGGAAAAGAATTAGGTGATAGGAAAGGTTATTAATGGTTATACTTCTTTTGTGATGCTGGAGATTGAGCCAGGGGTCTTGGCATTGAACTACATCCCTGATTCATTTTTATTCTTGATTTTGAGACAAAGTCTTGCTAACTTGCCCACCCTAGGCTCAAACTTGAGATCTTCCTACCTCAGCTTCCCAAAGTGCTGGGATTATAGGCCTGCTCTACTGAAGTAGTGCACATACGTTGTCCTCATGTTCCTGCTTCAGTTCTCAGAACTTTAGTCTGAATGTTTGTTCTACACTTAGAAAGATGGAAGAAGGAATGAGAAGATGATTCTGTTATGATAACTGCTTTGTTAAAGAAAAGATTGAACTTTGTTCCATTGCCTATTAAAGGAGGCTATTCAGTGTAACTTGCCCTTTCTGGCATTAGACTCACTTAACTATTATTGTTCACAGCATTGGAGTCTAAAGATTGGCTAGTTGGGGACTATATAAGTAAATTTATATAGGCAGTTGTTGTGGCACAGGCCTGTATGTAATTCAATCACTTTGGAAGGGAGTTTGAAGTAGGGTGATCACAAGTTTGAACCTGGCTTGGGAAGTTTTGTGATTTAACGAGACCCTGTCCAGAATCAAATACGGGCTCATTGTGGAGGCCCTGGGTTGGACCTCTAGTGCCAAACCCCAAAAAAGTTTGTATAGGAAGGTATAAACATCAAATTTTCAAAGTAATAAGATTATATCCAGTAAATAACAGGGTGTGGTGGCACATGTCTATAATCCTAGCACTCTTCGTAGGATGATGCAGGAGGACCACAGGTTCACACCTAGCCTTTGGGCAGCCGAGCAACTTTAACAGGATCTGATCTTAAATGAAAAATGGCTGGGGATGTGACTCGAGGCAAAGGGTCAGGTTCAATTTCCAGTATCACACACACATATGTACTCAGTAAATATGAATATGCCTGTTTCCATTTTATGGTCTAAAGTGGAGGAAGAACTTGGAGTGTAGCTTAGTGGTAGGTTTGACTGTCCTGCATAATGCCCTGGGTTTGATCCCCAGCAGTGCAAAGAAAAAGTATGTGAAGGGTTATGGTAGGAGATAGGATATTATTAACCTGTATGGAGGAAAACCGCATAGCCAGCCAGATAATAGACCTACTACATTGACATTAAACTTTTCCAGGCTTCTGTGACCAGACTGCTTCTATATGTCCCTCTCCCATGCGTGCGTGCATGTGTGTGTGTTTTTCCAGGCTGTTGCTGAACTGCTTGCTCATTGTGTAATATATGCTGGTCTTGATCTCACAGCAATGCTCCCGCCTCAGCCTCCCAAATGCTGGGATTATAGGATTGTGCCACCATGTCTGGTTTTAAAATGAAACTTTTCATAAGGTCTGTTAGTATAGGAAAAAAAAAAACCAGTACTGGGTATGAGTTGGTACAATCTGTTATTTCTGTCATCCACTGTGGATCTTGGAAGTTATCAACTGAGGATAAGGGCACTAATCTATCTATGTGTGTGTGTATTACAGAGATTTTGTGTATTAGTTTGAAATGATATTGCCACCTTGTGGTTTTTAGAATATTTCCTCTAGAGAACAAATCCTTCAGATTGTTGTTTTGTATTGTAGTCCGAGGATGAACTCAGGACACTGTACAGGTGCTCTGCTGTTGAGCTGCATCTCCATTATCATCTATATTCAGATTTAAAAATTCTTTTTTTTTTTTTTTGAAACAGGGTTTTGCTCAGTAGCCCAGGCTGGTCCTGAACTCACTGTGTAGCCCAGACTTGCTTAGAACTCACTGGGCATCCCTCCTGCCTCAGCCTCATAAATTGCTGGGATTACTGGTATGTGCCACTTTGCACAATCTTATATTCCTATTTAAAGTGAGAAGTTGCTGAGGTGGAATGACTAAGTAGAAGTGTGAGCATTATTACAGTTATTAAAGTCATGGACCATGGTAGAAACTAGAGATGAGAGGGTTAGAAACATACTTCATTTTGTTTGTATTTTATCAGTTTCTTTACATTTATTTATTTTAAGATTGAGGGCAGATAGGATCCAGTGGTGCAGGCGTGTAATCCCAGTACTCTCTGAGGTTGACAAAGGAGGATCATAAGTGAGAGTCTTGTCTGGGCAACTTAGTGACTTAGACCCTGTCTCAAAATGAAAACCAAAACTGGGCTGAGGATGTAGCCTAGTGCAAAGGATCTGGGTTTCATCCACAGTACTGAAAACAAAGTAGGAATGTGTCCAATTCAATTTTTTATTCTGTGGCTGATTTCTAGTTATTTGGTACTTAACAGTGTTTGTCATTGACTGTGGACACCCAGTACACAGCAGTAACTTGAGTGGGGCCAGCCTCTTCATCCTGCTTCCATCTCAGATTTCACTGTGATATTAATATTTCTCATCACCTGCATTGCCCATGGCTGTGGGAGCGCTAGGATAATGGGGTGATAGGTAGGTATGCTGCATATAACAGCATCGTAGGGAAAACCAGATTTTGATTATCACATCAACTGTTCTGTTATTCAGTAGAGACACTACTAAGTCCATCTTAATTCTGGCTGGTATTTGAGTCCTTGGATGATCCATGTTTTGTTATGTATTTTTTCTTTATTGTGTATTTGTTGTCTTTTTCCCTCTTGCTTTTTCTGTGTTAAATAATTGTAGGGTGGGAATGCATGATGAGAGACACCAAAAAATACCATTGACCTAGAAGTAAAACCCTTACCATAAATTGTCAAAGTGCTTAGTGGAATTGTATCCAGTTCAGTAATGGGAAATAGTCACAGAAGTGAAAGAAGCTAAATGGGAAGCTTAGGCAGGAGGATCACAAGGTCAAATCCAGCCTGGGTAAATGTAAGCAGGACAGTGTCTCTAAATCAAAACTAAAAAATGGTCTGAGGAGGTAGCATAGTGTGTGTGAAGACCCTGGGTTGAAGCCTCAGCACTGAGTGGTGGTGGTGGTGGGGGTGTCAAAGAGGGCTTGGAGCAGTTGGATTCCCCGGCACCACATAAACTGGCCGTGGTGTCACGTGCTTGTAATCCCAGCACTCAGGGAAGCTGAAGCAGGAGGATTGCTGTGTGTTTGATGGCAGCCTGAGTTACATAGTGACAGTGAGTTCTATCCAGCCTGGACTACAGAGTGAGACTTTCTCTCTGGGGGAAAAAAAGAAAAAAAAATCTTGCTATACAAAAGAAGTCTTGACTGAGGTATACACAGGGGTTCCTGGCTGAGGCAGGAGGATTGTTGTATAAACATTTGAGGCCAGCCTGGGTGACATAGTGAATTCAGGATCCTTCTGGGACCACACAGCAGGACCCTGTCTCAAAGAAAAAAAAAGAATCTTCAAAACCTAACGGGTTTTGATATCAAATAGTCGAAACTAATAGCACTTGTTTGCACCATGTCTTTGTCATCCTTTTTCACTCCAAAAAATTTGTGAAAGCTGTTGACTAGACTTTTCATTTTGCTAAAATAACTCTTGTGTTGGTAACTCCTAGTAGTATAGGTCTGAGGAAATAATGTCAGAATTTTAATTGTTAGACAGTTTTCAGTACTTTTTTTTTTCAGTGCTTAGAATCAAACCCAGGGCCTCTTGTGTGCTAGGCAAGTGCCGTAACACTTAGCTGTACATCCAGATATCCCTAAATTTTACAGAAGAATTATGTGAAGACTTAGTTCTTCATTCTTCTCATTTTTATTTTGTATTTCAGAAACTATGAAGCTATCTGCTTTAAACTTGAAATAACAATAGTACTAAAGAATGCTTTATGCCATCACCTAGAATTAACTACTGTAACACTTTTTTGGGGGGGTGGTGCTGGGGATTGAATAGGTTGAAGGATTCACACATGCTAATCATTTGCATTGCTACTCATCAGTATCCGTGTAGCATTTTGATACATTTGATTTATTGTTTCTTTGGGAATTTGTAAAACTTTTTCACAAGCTGCTGGAGAGTTGTGGTCCAGACGTCATACCTTACGTACTTACATAACCACTTCAGTGATAAAAATCAGGAAATATAACACTGACACAGTACAGTCACACACTGACAAAATACATAGGTTTTACCCACATTCAGAATTTTCTAGTTGTTGGTTGGTTGGAGGCTGATCTCATTATGTTGTATAGATGAGCGGTGAACTTCTGGGCTCTACAGTCCTGCTCAGTTTTCCTGTGCACCTGGGACTTTAGGTGCTTGTCATACTGCCTGGCTTCTTAATGTTCTTGATAGTAGTTTTTTATAGTCCCAGGTTCCAGTTAAGGCTTATTGAAGTCTTAATCTTCAATGATTTTAAGAAATACTGTGTCCTAAATATCAGTTAAGAGATATAAATTTTCTCATTACTGATAATGCAGACTTCTATGTATAAGGTGTCATGTACAAGGCTTCCTACTATAAAGTTACCCTACTTTGCTGTTAGTAGGTAGGAAAAGAGTTTGAAGCTGTGTAAACCTTGTTTTTCATAGATAGTTCTCTCATGATAGTTATTACTATAATGGATACTGACGTAACATTAGTGTTAATGCAGTACCCAAGTTGCAGGTTTGGTCAGTAGAAAGACCTTCAAGCAGGAGCCTGGACACTAGCTTTTTGCTCTGAACTGGGAGATGAAGCCAGGGCCTCCATATTCATCCCTCCTTGGCAGGATCTCATTCTGTAGACCAGGCTGGCCTTGGACCTGCCTCAGCCTCCCGAGTGCTGGGATTACAGGCATGCGCCACCATGCCCAGTTTATGTGGTGCTGGGGAAATAAACTTAGCGCCTTGCACTTAATAGGCTAGTGCTTTAACCGCTGTGCCATTCCTTCAGCCCCTGCATCCCTTAATATACTTTTTTTATTTTGAGCAGAGTTGGAGTTGCCCAGACTACATTCGGACTTAATGATTCTTCTGCCTCAGCCTCCCACAGTGTTGGGATTATAGGCATGGATCACACCTGGCCTGTATTTAAAGACTTGTGAATTATTTTACTGGTTCCAAATTCATGTGCTTTTTGAGATAGTTTGGTGTAAATGCTTAAAAGTATGTAAGGAAATAAATGGTATATATATATATATATATAATGTGTGTGGGTATATGTATATACATTAAAACTGTTTGGAAGTAGTAATTTAGTCACCTTACTGAATTGGATCAGTGAAGTTCTTCCTGCTTTTCATTTTAATGGGGATTGAAGAACCCAAACTCACTGAAGTGCATCCTCAGTTTTTATTTGGAGATAGGGTCTCACTGAGTCGCCAGGTTGTCTGGGCTAAACTCAAAACTTTGTGTCACCATCCCTGGCTTGACGTTCTTTTTTATTTTTTTGGAGACAGAGTCTCCCTCTGGAGCCCAGGCTGGCTTTGGACTCACTGCAATACTCCTGCCTCAGCCCTCCAAGTGCTGGGATTACAGGCATGCATCACCATGTCCCAGCTTTATATGGTGCGGGAGAATCTAATTCAGGGCCTTGTGCTTCCTAGGCAAGTGCTTTCTTGATTGTTGATGTAGACTTGTTAAGATAGCTAATGCAGGCTATTTGTATAATTTGCAGCATTTGAAATAAGAATTCTGGGGGCTGGAGCAATAGCACAACGTTAGATTGCTTGCCTGGCAAGTATGAGGCCCTGAGTTTGATTCCCCAGCACCACATCAGCAGGGAGTGGTGGCTGAGGCAGGAGAGCTACCTTGACATTTCAAGGCCAGCCCAGGCTACACAGTAAGTTCAGAACCAGCTTGGACTACAGGTAGCGAGGCCCTGTCTCAAAAAAAAAAAAAAGTTAATGACTGATGGCTAGGTGTGGTGGCAAAAAAACTAATCCTAGCAGTCTGTAAGGCTGGGGCAAGAGGATCACAAATTGGAGGCCCACTTGGGCAATATGCCAATTTAATGATAACCCTGTTCCAAAAGAAAGTATCAAAAAGAGGAGGGAGGCTGTAGATTTAGGTAGATGTGAAACACTGGGTTTAATACTTAGTATTAAAAACAAACAAGGCTTCTAACAAGTAGGTTCATCTGTGACACGTCCTATATACCTAATTTCCTGATACTATTGTGTAGTTAAGGTTTAGGTTACGTACTCTTGTTTTGTATTAGAAATTGGATTGGGGCCTTTGCACTGCACTTAGCCCTCCTCTTTTCCTCTTGAGACAGGACCTTGCTAAATCACTAAATTGCCCAGGTTGGGCTGTAATTTGCTATTCTACTGTATCATCCAGGAATGCTCAGATTACAGGTGTGCACCATAATGCCTGGCAAGATTCAGTAATAGTTTGACGTTACGGCAAAATTGAACATAGGTATTCATAGGACTTGTAATTGCACGTTATAAAAAGGAACAGACTTTGTGTTTAAAAAATGAGAAGCAGCAAATGGGCAAGATGGTGCATGTCTGCAGCCCCAGCTACTTGACAGGTTGAGGCAAAGGAACACAATTTCAAGGCCAGTTGGGACAATTCATGAAGATCCCGTCTCAAAACAGGAAATGGGCCATTGATGTGGCTCAGTGGTAGAACACTTAAGTACCATGCAAGGGACCTTGGGTTCAGTCCCTAGCGAGACCACAAGAGAAAAGACAAGGAGTAAATGTAGTTATACAGTGGTATTTTAATTATTTTCTAATTATTTTAAATGCTGTTAATCAGTATGCTAATGAGCTTTTTGCAGAAAGGGTCTCACCCTGTAGTACAAGCTGTTCCTGAACTCTCTGTGGAGCCCTGGCTGCCTTTGAACTCATGGCAGTCCTCCTGCCTGTTTGCAAATTCAGGAATTACAGGCATGTGCCACCATATCCAGCTTATGTAGTACTGAAGAACTGAACTCTAGGCCTTGGCGCTTGTTAGGCAAACAAGCACTCTAACCACTGTGTGACCCCCGGCCCCTGTCTTCCAAGATTTTTTCTTTCTAATTTCTATCTTAGCATTACAACTTAGGGTATATAAATTGTCTTACCTGTATTTTTTTGGATTATATTATCTTACGACAAATAATAGGTACTGATGTGATGGTTCTTGTCATCTCAGCACTCTGGGAGACTGAGGCAAGAGGATCACAAGTTCAAATCCACCCTGTGCAATTTAGCATTTAAAGACCTTCCTACGATAAAATGTTTTTAAAGTGCTGTGAGAGGAGCTGAAGGTATTGCTCAGTGGTTAAAGTGCTTACTTAGCAAGCTCGAGTCCCTGGGTTCCTTCTCCAGCACCACATAAGGTGGGTGTGGTAGGGCATGCCTGTACTCCCTGCACTTGGGAGGCTAAGGCAGGAAGATTGGTGTGAGTTCAGGGCTGCATGGTGAGTTCGGGACCAGCCTACGGAGTGAGACCCTGCCTCAAAAAACAACAGAAAAACAAAAATAAAGCATGGTGCTGGGGAAGAGGTTCTGGGCTCGTGAGTCAGTATTGTGAGGAAAAATAAAAACCACAAGGCTGAAGAAACTCAGTCTTGTGTTTAAACCCCAGTACTACAAAAAATGAAATAATGTAGGCAGTTTTTTGAGACTAGATCATGCTGCTGTGCCCAGATTACAATTTTTCTTTCTTTCTTTTTATTTTATTTTATATTTTTGAGACAGGGTCTCACTGTATAGCCCAAGCTGATCCTGCGTGCACAACAGTCCTGCCTTCTGCTTCAGCCTGAGTGCTGGAATTACAGGCTTTAAGCACCGCATCTGGTTTGTGTGGTGCTAGGAATCCAACTCAGGCCTTTGCACTTGGTAGGCTGTGCCATCCATCCCACCCTTTGTGTTTTTGAGACAGTCTTGCTCTGTAGTCCAGGCTGGCTTTGAACTCACAACAATCTTTCTGCCTTAGCCTCCTGAGTTTTGGGATTGCTGGTGTGCGCCATTACCCAGCTCACAATTTTGTTTAAAATTCAGCTTCAACCTGTTTTTTAGTACTGTACTTATAAGTAGTTTGCATTTAGCTCAAAATCAGTTTACTTCTTTAACTTTCTGGGAGGCTTTTGTTGTCTTGGTGATCAAATCCAGGACTTGTAGCTTGTAGAAAAAGGTTCCTTTCTAATAAGGATCTTTTTGCTCTAGTTGGGATTGTGTTTACCTGAAACAAGACAGAATGGAATTTAGTTTTCAATTGTGAGTGCAGGTTTAGCAGAAGGACATGGAAAACTCTACTAGCTAAGGAAATCTCAAAGAAGGAGTTTAAATTATACTTTAAAGGAGAGACAGAAGGGGAGAAGTTAGATATTCATTGCTTAAAGAGAAACACAGCTGAGTCCAGATTTTTCAAGCCAGAGGTAGAACAGAGTAGTACCTCCAACCAGATTGTGAAAAGTACAACTGGATAGATGTGTTTAAAATTGATACAGTATGGTGCTATAGGAAATTTTAATGGCTTTCGTCAGCTCTAAAGTTTTAAAACTAATTTTCCCATTACAAGCAATATATTCATGATTGAAACTTTGGGAGAAATACATATGTATATTAAAAGCAGGGAAAAGTCAATACTGCTGCCTACAAACATCAGAAGTTTTTTTTTGTTTGTTTGTTTTTGAGACAGGGTCTCACTCTGTAGTCCAAGCTGACAATCCTCCTGCCTAAGCCTCCCGTCTGCTGGGATTACAGGTGTGTGCTAGCAAACCCAGTTTGTTTTGTGCTGGGGAATTGAACTCAGGGACTTTGCACTTAATGCTTTCCAGGCAAGTGCTTTAACCGCCCAGCCATTCTTCCAGCCTTGTCATCAAAAATTTCTAATTTCTTGGGTTGGACTGAATTTTTCTTATTGAATGATACTTGCTTTCCAGGGATTGGAATATGTGGATAAGTTAAGTTTCGAAGTGATTTATTTTAAAAATATTTCAGGGGCTGGAGGAATGGCTCAGTGATTAAACAAGAGCTAAGTACCCAAGTTCAGTTCCCCAGCACCACATAAGCCAGAAGTGGTGGCGCACACCTGTAATCCCAGCACTTGGGAGGCTGAGACAGGAGGATTGCGGAGAGTCCAAGGCCAGTCTAGGCTCCATAGTGAGTTCAGGACCAGCCTGGTCCACGGAGCGAGACCCAGTCTCAAAAAAAGGAAAATATTATTTTGGACCTTGGTATGTTGGTAGGTTTTACTGAAGTCCAGATAATAGAGGAGGGACATCACAAAAACATAACTGCTTTTTAAAAAATAATTTGCTATTTGTAGGGCTGGCGTGTAGCTCAGTGATAAGAGTGTCTGCCTAGGAAGCATGAGACCTAAGGTTTGATCCCCCAGCATCACATAATAGCTGGGCGTGGTGGTGTTGGCCCGTAATCACATCGCTCAGGAGGTATTCTCCTGTCTTAGCCTCCCAGGTGGTAGGATTACAGGCTTGGGCCACCACACTGGTTTATGTGGTGGTGAAAAATTGAACCCAGGGCCTTGTGGGGCCTTGTGCATGCTAGGCAAGCCCTATTAACCACTGAGCTGTGTCCCCAAACCAGTTATTCATATTTTTTAAAAATTCTGAACATAAGGTAATGTGTGAAATAGATGGCTATTTTTATGAAAGACTGAAAGATTCTTAGTAAGAAAAAGTATATAAAATTTTAAGTATACCTTTTGTTATATAGGTGGTTTACTTGCCTACCGGAAGCTAACAGTTTTCTCTAAGTGAGCTCATTAGTTCTCCAGTCTTGTGAGGTACTTATCTTCACTTTACAGAACAGAAATTTGAGGTCCATCAATATGTGCAAGACCTTGGGATTAGCGTGGGATTTGATTGTTCGTTGGTCCATCTGTTGCTATCAGGTGCCAGTGGACTACTGTGTGCTGCTTCCGCTGTTCAGTGTTCGTGTGTTTGAAGTTACTTCCTTTAGGCCACATTTAATAAAAGGCCATTTTATTTTTGGAAATATTCTATCACAACTGCATTTCTGTTGTTCTGTGAAGTTTTAAGAATTAAGAATGTTCAGATAAATTTTAACTAACCATTTCAACTTTTTTCTTACCTCTGTAGGAACGCCAAGGTCGTGGGAAGTAAAAAGCAGTTCTGCACAGACTGCAGCAACGGTTGCAATTGAATATCCTAAGAGGAAAAAATGACCTTCAACAGAATTAGGACTTTTTTCTTAATTTCATTGACTTCAGAGACAATTGCATACTTGCAGTTTAAGTATTGGAATTTCACAAAAGACATAGGACTTAACTGGAAAATGGAAAAAAAAAGGAAAAAAAAAAGAAAAAGGAAAAAACAAATCCCTCTAGGTAGTTTAGATGAAAAATGTCCCTTTTATTTTGGCTTTGGTTGTGATTTCAGAGCATAATGCTGTTTTTTTGTCTTTTTACTATGTTTTTCGGATTTTTAAGTCCGTAAGTGCATACAATTTTCTCTAATTTTTAAACCCTTTCCTCCTCCCATTTTGACATTTGCACTTGGAGAACACTTGAGTTGGCAGAGGTTTTGGGTGTCCACCCCAGAAAGTGGGAATTTGATTTTTCCCTTCTGAACTGGAAGACCATTTTTATGGGGAATTTTTGTCTAGGAACTTAACAGTGTTACCCGAGGTTGTGTCTCTAAGGGTGGTTCATTTTCTCTGACCCTTTGTTGCTCAAAGTAAAGTACTAGGAGTCCTAAGAAATGTTCTGTTCTTGTACATTATGCTGATTAAGTCAGGATTATTAATTTGATTTCAAAGCTAAGAACAGTGGTAAAAACTCGTCTTCAGAAATGCATTTTGGAAGAGAAAAATGTAAAATGTGTAGTGAATGTTTCTTCGGTTTCTTGTTCAGCCAACGAGGAAAGGGCATTGCCTTTCTTTTTACCATTAATCACTCTCAATAAACGTGAGATCCTGTTGAGCATCACTTCTAGTACTATTTAGTATTATTTGAATCTGCAGTGTTTGTGAAAGATTTTGAAAATAAGGGATTCCAAGTGGTGAGGTAGCAACTGAGATTTCAAACCTTATATTGAGGAAATAGCTCAACTCAAACTTGCTTTGTGCCCAGGACTGGGTAGCCATGACCTGCAAAGGAAGGTGAGCCAATATTTATAATGCTTTGTTTCTGGATACTTCCCATAGAAGATGAAGCCACCACTAAATCATTCACTCAACAGATAACTGTTTAGGTGCCAGTTATCTTAAGTATAAAGAAGGTAGCACACTATATCCAAGGATAAAAGAGTTGAATTCACAATGCTTGTTTAGATAGTATTCCACATGGATGCAGGTTCCAGAAAAGGATATTACAGTGGGCTTGGATCTTGGAAAACTTTAAAAACACAGTGGTAATTGATTCTTGTTTATTCACCAAGGTTTGAAGGGGTTTTTCGCCTTAAAGATATTTAGCTTTTAAGCAGTCCCTTGTTTTGGATAGCTGATGTACAAAAGTGTCCATACTAAGAATTCTGAAAATGGATTTTTAGTGTTGGACGGTTTTGCCCTAAAATGACTTATCTCATTCTACAGAGCCCAGGTTGCTAAATCAATGCTGATTTCTGCTTAGGATTAGAGTTAACACTTTTGTTCAAAACCTTCGCCTGTCATAGGTATAGTTGGGTATTCCTGGATGTTATTATCTTCCAGGCTTTTTAAAATACACTTCACCACACTGGGGCATTCTTTGTGTTTAGTTTGAATATGTCAGATTTCTCAGCAAGAAATACAGCGTATTTAGTGTTTCTTCTCTGACTGATTGCTAGAGGACTCCTTGGACTTTGTTGCTGAGTACTTTGCCTTCATAGGGGAAGGTATATAGAGAAGATGTCATGGTAATTGTACCTGTGTTTTCCAGTGTGAATTCAGGTTGTGTATGAGATTATTCAAGAATTTTTGCATTTTGAAATGTTAACGTCAGTAGTTAAAGCCAGTGCTTTCTACTCTTTTCATAGCACATAGAGAAAATACTCTTTAAGGCTTTGGAATAGCCTGGGCGACCTGGAGTTCCTGACAAAATTGTCCATCTGCCTTCTCTGTCAAGGGGTATTCAGGATCTTGGACTTGACATACTAAAACACAGACTGACTGTATTTCTTGTATAAAAAAAATTATTTTGTGTAAGGAATTGGTCCAAAACTGAAGACCCCAGAATGCAACTAAACTAGTTAACTTATTTAGGAAAGACAACTTAGGATCAGGATATTAACTTTTGACTACTTTTCAAGGCTTATGTTGTTTGTGAATGGCCTAACTTTGACTGTTCATTGAAGATGAGAAACTGAACAACTTTAAGCATGTGCCATCAGTGCCATAATTCAAAAAGAAATTTTAGTGGCTGGAGGAATGGCACAGCTGTTAAAGCACAAGATGTTCTGGGTTCACTTCCCCAGCACCATGTAAGTGGGGTGTGGGTAGTGCACACCTATAATCCCAGCACTCAGGAGGCTGTGGCAGGAGGATTGCGATTTGCAAAAAAACTGGGGTGTGGGGGACTCATAACCCTTTAGCTTCCTCTAGAGCTTACATTTCATAACCATAGTATAACTATCAAGACCAGTAAATATTAATACAGTCCTGATAACTAATCTACAAATATTTGAATTGTGCCAAATGTCACACTAGTTTCTTTTCTGGTTCAGCATCCATCCAGGATCTCACAGTACATTCAGTTGGAAGTCTTTGTGGTCTCCTAAATAGTCCATTTTTCTTCAGACCTGACACCTTTGGAAAAGTTATTTTATAGGATGCCCTTGAATTGTATTTATCTTATTAGATTGAAATTCTTCAAGAGTGTCACAAAAGTAATGTACCCTTTTCAGTGTGTTCTATCAGATTACTAGATGTTGATATGACTGACATTAACTGTGATTACTTGGTTAAAGTCATGTCTGCCAGATTTCTCTGCTGTAAAGGTACTTAATTTTCCCTTTGTAACTAATAAGTAATTTGGGGGGGCATACTTTGAAACTATCATTCTTTGACCTGATTTTGGCATCTGGATTGCTTTTGCCTGCCACAAATAATTGCTGTACTGTTTGCCAAATGTTAACTTTCTATTCCTTCTACATATATACTAATTAGAACTCTGCTGTAAGGAAGATGTGTTACTCTTCCCATTCATTCAGTTATGCGGATTCATGTCAGTGCTATCATTTATTTTGTTGCTCACTCAGATGTCCCAGCATTAGCTGTTGGGATCACTTTCAAATCTTTCCTATATATATATATTTTTTGGGCAGTGCTCAGAGACTCATGCATGGTACTTTGGTTCTGCGCTAGTGGTGTGTTTTCCCTGCTTCAGTCCCATTTTCCCGGGGAATGCAAATTCCTCTTATGGGGAAATATTTAAGACATTCATTGAAATATTTTAAAGCAATTGTAATTGCATATTAAGCTGTACTTTCAAAATCATTGGCATAAGTAGAGAGTTGTGTAGTCTAATCATATAAGTACTGTGAGCTAATCAATTATGCTACTGGAGCCCCTATGTAGTCCAATCAAAACAATCATTTCTTTTCGAAAAGATATACATATGTATATTAATGGCTTTTCTGGAGTTAGGGAGGGCACTTGTACTTGGCTTCATTTCACCTGGAATGGAGTTCAGTCAGCGTGGGTTGGTTTGTATTCTTCTGTAATTTTTACCTTTAGATCTGTAATTAAAATCCCTGAACAATTTTTAAGTCCTGGTTCCTATACCTCCCAATATTAGAGATTCAGAGCTTTTCCTATGAGGAAGCCAATGACCGTGTACCTGATGTGTTTACAGTCAGATTTTTTTCTTCTGCACTGGGAAGCAATCCCATACTGTTTATAGAGGACTGTCACTCATTGCTGGTGGATTCCGAGCAGCCTGTCTTTGGGACAGTTGTATGTTACAGCGGCTGGATTTACATGTGGTAAGCTCGTGGGAAGCTCACTGCTGCAGGGGTGAAGCATCTGCAGCAACACCAAGGAAACTGGAGAAGGTCCCTTGCCCACCCTGAGGGATGGGAAAGAGGTCCTGCTTCACTGCCCTCCCCAGCTGTGACTGGGCTGTGCCCCGTGGGTCCTGGAGGGTATAGCTTGCTACTGGTTTTGCCTGGTTCTCTCCATGCTCCTGCAACCCTGCTGTAGCTTCTGGTTTTGTCTTTTCCCCGTGAGCTAGGAGTTTCTTACCATGGGAACTACTGATTTCGAGATGGTGTCCGTCATCACACAAAAGTATCTCCATCAAACCCTCACCTCGCATAGGAGACAAAAATGGAATTTCATGCCACCCTGCTAGGGAGGAGACAATGGCATTCATGTCATGGGTAATGTATTGCTTTCTGCAGCCTTTCAGTAATAGCTTTTTGGGCTGGCTAGAGGTTGGAAAGTTGGTTAGCCCTATTTTTGGCTACAGTGGCTGTTCGTAAATTCCAAAAGGAAAAAGTTGACTTACCCTCTAAGTGGCTAAGTGGACAAAATTCCTGGTTTTTGCGCCTCTGTTTTGTCACTTTTTCTCTTAGGTCATCAACCTTTATTTTCTGAGGTCCAGTTGATATTAGTGTTGAGCACTGGAAAAGGAAATAAGATTTTCACAGAATCCAGAGAATACCCTAAAGCAGAGTTTGGAGTTGTGAGAGGTAGGAATATTTTTATTTGTGGCTTTAGTGTTTCACCCTCCACAGCTTCAGCTCTCTCTGCCGGGCCCTTTGCTTTGTCCCTAAGGAGCCCTGTGGTGCACAGCAGATCTGCCCCTGTTTCCTTGTTGGAAATAACCTCTGAAGCCACCTGATGTGTGAATTATTACAGGGATTTAAGTTAATACTAGTAGTGTGCAGGCTGCCTAGTTTACAAAGTGAGTTCCAGGCCATCCTGGACATAGACCCTGTTAAAAGATTTGTACATGTATAAAGTGTCTTTGTGCACTTTGGTATGTGTGTTTTATTTTCATGTTATCTTTAATCGTTATTTTTTTTTTTTTGAGACAGGGTCTCTGTGGTCCAGGCTGGTCCTGAACTCACTTCAGAGCCCAGGCTGGCCTTGGACTCACAGCAATCCTCCTGTCTCAGCCTCCCGAGTGCTAGGATTACATACAGTGCTGGGGAATTGAACTCGAGTACTTCATTTGCTAGGCAAGCGCTTTAACTGCTGAGCCATCCCTCCAGCCCCTTTAATCATTTTTTTAATCTTTAACCTTGAAGTTCGACGTTTGATGGGTATATAGAGCATGTGTGTGTTTCTAAATATATACATATGCACACATTTTTAAATTTATAGTTTTCAACTGTAGTCCATGCCTGGAACTAGGCCTCTTCTACCCAGTCGAATCCTGATTAGTTCACTCTTGAGCCATACAGACCAGGACATGTCTTGTACTTTTTGTATCACCCTTGATCAGAATGGCATTCGTGTAAGGCTGGGATGTAGCTCAGTTGTGGAACACTTGCCTTGCACAAATAAGGCCCTAGATTTGGTCCCCAACACTACAAAAAGAAAAAACTGAGTACCTAACTCCAGACTGAGAGGATTCAGAAGTCAGAGTTTTGGGTGCAAGCTTAGGTCAGGTTTCTACCAAGTTGCTTTTGATGACTGAACCCAGGACTTTGGAGCTCCAGTCACCTCATGATCTCAGAAGTCTACCAAAATTAAATTATGGAAGCTCTTGAGTATTCGTCCAGTGGATTAAGAGAGGAAACTGAGTCATGACTAAAGGAGGCTGTTGACACAGCAGTACCCTGAGGATGATTTGGTATTACCCCATTTTTGTAATTCTGGTGGAGACATGCACCTGTCAGGTGCTGAGTGCTATAGGTACGTGTAGGTACGTGAGAGGCTGGACAGGAGAGCTCTGCTGCCAGAAGCTCAGAGAGGAACAGTGAGTTTGGCTAAGGTGGTGGGAAGAAACCACCCTCTTGTGAAAGGCATATTCCGTTTTCCCTCACCATGTCTTA